>JAFMSR010000009.1:49313397-49740897 GCA_022818135.1 Saxidomus purpurata | reverse complement strand
CATTAAGAAGTTGCCCCAGCATGGCTTTTCTATACATTCATCTAATATGATATGTCGTTCTCGTCTGCATATTTTGTGAAATCTGCAACAAAAGGATTCAGTTTTATTAAATTTATATACGTGCATGATGAAATAAGTGTTTGAATATATTGACGAAAAGACCGTATGCTTTCCAGTACATATGTGGAAATAATTGTTTCAATATTAACGAAAATATAATTTGTTTCCATGATATAAGTGGCAAGTGAATGTGGCAATAAATGTTTAAATGTCGGCGAAAATATCGTTTGTTTCTGTAATAGTATGTGGAAATAAATGTTTTGATATCGACGAAAAGATCATTCGTTTCCATTAAAGAATGTGGATATAAAAATGTTTCAATATCAACGAAAAGGTCATTTGTTTCCATAATAGAATGTGGAAATAAATGCTTCAATATCGACGAAAAGATCATTCGTTTTCCTGATAGAATGTGTATGTTTCAGTATCAACGAGCAGATAATTTGTTTCAATGATAAAATGGGAAAATAAATGTTTCAGTATCGACGAAAAGATCATTTGTTTCCATGATAGAATGTGGATATAACTGTTTAAATATCTAAGGAAAGATAATTTGTTTTCATAATATATAGAGATGTATGTTTCAAAATCAACGACAAGATATAAGTTTACATCATATACAGGGAAATAAACATTTGGATACCAACGCAATTTTCTGTTTTTAATTTGGAAATACATGTAAGTGTTTGAATATCGACGTAAATATTTTGTTTACATGTATGCATAATGAGAGTCAGAATCAGTGTTGCAGTACATGTATATAATATAAAATAAAGTAGAATATAATGCAGTGACATATAAACAAAATTATGGAAAGCTTTATATGTTTGACAAAATAGTGGTAAAAGGTCGTGTATGAGGAATACTGGTTACTCATTCAAACAGAAAAGTGTGTTACTTTGAATAGAAAACGAGAGACGTAAACCAGGTATATTTTACAGAAAGTTTGATCAAAATGGGTTCAGTCTTATACAACGAGTAAACTTTTACAACTGGAGGGTAGAATATACATGTATTTCAAAACCGTGTATACAACTTCGTGTTAAAGTAGCGTGAAATAAAAGCAGCAGAATGCCGTTTGGAAATATTATTATAGTTCCTGGTCCAGGAAGAAGAAGGAGCTCTCTTACAGACTTGCCAACGTACAGACGTAAGTTCATCAATTTGTTAAATTGTAAAGTTAAATTTCCAGAGGAGTTTCCACAAGAACGAAAATGGACTTCTTAAAGAGCTTCTTTAAATATCTTTATAATATCTATCATTTTCACTAATCCTACGTGTATACCATATTTGTACAAAAAACTTTAGCTAGAAAAGTCTTTTAAAAATCAGCTCGGTCAGTACTTCAGTATACCAGTTACTTCCTATTTTCTTGCAAACACCCTTTAGGTGAAATACCACTAAATGTGTGAGTAATAAGGACCTGCCTTTACCTCTTGCGGGGCTCGTATAATTTGGAAATTAAAGAAATGTGACATATCATAATGTTGGTACAGCAAATTATTTATTGATAATAAACAGATTCAATGTACGAGTAGCATGCACAATATAAAAGTTATTATCCAAATAGTGGTGTTGATTTGCCTTACAATTCACAAGCTGTAAATATAAGGAAATATCTATAGCGTAACAGTCATTTAGGGTGGTTCAGCGGTTATTAAGTAAAACATATATTAATCTAATTATTTAACATGTTTCCTTGAGGAAAACAAGGTTTCTTTTTAGCTAGGAGATAATTTATTACGTAAAAAGACCATTTCTCAGCCGCCATTTAATGTTTTCACCAGGTTCTGTAATTATGTTTTTGCTTGATTGCTGCGGAAGAACAGGGGTAACATTATATACGGAGAGAGACTGCAAAACATTTTGAGTAATATTAAGATCGTTTCAACGTTTCTAAGTCAAACACGTCATTTTGGAGTCAGATATCAATCAATAGCTGACATATGAATACACAGGACTGTTCATGTCTTCTTACACATAACCATAGATATATAATATTCTCTGCAGTGTACAGATATCTCCAGAAGTTTAAGATCTTGCTTTTCTTGTTAACACAATCGTGCACCATTCCTACATAGAAGTTCCACTTGACGCTGACGGAATCGCATATTAATCGTGTTTATTCAGAGGTGCTATTCGACAGTTCGGTGCAAACCTATTGTAACTGCATTTCGATGGTTTGGTGCAAACCTATTGTAACTACATATGAAAATAGAAGGAGATACAGTAATTTGGCATAGAAGTCCCAAACTGATATACCTACATAGTTGTGAGTAGACAATATATGAGTAATATGTTGTTCAAAGATGTAATAGGTAATTAACATGCCCGCTGTTCTCTCTCTATAACGTATTTAATTGCCATGTTTTGAACTCCTTAAAGATTGCCTTGTAACACGTCTGTGCTAGTGTTTTTTGTGTGTAATAGTTCTGTCGTAGTTTTCGTTAATTATTATATGAATTTTAACTGTGATAAGTAAAACACTTTGGCTCTGACAGTGATTCACATGTTTAGTGAGGTGCAGTTTTCGTAATTCTTAATGAGAAGTGTGCTCTTACGTGGTCGGATCATTTTGTTACGTTCTTGGCACGAGATATAACGTGTATGGTTGTGACTGTTAATATCTTTCCATTCGGATTATCCTTTAAAGTGAGTCAAAATGCTTTCTTGTTTCTGTGTGTAGTTTAAGCCTACTGTCGACTGACTAAATGGTTAAATAAACTGTTCCCCATGTTCAGTCTTCAAATAAAAAAATACAGAAGAAAACATACCCCCCCCCTCAAGCAAACAAATAAAAATCAGAGATAAACACAGTTTTATTTTTCTTCTATCGGGTGGTCCTGTACTATTTTGAATCAGTAGTATAAGGCAGTTGGAATATTACATTGATTCCTCTTGAAAATTAGAACTTAAGCGAGTTGATAAGCTTTTTTTTTTGTTTTGTGCTGATTTGAGAAGTATTTTTCTTGTAAATAAAATTAGATCATGTAGACCTATATAGACGTAAAGGTGTTAACCCTTCTTTACTCATTAGGATGAAGCCTTGTTAGCATATATCATCTTTTTACAGGCTATATGCCACTAAATCAAGGCACTTGGGCACAGATTATAAACTTACTAAACCCTTTGGGTGTACTTAAAAAACATAATGCAGAAAATGAAATGATCGTAACAAAATTGTTAACGTACGAAAATGGGCGTAAATTTGCACAAAGTGATATTATTGTGACAAAAAATGCACGAAAATCTTATTCTTGTCCGAACTTACTGATCTGAAGGGAAAGGAGGCATTCTGAAGTGTCTGACTGCAAACATTAGATCTAGAGATCTATATTGTTTAATCTAGCTTATAGTTTGTAGTTTAACTTCTAGTTTATAACCTTCTGTCTTCTAGAACGGAACCACGTAGCTTATAAGAAATGTTTAAAGTGTTCGTTGAGTGACTAAACCTATTTAGAAATCTAGTGTGTATACGGGGAAATGATTATTATGAGACACTTTTCAGGTTTTTGCTGGCGATCGTAAATTGTGCGAACCGGCAGCTACGCCTTATTCGCTTTAAATACTGGACCTAGGCACCTGTGGCTGTGCCTTCTACGCTTGCAGTGGCTGTATAGGTGATCATGAGCGCTATTTCAATAGAATCTACTAATCTAGCGATATATTTAAAACAAGTAGAGTACACTCCAATGTGCTAAATGAAAACAAATAATAAGGGAAATGACTTTTTATCAAGTTTTCAAGTTTTTATTTCTGATCAAGGCTTATTACTAGCATGTGATCATATAAAAATGTAGATCTACATTCGTTATATCCTGGCTACAATAAACATGTGATATTTTGAGGAACAAATACACAATTCAGTAAATTACAGATATAGATCTAGATGTAGATTTCTGTGTGATATCTTTATAAAGTACAGAAATTTAGGAGAGTCAAGTTTTGAAGTGGGATAGAATAATTTTACCAAAAGAGGCAAGTTTTACTAGATCTAGTTTAGTTTTGTTACTTGTAGATCTAGATCTACACATTAAGTTTTCAGTTTAGATCTAGATCTAATAGAGTTTGGATTTCTATAATAATACTTAGATAAGATTTCCTTACATCAAGAAAATTGGGACATTCAAATAGATAGTGGAATTCGTCCCCTATACATTTACAATTTGTGCATATTCTTTGGTTTCTTTCCAAATTTAAAAATGCAGCTAACAAAACGCAAACAGTTAAATCCTCCCGCGTAAAGTGACTCTTCTTAAGAAGGTACAAAAAGAGCACTCTCTATGTCAACAAACGCAGTCGCTATCCGTTCCCACCTTTTACAGTTTCTTTATTTCTTATTAATAGTTTATTTAATTACTGATTCTCTAGTTCATACAATATCATGATTCTTATTACTTTCATTTATTACATGGGTATTAAATCATGATGTTTAGACCAAATGTAAGATACTGAAGTGAGAGTTCGGACAGACATTCGTCCTTGGGATACTTCGTACCAAGTTACCAGTTTGTGGTAGCATTTTAAAATCAGGTTTGTTTTTAGTTTACGTTGGTTTGTTATATCACCTTTTCATTCAGTTATTCGTCACAATAATAGATAATATTTCCTGTGTATCATTCATCTGACTACTGACTACAGTCAAAACTTTGGGTATCTAGTATCTATGATATTCCCTAGTCTCATTATTTCCACTTCGAAGGCAGACCAATTTTACAGGTTGACAGTTTTGAGTTGTCCGCCTTCTATGTCTCACTTTGATGTGCAAATAGCTGGGAACACATCCCCAACAAAATTCTGTCGGGCACTTACAAACGCAATAAAATCCAATATTGTAAATGTATTTATCATGTTTATGATTTAACATAATAGGATTAAGTTTAAAAATGATACTAATTAAATTCCAAGTTACGGTTACCAAATTAATTAGGCTAGGTATTCCTGTGGGAGGCAGCTCCTTACACACCCATGTTTGTTTATCTTAGACTTTAAGATGACAAGTTATTCCAAATCTGTCTGAAGTTAAAACAATAGTCCTGATCAGTAGGAACTGTTGTATAACTGGAATCTACCCAGATTTTGTTTAGTCTAATTTTTAGGAAGTGTCTAGGTAGCCAGTCTCATCTACCTAGACTTTTGGTCTAGGTAAGCTGGCTCACTTAAGCTATTATCATCATTATTAAATTTTAGGCTGATTTCTCTTGCTTTTTTCAACTACATTGTCATGTGACATTTATTTTATTTAAAAACTGAAGTGGAGAAATCCAGGAGAAAATGGTTATAGTCTAACAAACTTGTAAAAAATCTGAAATTTAACCAGGAACCGTCTATAACGGGACGTGAAACTAGCTTCTAGTTTAACTGAGAGATGCAACGACTGCACAAAGCTATACTGGCAAGCAAGGAAAAGCCGGTGGCAAGGAATTGTCGGTGGCTGTTTAGTTTTCCCGTTACATGCCTCTATAACTAGCTGTAGAAAGGAAGTCTTTATCAAAATCTATTGGAGGATTTGTTGACAGAAATCATGAGTCAAAGTGTTAAATATTTACTAAAATATCGACTTTTCATTTCAGCGTACTCGCAACCTTGACATATGTTGTCAACAAAAGTCACATGGGGGTCATGTGACGGCTGTCAACTTCTGATTTCCGCGCGAAAATATTTCTTCAATTTTTCTTAAAACATTAGAGAATCATATTAAATACATTTCAACACGCAATAAAAAGGTATAGAGAACATATTCAAACCGTACACTAGTATATCGGGATGATTTGACTCTTCAATTCAAGGGAAGTAATTTGTACTGATTGTATAGTATTTCCCCTTAGTTAGAGGGAGGCTCAATGCAGGGAAATCATAGGCTATATTGCCAAACAAACACACAGAAAAATGTCGGGAGTTCTGATCTGATGTTAGCTCCGGCTGGAGAGCTATGTAGGGTATTTAGCAAAACAAGTTGCATCTATTTGACTAAGTAGAAAACGGTTACTTCCGGCAACAATGGCACATGTAGGTATATAAACCTACTTACCAAGCCGCAAATTAATATCATTTCTCAAAGACAATTTATTGTTAAAAACCATTAGAAATAATTATTTTTAATGCTTTTCAAAATATGTTTGTGTTATACGTGACATGAGCTGAATATCGGGGATAAATGCAAGCCGCCGACATTTCCTGCTGTAATGCCCATTTTTCGTGTGCTCTAAGTACCTCTTTTAAGGCCCCATATTTACGAGCATGCGCGACCAATATAAACAAAAATTATCTCCACCGATGGAGGTCAAGGCCAAGATTTGCAAAATTGTCAACGTTTTTATTCTGTCTCATCTATTTCTAAAATAAACGAAAAAAACATGCAAAATCCACCGGCTTTTCCTTGCTTGCCAGTATGACAACAAACTGGAATGTCACATGAAATTTAAACAGTCGAATAAACAAAGCTTAAAATATATTTTTGATAGATTTATGCTCTCTTTTTTGTGCAAACTTCTAAATTAATCTGATATTGATCGACTCTAATATATTCAAGAATGAGCCCGCAAAATCTGTATAAAAGATAGTGCTGGCTACATAAACCAAAAGTAACCATTGTCTAATTTTCAACATGTACGATCAATTTTTTAGCCAATATGATTTTCCTTATACTGGCCATTAGTTGCTGGGATTTTGGATATTGTCATGTCAAAAATAACATCCATGTTCAACAGTAAATGTTAAAGGGGCATACCCAACAACTAGCAGATGAATCTAATTTTATCAAAATGTTTTAGATAGGTTAATTTAAATGTGCGTAAATTGATAAATAAACAGGTTTTTTTTCAAGAATAACATATCTTTGGAAATGTGTCATTTTTCTTTCTTTCTTTTGTTTTTAAGACAAGGCATCCAGTTTTATGAAAAGACTTTTTACAGTACATGTCCATGAAATTGTTTGCACTATCCTATTCCATGAATGTGATTTTCACATTTGGTCAGAAGGTAAGATTTAACATGACAGGTATATCTCTTTTTGAATAGAACTTTGTCAATGTCCAGTGAAAACCTGTAGCGTTATGTCAAATTATTGGAAAACATGGTACTCAAGTGAGCACTATAAAGCCATGTTTTACCATATCAGTGCAGTACCACAATCACTCCACCCCTCCTATGAGGGTACAATCTCAAGCTTTCTGTGTTCTGACCTAATTCTGAAGATGTTGAACAGAATAAATATTGTTCAGCAAACATAATAAACTTCTGTCTTGGAGAATTATTGAAAGTGCAATAAACTATTAATAGAGCCTCATATACATTCTCAGGTAGGCTGACTAGTTGCAGGCACTCTCCTGTTTTACCTGCTGTTTTCTTGATTGTTTGGTACAAATTTGCTTCCTGGAGATTTTGTTTGGCATGTCTTTGTCAAGAATGGTGCGAAAATAATGTATCTCCTGTCTATAATTGATGTAAATAAACTAAGGTAATTGTTTTTTATTTTACTAGTTTACACTTAGACTTCTTTGCTAATTTAGAACATTTATTAGTGATTGATATAATGTGACATTTGTTGCGTGTCGGCGGATAGAAGAATGCTTTGCTGCACCTTTTGTTTATTTACAGTACAGACATACATGACCTTATCTTGAGTAACTTGAAATCTATCGGTGAAAAATCTTTGTAAAAATCATCCTTCTCTGTTACTTTGAATTATTTGCAGACTCTTTACACTTACTTGTATTTTAGGCAAGTTGTCTCACCTAGCTCTTAGCTTTTTCTATCTTAAGTAGATGGGAATCAGATCATATCATATTGTGTCGCTCATGTTTGTCCATCTGTCATCCATTGGTTTCCAGATTCTAACTCACTAAGTGTTTCAATGAAGCTTAATAGCATAGTTCCTGTTCTCGGCTCGGATTTTGATAACCTGAGTTATAACAGAGTTAGAAGCCTTTTAAAAAAACTGGAAAATTCATGTAATTTTCTAATTTGCTAATCATTTGCTTATTTCATTTAATATGGAAATTTCAATTTAAATTGCTCTTAGTAACTTAAGTACCGTTTATTTTCTAAATTTTGACCAAGAATTAATTTCCATTCAATAAAAAATAGTCTTGAATGGCTCCATTGACATAATTATTTTGTTTGTGCTTTTTTTTTAAAGGAATTATATAGAAATATAGACCAAGTTCAGTTGTAGTCAGATGTCGGTTATATTTGACTGAATTTTGGCCCTTTTTTGACAAAGTTGTCTAAGAAGTTTTTTTAGATCATAATGAAACTTAGCATCAATAGTCCAATTTATGCAGAATGTCCAGATGCCTTTAGGCAGATTTCCAGTGGGCTTTAAGTAGAATGTGCAGATGGGATTAGGTCAAATGTCTTGATGCCTTTAGGTAGATTTACAGTGGGCTTTAAGTGAAGTGCATGGGATTAGGTCAAATGTCTTGATGCCTTTAGGTAGATTTACAGTGGGCTTTAAGTAGAATGTGCAGATGGGATTAGGTCAAATGTCTTGATGCCTTTAGGTAGATTTACAGTGGGCTTTAAGTAGAATGTGCAGATGGGATTAGGTCAAATGTCTTGATGCCTTTAGGTAGATTTACAGATGCCTTTTAAGGCAGAATATCAAGATTCCTTTAGGCAAAATGTCAAGATGCCTTTAGGCAGAATGTCCAGATGTTGTTTTCAGTAGCAGTTAAGTGTTTTGGCTCCTGTTTTCCTTGCAAATGCGAGGTAGTTTTTGATGATTTAAATAATAATCTGTTTGTTTGAAAGCATTAGTTGATGGAAATTAATTCAAATCCCCTGTATTTAAAAACATCCAAATTTGGGAAGTGCCATTAGTTTCAAAACCATTGCTGAAAAAAAATGTCTGCTGTAAATAAAGTAATATTCACAGTGATCTAATTTTTTCTATTTTCGCAAATTCCCCAATTCACTAAAAATCTTGTGAAAAATTCATTCAAATAGATTTCTATTACCTTTTTAGTGAATTATCCTTTTGCAAATTAAAAAGTCACAAATATTACTCTGTCTGCTCACAAATCACAATATTTTCATTACAAAACTTACCCAATTTATAGTACTCTGTGAACAGTGCAGATCATGATCAGACTGCACAGATGTCGGGGTTGATCATGATCTGCAGTGGTTGCTGATGTATAACAATGTGTTGGAGCTGCCTTGGTACAGTGGTAGCATGTTCGCCTCAGGATTGGAGGGACCTGGGTTCAATTCCCAACAGCACCAAGTAGTGATTATGTGTTTTTATATTTCCCCATTGCCAATCTCTCTTCTTGAGGTTAATATAAGTTAATTAATTTGTAAGTTTCGCAACTGAGAGTAATTCAATTAGTCTTTTAGAAGTAAAAAAAAATGTAGAATAACTATATGAACAAGGTAAGAGTTGAAGATTCAATTATGTAATATCTTTTAAATTGATTCTGGATGTTTTGCAAATGATGAATTACTTCTTCCCTCCATAGTTAAACCTGACAAAATAGAAAGAAAGATTTTATTTCTCTATTATCATCATGTACCTGTAGCTAACATTGTTTTTTCCTCCCTTCATTATAATATTTGAAATAGACACCGAGTTACCTGTGCGCTTATGAGTTGTTATAATTGGTTGGAATTGCAATCACTTCTTCAGAGGAAAAAGAACTTTCTGTTTTCGGCTTTCCCGAATTTTCTCCAGGTGAAAATTCCTGATAGATACTCAAGCACTTGGATCTGCAAGCCTCTGTGTAATTCAGATCAAATTCAGATTTTATCGGCTATTATTCAGATTGTTTTCTTTTTCATTAGACGAATTTGATATTGGAATAAATGATACAGACGTTCTATAAATTTTAAGATTCAATTTCAGTCATTTGGTTCAATATTTTGTGAAGCTAAATTATTCGGATTTTGTTAGAGGTAAGGCGAATAGTTTGCATGTCGGGTGATTGCATGTGTGTCGAGATGGGTGTGGCACCCTGTCTCTTTACTAAAGTAGAATTAATGAATAGATAGAAGAATACACTAATTGTATGAAATTTTAAGTGTTTTTCTCTGCATTGTGGTTAAAATGTAGTAAAACCACAGCCAGTTACCAAGGTAACCATTGTCATCAACTATGGCACTGGTGTACAGACCTTGCCAGTCTTAAAAAGATTGCATGCTAAAATTATCATCATCAAATTTTGTTTAAGTTTATTTTACATTGACTAAGGAAGGAATTTAGAGGTCACAGTCAAATTCCATGACTGAGATTCAAACATATGAACACTTTGCTATAGGAGTTGGATGGTCTACTCTTATATATATGGAGGGTTGACTGAAAAACTGTCGTAAGTCACTCTTTATTTCATATAAATTACAACAGTTTTGCAGTCAACCCTCAATATACAATTATGTTATTTAATATTTTTTGTATTTAAGATACAGCATCGAGCGATTGTTAAAGGTATATGATTGATGTAATAATTCTTTTAAAGTATATTAAATGTAGAAATGAGGTCATAAGGTAAGAAAGACCTCAGTTTTTAATAAAGAGAAATATTCAGTTTTTATGCTGTCTGACAGATTGATGCAGTATGAATAAAGAAAACGTTTGACCCAAAACATAGTAATTTGAATAAAACTGATTAAGATATCACATTTCTAAGTTTTTGTACAAGAAGTATAAGATGATTGATTTTACAAATCGTTTGGCAAAACAAAATAACCTACATATCTAATTAAAAGCAAGAAATAAACACATTATTCAATAAGAAAAATTCTACATCTGTAAAATGGTTTTGAAGGCCTCAAGGTCAAGGTCATGGATAGGTTTTCAGCCTTCCGCCCAGAACATACAGTTGTTCAGGATGCATGTTAACAAGAAAATGCCCAGAAGGTGTTCTCCTGTATAGCAAAGAAAGCGTTCAGATAAAGCAATGGCCCTCCATGGCCTCTTCTCTGTGTTTATCCATCATATCCAATACATGCCATGCCAAATTGCAGCCACGGATGGAGCTAACAAATGCCCTTAAAGGGCAAAATTGTCTGATTCTGTGAAATGCTCTGGAAAGGGCTGTGTTTACTTAATAGTTCAAGAAATAAAAAAAATGTATGGATTAAAACAAATTAAGTAAGCACTATTGAATGTTAACATAGATCCAGATAATGTTATCTTCTTGGTTTGTTTAAGTTTAATTGAGTAGAAAATTGACTGCAGAACAGTTTATTTTAAAAGCATGTTGACCAACTGGGTGGGGTGAAGTTGTTTTTGAAATGTTTTAAGACTGTAAGCAACATTTTTATTAGCTCGACTATTCGGAGAATATGGAGAGCTATTACAGTCACTTGTGTGTCGGCGTCGGCGTTGCTTCTTTGGTTAAAGTTTTGCCTGCTAAGTACTATCATGCACATATCTCAGTAACCACTTATGATATTGACTTGAAACTTTGTTCATGTCTTTAGGGGTGTCATACAATCAAGGCAGATAACTCTTGAAAAAATTTAGTACAAATTATGGCCCTTGTTTGACTTTGAAAATTTAGTTAAAGTTTTGCCTGCTAGGTACTATCATGCACATATCTCAGTAACCACGTACGATATTGACTTGAAACTTTGTTCATGTCTTTAGGGGTGTCATACAATCAAGGCATATAAGTCTTGAAAAAATTTAGTACAAATTATGGCCCTTGTTTGACTTTGAAAATTTGGTTAAAGTTTTGCCTGCTAGGTACTATCATGCACATATCTCAGTAACCACTTATGATATTGACTTGAAACTTTGTTCATGTCTTTAGGGGTGTCATACAATCAAGGCAGATAACTCTTGAAGAAATTTAGTACAAATTATGGCCCTTGTTTGACTTTGAAAATTTGGTTGAAGTTTTGCCTGCTAGGTACTATCATGCACATTATCTCAGTAACCACTTATGATATTGACTTGAAACTTTTTTAATGTCTTAAGAGGTGTCACACAGTCAAGACAGATAACTCTTGTTTAAATTTAGTGCAAATTATGGCCCTTGTTTGACTTTGAAAATTTGGTTAAAGTTTTGCCTGCTAGGTACTATCATGCACATATCTCAGTAACCACTTGTGATATTGACTTGAAACTTCGTTAATGTCTCTAGGGGTGTCACACAGTCAAGTCAGATAACTCTTGTATAAATTTAGTACTAATTATGGCCCTTGTTTGACTTTTGAAAATTTGGTTAAAGTTTTGCCTGCTAGGTACTATCATGCGCATATCTCAGTAACCACTTATGATATTGACTTGAAACTTTTTTAATGTCTTAAGAGGTGTCACACAGTCAAGACAGATAACTCTTGTTTAAATTTAGTGCAAATTATGGCCCTTGTTTGACTTTGAAAATTTGGTTAAAGTTTTGCATGCAAGGTACTGTCATGCACATATCACAGTAACCACTTATGGTAGTTATATCAAACCTTGCAATAGTGTTCAGGGTAAATTTTGTATCAAACAATTAATTTACCAAAAATTAAATCTATAGTTATAGATTTTGACTTTTTTTATGATTCAACTTTCCTAGTTTATACTTAATAGTTAGCAGAATTTTGTTTTGCTATTACACTGATAAAAGTTTTGTTTTATTAGCAAACACCCACAATAGTTGAGCGTGCTGTCTTATGGACAGCTCTTGTTGTATTTTATACTGCTTTAAAAGACTTGTAGTTTTCAAGGATACTGTTAAGGTAGTCTGACAGCCCAGTAATTATAAATGGAAGATCACCAAAGTCGGAAAGTTTTAAACAGAAGATGCTTTATGAAGAAACAAGATAAATTTGAACAGAATTGAAACTAAAGTTTAAAATTTAATGGACGATCCCAGTAAGATGCTGTTTATATTACTGAGAGATTTAATAAAGAGATTCTACTGTAAAAGTATAATAAGTTGTCTGTGTAAAAATTGGCTAGGCTTAGAACTATGGAAGGCAATATCTGCCAAAACTCTATGCATCTGTATGACATGATTATTCATAAATGTTTTTATACTTGGTACATCTAAGACATTCCGAGCATCAGGATGAATAAAAGTACTAAGTTGTACTGAAGTAACATAGCCTGGTAAATGTTTGGAAGATATAGTAAACAAGACAACTGAGACTGCAACATTCATGAATAAGGAAGTCATATAGATGCATTAGAGTTGTCATAAAGACGCATAGAGTTGATTTTTCATAGTGTAAGATGTAGTAAACAAGACAAATGAGCATGCAACGTTTATGAATAAGCAGAAAAAGCATGTTATATAGATGCAGGGCAGGGTTTCTGCTGTTATTCGCCAAATTCGCAAATGGTGAAAAAAAAATGTGAGTGGCGAAAAAAAAGTCTACCCTGGCGAACATTTTTTTCATAAACATCAAATACCTTTATCATCAAGGTATATTATACATCCGCTAATCGTATAATTGGGTGCCCGGAATTAGCAATATACAACCTAATTGGTGACCACGGTATGTTACGTAATTGACACAGATTAAAAGTTAATACCTAGTTTATTTTTGTCTGATGACGTCACAAGTTGTCAAAATAATTGATGCTTGTATAATCGCCAATCATTGGCGCGGTACCGCCCTCGTGTTACAATATCCCCAATCATCGGCGCCGTACTGCCCTCGTCTGGGCGGAGCAAAGATTAACGCCAAATTGTTGCCGACATTTATGTAATTGTCGGCAGCGCTCACAGTCGGATCGTCTAAACAATGATTAACCCTCGACGTCCCAAAATAAAAAGTAAATTATAACTAAAAGCAAAAAATGTACGCAACGGAAACCGCTTGGTATAATTTGTAAAGTTAAAAACAATTCTTTGCAAAATTCTCAGCCATTTTTTGCAGTCGAATCGAAAAACAATAGCTCAATACTTGATAATTAATTAAGCCCGAATCAGGGTGCCGATTTCGAGGACGGGAATGTTCTTCGTAAAAAACAAACTTAATTACTTTGGTCAATTAATTAAGTTAAAACATTTTGTTGTTTAATATTGAGAAGTTTAGAACATCAAAAATCGTTAGATTTAATAAGAGGCTACAGGGCACTTTTTTTGTAATCAAAAATATGTTTCCTCTTCACGAAAAGTCCCCTTTAAAAGTTGACAAAAAATTGAAGATTTGATGAATGTACCGGTAGCCTGTTTGGAAAACGTAACTATCGTTTTTCACCTATTTTCGCAATCCCGTTTTTTTTATTTCTTCAAAGAAAACAGTGTTATAAAGACTCAAAGAACAGATAGAAATACATGTACGATGTTTTCAGCTAACGACTGCATTTTACTACATATTGAAATAAAATCATTACAATTAATATAAAGTTATAGTGTAAATATAAAAAAAGATTTTGAAATCAAGTTGGTAACGTTAATTTGTCAAACTACATGTCAGGAAAAGCTTTGAAATGAGTTTAAAAGGCTTGTTTCCAGACGCTTCCAGGGGCCTAAGACTGATTTTTTAAAGAAAAAAAAAACATGTTCAATGCATATGACAGGGCATTATAAGCTTCCCAGGCCACAAGAATTATGTGTGTATCTGGTCTTAATACATCTTATACAGGTATTCAACACACTTCAAATGGTGTCTTTTTGATCTGTAAAATTAAACAAAAAAGCCAAGAAGCGGGTGGGGCACCCCTCCCGGACCCTCCCCCTTGCATACTGCTGAATATAATAATTGTGGCCAAAAATAATTTAGGGCCAGTGGAAACTCTGTAGATGCGAAGAGTTTTGGCAAAACTGGGTTAATCTGAAGTATTTTTATCAATGGCACACCTGTGAAAAGTAAGAAAACTGTACATGTATGTCTTTGACCACTATTTTGTTTGGGAAAGATGTGAGTTATATTACTGGACACGGTTCACAGTTGCTACATGGAATAAGTAGATGGAGAAGTTGTAACAGAAGAGAAGAACTCAGTTGAGAAATTGTCAGTTATATCAAGGCAGAAATTAATTGAGAAGTGGTCAGTTATATCATGGCAAAACTGAGTTGAGAAGTTGTCAATTACATCAAGGTACAATTGAGCGGAGAAGTTGTCAATTACATCAAGGCAGAACTGAGTTGAGAAGTTGTCAATTACATTTAGGCAGAACTGAGTTGAGAAGTTGTCAATTACATCAAGGCACAATTGAGTGGAGAAGTTGTCAGTTTCATCAAGGCACAACTGAGTTGAGAAGTTGTCAGTTACATCAAGGCACAACTGAGTGGAGAAGTTGTCAGTTACATAAAGGAAGAATTACTTAGAGCTGCCAGTAACATAAATGCAGAATTAAGTAGAGCTGGGCGCAGCTGAGTGGAAAAGTTGTAAGTTACATCAAGGCAGAAGTGAGTCGAGAAGTTTTCAGTTACATCAAGGCAGAATTGAGTGGAGAAGTTGTCAGTTACATCAAGGCAGAATTGAGTGGAGAAGTTGTCAGTTACATCAAGGCAGAATTGAGTGGAGAAGTTGTCAGTTACATCAAGGCAGAATTGAGTGGAGAAGTTGTCAGTTACATCAAGGCAGAATTGAGTGGAGAAGTTGTCAGTTACATCAAGGCAGAATTGAGTGGAGAAGTTGTCAGTTACATCAAGGCAGAATTGAGTAGAGAAGTTGTCAGTTACATCAAGGCACAACTGTGTAGAGCCGCCGGTTACATCAAGGGACAACTGAGCAATATTTATACAGTTTAAATGTACTCAACTTAAAATAAACAAGTCTCTTTCAGTCAGTCATATTTACCAAATTTCTTCGTAACTTCCTTCAACTGAATACCTTGATTTCTGGCATTTACACAGAGGCTCTTTAAAGCTCTTAATTCACAGATCTTGCCTATCAAGGCCTTTCATTGAGTGCGATACTCAAAGGGACAATGAAAATTCTGAATTACCTACTGCACAAATACAAAGTATTAATATCAAAGCAAGGAGACATTCTGTAGAAAATTTAAAATGGCACTTGTTATCAATGGATAGTTATAATCATTATCATAGAAATGTAATAATCAAATTATAGTATCCAATGGTAGGTGATAATTATAAATTGTAAATATTTATATTTAAGAATGGGTATGAGAAATTTCGCGACTATTTGCTTATTTGCGATTATTTGTAGTTTGTGTTTAATCTATGATAGTGATTGAATAGTGTTGTCGGCAGAAGATAGAAACTGCGGTATGATGAGCGAGATTGTGGATATGACAAACAAGGTTTTTGAGACGTGTGGCACTTAAGACTTGTCGTATTTTTGTAGGTTTTGATTGAAATTTTCCACTTTATTTTGGATCTGTAATGGATTACTGTCAATGGGAAATATGAATGATAAATATTGAGACAGGTTTTTAAAGGTAAATAATGCTAGATATATAATTATATTGATCGGAATGATATGAAATTTTTGTTTTAAAAAAATTGTTAGGCTTTTAGTTAATAATATATAATTTAGTTTGCACTTTGCTAGCTATCTGTCTGTTTTTGCCCATAAGGTACTGTACCTATAGATCACTATAGAAGATGGGATACTTTTATCCTCAGCTGGCCATACATTGACCATTGCAATAAAATCAGATGAGTTTTCCTTCCATATGAGAGGCTGGTATAAATTTCTTTAAAATAATGCAGTTTTCCCCAAACTGTCACTTTACACCAGGATTTTAGTGTCCCCTTTAGCTAATTATCTCTTAACTTTTCCCCAAATTGAGGGGCCTTCCCCCCTCCCCCCAAAAGAATCAATGTCCTTAAAATGATTATTATGATAAGTTTAACCATCATCGACATTGAGGTGTCTAAGTTTCAACACTCTCTTCTTTGATGGTCTCAGTTTTCTCAAACTCACACCTTGTCAGAAAGGTCATTTAAAACTACCTTATGTTGGCAGTCTTCGCTACAAAATGAAGATCATCATTATTATCAGCTGGTGCATCTATGCAGTCAGATCATGATCTGCACTGTTCACTGTTCGGTCAGTTTTTACTTAGCCCATCATTCTTTTAAAACAGGTAATGGTTTGATCAAATTTAATGACACAAACGTTCATTAAGGTCGAGAGTGTTAAAGATCCATACTAAGTCTTCCTCTTCATTCATAGCAGTCCATGATATACTATGAGTGTAAAATGTTTCAGAACCATGTATCTTTCATAATGTCATCTGTGCTGGTTCCGTTTTCTTTTTTACAGCATGTTTGCCACACCAGCCCTGCCTCATGACTCAAAGTCTTAATTTTCTCAAGTGACATTTATGTTGTTACATTTTACAAACAATTTCCCTATTCCATGACATATAAGACTCCTTATTTGAACCGAAATGAATTACCAAAATTTAACGTTTTTTTGTCAACTCATTTAATAACATGACCTAAACCTAAGGTTTTTTGTCAATAATTCATTTTAATAATCTTGTTTTATAATACAAAATGTATACTAGTTATTACATTTTTTGAATAGCAATCTTGTGAAGTATGTCATTTGCTGATGTATTTCACAAATATTTAGATAAGATAAGCATTTCATATAAAATCAATTTTCTTTTAGCAGTGTGAATTAGGAGATGATATATTATTCAAAGTATTTCGGAGTAAATAACAAGCGAAGGTAGAATGAAAAGGGGGGGGCTTTTAGTTATAGTTATACATTCTTTGGCCGTACATTCGCAAGATTTTTGTGATGTCATCGGTGTAGTCAATTGAAATTCCAAATAAATTATTCTGTGGTGACGGTGGTGTCTCAAAAATTGCTACTTAAACCCTTTACTGTTCATTGTTCAGTAAATTGTGATCTGAAAAGTCCCTCCGTACAACGAGTAGGATTCAAACTCCGGGGACTTTGATTTGCTTAGGATGGACAGTACTATAATATGTCGCTACTAAGGTGTTGTGCAAATGACTTTAATACTAAGAAGTACTGTGTTAGACATCAACTATACATAAATAGAATTATCAGTTTGGATGAGTTGAAGTCATTAAAGGAAGAAAGAATCCTTGCTTGTCTCATCATCCAGCAATTTTAATTATGCAGACTTAATTAAATAAATGGGCCTCCATCCAATCTAGCAATAATTAAAAGGTTAATTACCAAGCTAGGTTTATGGAACCAATTTTAGTAAATGAGATTTTGCATGAAATTCTTTTTAATCTGGACAAAAATATCAAATTCGGTTGCTAATTGACAATGAAAATATTGTAAAGAATATAAAATTGTTTACAAAAACTGAATCCTGTTATAATTTAGATTTATTAGAATTTTTGCAGGTGATTACAGGGTTGTCATTAATTTTTTTGGGAGAAGGCTTAATTATAATTTGAGCTGAAGTAATGAGCGCCGCAGGCGCGGGGGTCATCTAGAGGGGTCAAAGGGGCATGCCCCCACGGAAATTTTTAAAATATGGCTGCAAAATCGTGGCATCTGAGCAGTTGTGGGCACCTTTATCATCAGAATTTGATCTCTGATTTTTACCACTTTTTGCTTAGTTTTCTGGGTTTGTGATACTGAATAACAAACAAGATGTAATGACTTAGCAGGGAGGGTCGGGGAGCATGTCACCCCTTAAGAATCACATTTTGTTTTGGTTTAATTTAAAAAGTTCCAACAGTTCTTTAATTAAAACAAAAGGGTCTGTTTTTAAGAAAATCGGGGTTAGCGTATCCGTTTTTTTTGTCATTTATTGTTTCAGCAACTGTCAAAGCCAACGTTTTTCTACTGTTTATTTTAATGAATAACCTTTGCCAAATAAGTTATTTATACTGCAACCTCTTTTAATCATAAAGATAAAGCCGCAGGTGCCATGAGATCAAAGACCAATCACCGCGCCACACTGTGCATGTGATCGTTCTTTGATCTTAGTAAAAGCGAACCATGCAGTGGCGTCAAAAAGACTGAGATATTTGACAGTTTGAGACATGTAAAAGTAGCTCTAAAATAGTATGATAATTTTTGATTATAAAAATAAGAGTTTGGAATAGATAATGTTATGAGTAAGTTTTATTTTTGGTGATAAAATATATCGAACACGCTATACAAATGTCCGGTCGGCAAATATTTTTAGATAAATATGCATACAACACAAAAACAATTCACGTGTATCGAATATAATACATTTTATTTTACAAAAACGAACGAAAATATCATCGTCGTCGCAATTTTAAGTTGGCTTTTTTTTTCCGAGATTTGAGCCGCACAAAATCTTGATTGAAGGGGGTCACAATTTGGCGGCGGCCGGCTCTTAATGACAACCCTGGATTAATGTATTGGAAATTTTCTGTTGTTGATCAGACAAAGTACCATTGTGTAATTTAATAATAGAAAAAAAAATTGTAGATCAAAATTTTTCACATTTAAATGTTGGTTGATGATTGTAAGAATTTAAGGAAACGTCATCCACAGTTTAGTTGTTCAGACAGAAGTTATAGTGTTGCTATGGGAACAATTAAACTCATTGGAATTATTCTTTAAAATTATAAATTTTGATGAGCAATAAGTGTATGGGTGACGCTATGGTGAAACATGTGCACAAATTAAGCAGCTCCATGGTGCTGGCTGTAAACCAGTTGGAGACATTTGCATTGCCTGCAATACTGTTCAACTTTTTCCTGTTTACAAGGGCCGGTCAATTTGTGTAACACTTTGAATATAGTGTAACGCATGTAATATAGCTGTCATTAAAGCTCCTGTTGTGCTAGTACATGCAGTTCTGTTACAGGTCTCATGACCATGGTCAGAAATGTGTAACCATGATCAGTATTATTGACCATGGTCTTTGACCAAGTTCAGCTATTGTCATTACTTGAACTATGCTTTTTTGACTGTGGATCTGAAATATTTTTCCTATGGTTGACCATGATCAAAAACATTGTTCATCTTTCTTAACCATCGGTCAACCATGGTCGGTCATGCTTAGCAAGGTAAACCATGGTTGTTAATTTGGAGGGGAAGAGGAAATATCATATTTCTCATTTGATTACAGTTTGCTTACTTTACAAAGGCCATGCAACATGATAAAAAGAAAGGCTTAAATGTATATGAGGAAAGACATTTTAAATCCCAAGGTAGCTATGTATAAGGTAAAGTCCTATCTAAAAATTGATCATTTATACTTACTGTAGTAACTTATCATGTGCATACCAGGGCACAGCATGCAAGTTATTTATAAACTAAATTTTGTACAATAATTCTAGCAATAAAACCAGTATGGAAGTGATTTATAAACTAAATTTTGTACAATAATTCTAGCAATAAAACCAGTATGGAAGTGATTTATAAACTAAATTTTGTACAATAATTCCAGCAATAAAACCAGTATGGAAGTGATTTATAAACTAAATTTTGTACAATAATTCCAGCAATAAAACCAGTATGGAAGTGATTTATAAACTAAATTTTGTACAATAATTCTAGCAATAAAACCAGTATGGAAGTGATTTATAAACTAAATTTTGTACAATAATTCCAGCAATAAAACCAGTATGGAAGTGATTTATAAACTAAATTTTGTACAATAAATCTGGCAGTAAAACCAGTATGTAAGTGATTTATAAACTAAATTTTGTACAATAATTTCAGCAATAAAACCAGTATGGAAGTGATTTATAAACTAAATTTTGTACAATAAATCTGGCAGTAAAACCAGTATGTAAGTTATTTATAAACTAAATTTTGTACAATAAATCTGGCAGTAAAACCAGTATGTAAGTGATTTATAAACTAAATTTTGTACAACAAATCTGGCAGTAAAACCAGTATGTAAGTGATTTATAAACTAAATTTTGTACAATAATTCCAGCAATAAAACCAGTATGGAAGTGATTTATAAACTAAATTTTGTACAATAAATCTGGCAGTAAAACCAGTATGTAAGTTATTTATAAACTAAATTTTGTACAATAAATCTGGCAGTAAAACCAGTATGTAAGTGATTTATAAACTAAATTTTGTACAATAATTCCAGCAATAAAACCAGTATGTAAGTGATTTAAAAACTAAATTTTGTACAATAAATCTGGCAGTAAAACCAGTATGTAAGTGATTTATAAACTAAATTTTGTACAATAAATCCGGCAATAAAACTAGTATGTAAGTGATTTATAAACTAAATTTTGTACAATAAATCCGGCAATAAAACCAGTATGTAAGTTATTTATAAACTAAATTTTGTACAATAAATCCAAAAGTAAAACCAGTATGCAAGTTTTTTATAAACTAAATTTTGTACAATAAATTCAGCAGTAAAACCAGTATGCAAGTTATTTATAAACTGAATTTTGTACAATAAATCTGGCAGTATATATATAAAAACAGTATGCAAGTTATTTATAAACTGAATTTTGTACAATAAATCTGGCAGTATATATATAAAACCAGTATGCAAGTTATTTATAAACTGAATTTTGTACAATAAATCCAACCAGTATGCAAGTTATTTATAAACTAAATTTTGTACAATAAATCCAGCAGTAAAACAAGTATGTAAATTTATTTATAAACTGAATTTTGTACAATAAATCCAGCAGTAAAACCAGTATGCAAGTTATTTATAAACTAAATTTTGTACAATAAATCCAGCAGTAAAACCAGTATGTAAATTTATTTATAAACTGAATTTTGTACAATAAATCCAGCAATAAAACCAGTATGTAAGTGATTTATAAACTAAATTTTGTACAATAAATCCGGCAGTAAAACCAGTATGTAAGTTATTCAAAGGTGTATAACCAGCTTGCAGTTTAAACTTCTGAAAATGTTACCATGAAAACCAATCAGATTAGTTACAATAATTTACAAGCTCTACAATACTGGTAACCAAATAGCTGTTTAATACAGGTTAATTTATTAAAGTAAATTTATACTTTTTGGACCCAGCAGCCTGGCTGAGTTGGTTTCAAAGACTTGGTGTAGTGTTAAAGGCCCAGGATCACTTTGAATTTACTGATATAGTAACATAAATGTATTGATAGGATATTGATAGAACCATGTTCTATTCACTCTAAAACAATGTTGACATAATATCTTTCATATTCAAGTTGTTTCTTCAAGAAAAAGAGTTGCTAGAAAGCTTTTTTTTTATTTTTTGCAATATCATTGAAAAAATATTGTGCTAGCTATGTTTCTTAATGTACTTATGGATGTAAAAAGCAAAGTTAGGTCATTTCTGTCAGTAAGACATCTTTCACGATAAAATGAGAGCTATATACTTGTCATTGTGATCCTTGGACTTTAAAATATAGGTGATGTGGCTATATATTTTGTAACACAGGGCATAATTAAAACAGATACTATATTGGGAAAATTAATATTGGCGGTGATTTCATTTTTGCTATTTTTGCAATTTTCCCACTTCACTAATTTAAAAATCTTGTGAAAGATTTATTTCACATAGATTTACTATAAGAAAATTCTCCTTGCATAAATTTAAATTTCACGAATCGCCAAATGTTAGTGTAGATTACACAATTTTACAGTAATTAGAATCCTTGAAGTGGCTCTACATCCTGATACATGTACAATGTACTTTATGTGATCATGTACATGTTGACAAATGAGCAAATTAGGTTTGAAGATTTCTTCCTCAAAAAAGTAATTCTCCGCCCCTGGTATCTTGATTTCACTACCTGCATATGATTGATAAAACCTCAAAATGGTAGACAGGCATGAAATTCTCTTGCATTTCTTGAAGGTTGCCAGGATTTGATGCCAATTTCTGAGTACTTTTCTTCTTTTACGTAGTTTGTATTTATAAATCATATTAATGATTTTTCAAGATTGATGGAATGTGAACCTGGTGAAACTGTCTGTCTTATTTCATGTATGTAATAACAACCTGTAGCGTTTGGTTTGTTTCTTACAGTGTTTAGGTAACAGGATAGGTCTGTTTCTTACAGTGTTTAGGTAACGGGATAGGTCTGTTTCTTACAGTGTTTAGGTAACAGGATATGGCCGTGTCTTACAATGCCCCTGTAACAAGATATGTCTTAACTTACAGTGCTATGACAAGATGAGTCTGTCTTACAATGCCCAGGTAATAAGATAGGTCTTGTCTAACAGTGCTTTAATTGGTCCACACAAGATAGATTTTTGTCTTACAATGCTCAGGTAACAAGATAGGTCTATAATTATCATACAGTGTCAGGTAACAAGATAGGCCTGTATTTAACTATACTCAGAAAACATATGGCTATGTCTTACAATGTTCATGCTACAAAATATGCCTGTGTATTACAATGCTATGATGACAAGGTAGGTCTGTGTCTTACAATACAATAACAAGGTAAATCTGTGTCTTCAAGTGATATGATAACAGGATTGGTTTTTGTGTGTCTACAATGCCCATGTAACAGGATAGGTTTGTTTTGAAGACTTGAAATGCTCTGATAATAAGATAGAGATTTGATTCTGAATATCTGCTCAACTGCATCATATTTTTCTGTACCATTTGCAACAGTGACTTGTTCATTGATTGATTGATTGATTGATTGATTGCTTAACATGATCATGATCAGCCAGCACATTTGATCATGATCTGCGCTACTGACTGCAGTCAGTATATTGTCATTTAACACCCCTTGAATAACTAATGGTATTGCCTTTATGAGAAAAATGGGCAAGTCCATTTTAGAAATTTAGCTGGGTCAGCCCTTTAAAAGGGATTGGTAAAAGTAGTCTGTCTGACCGATTGGAAAGCACTACAAGAAACTAGCAATTTTACGATACTAAGTATGTGGGTTTTGTGTATTAAACATTTTTCTCTAATGAATTGATTTCTCATATATAATAACACAATGTATAGAATTTCATTTATAATGAATGAAAAGTTCTCTTTGATTCATATGACACTAAAGGTTTAAACTTTTCCATTAAGAGGTCCCTCGGGGTATCTGTGAGAGCACTTGACATGACATTCTTCTCTTATTCCAGAGTTTTCACAAGCGTTATATATATATAATTATAACAGTATTGGCTTATTTGTTAAAATGAAACTGATAGAAATAATGTGTTGATAATTTTGAAAATTGGTGGATTTTTTTTTTTGCGTTCAAAGTAAGTTGAAGTGTTTATTCATTTCTCATCCTCTGCTAGTAGCAACTTAAATGTTGCTGGTTTTTTTATGCTTGCATGACACCAGTTTATGCAAGACTTCTTACATGTACCAGAGGTTTAGGTCTTATCTGACTGATTTTTAAAACTGACTTGACTGGACTTCATTTCATAGGATTAATAATATATGACTTACTCTTCAAATAGATGCCTTCTGTGAAAATTTACTTAAACTGTCAATAACCAGCAATCATGACACATTGCAGCGGGAAATTTACTCCCACTTAAAACAAATATGAAGGAGCTACCAGTCTTGGTTTGAAATGAAGTAGATTCTACAAGATCTCCAAAATTATTTATGAATTTAATGTAAATGTAATTTTAACCACTTATAATTATAGTAAACAGTAAGGAAGACAGGTGATTTTTCATTTCTAGATTTCTGTGTGTCTTCTTCAAGTAATTTATGATCATATTTAGAAAGTGAGAGCAGCACGCTTATTAAAGTCAGTGAAAAGATGGGATTAAAATTCCTGCGTAGTTGTTGGCTGAAGTGATTATCCCCACGATGAGTTGAGTAGTTTGTTGGTGGGAATGAATTGTTTAATTGGCTTCTTTCTATTTACCGTCTGCTTTTAATAGCTGTTAGTGTTTTATACGAATCTATGTTTACTGATCACGTTTTTACGGTTTTAAATAGTGACGGTAATACATTATTGTGCGGAAGTTTGTATACATGTGGATAACATAATTCTGGATGCATTAAATACTGGTAAGCATGGGGATACGTTAATTTTCCTTGATTTCTTTTTAAAAATTCAAATATGTATTGAAAGTCTAAAGGAGTCAAAGATTATGCTACTGTCAGATACTGTCATATAGTGATTACAGTGTTTATCTGTTGGTACAATGAAGAAGGGTGTTTGCATTATTATGTCACTGGTGATGTAACATTTCATTTAGAACACAAGGAAATTAAGGACACACATGATTTTCAGCTCTTGAATATGGTGCTGGGATCTATTCATCAAATACAAACTTGGTGTAATTGTGTTAAATTGGTCATCAGCTTGAGACTGTGTGTAATCATTCTGTAATGATATGAACTATGTTTGAATTTGACATTTCATCTTACATGTAGATCATGGGATTATTTAATTTCTGTAGTACAATATGTATAAGGACATTGGAATGGCAGACTGTAGATGAATCTCAAGGTTGATGATGATGATGATGATGGTGATGGTGGTAGTGGTGGTAAGGCTAGTGATGACAAAGATGGTGGTGATGATGATGAAAGTGATGTAGGTTATGATGATGATTGTGGTGATGATCATGATAGTGATATGTGATGGTAATGGAATGTGTTTTTAAGGATGATATATAATCACAACAATTAGTCATTATATGGTAATAGAAAAACATTAATGACATTTAAAGTGATTATTGTGGTGATTATAAATTATATTTTAATCTCAAACAGAAATAAAACCATTTCAAATTACCTGATAAGGAGAGGTATAGGAAGCAGACATGATGGAATGTATCCCATTAATAAGGAAACTATCCACTGTGGATTAATTTCTGGTTGCAGATACAAACATCTGCTTGTAATCTATGTGTAATTATCATAATCAGGAAAAATGATTCAGTTCTGGACAGTTGCTTCTGTTTAGGTGTTACTGCTGTGTGTATTTCACCTGTGGCTAATTTCCTTCATGGATAATCTGTTATGATCATAACAAGAGGTTTTTTTCCACTAATATTTTGCCTCAGTTATTGGATTATAGAATTAATTTCCTTCCAGCTGGAGATATAAGGTATTATAGTCTTTATTTAAGTTCTGTTTTGTTTTATTGGAATGACTGCAGAAAGCTGAGCTACCTTCTTATGATAAAATTTCTGACTTTTAACAGATCTAGTACCTCAGTTTTAACATGAATTTAAGCACCATTTCCTCAGACCTTGTTTGCTTTGAACACTTGGTTGGTCTTTCTAAGTTGATTCAGTTTTCTATACATGGTCTGGTTTAAGAACTCTTTTCTGTACATGGCCTGGTTCCAGTGCTCTTTTTTGTACATGGTCTGGTTCCAGTGCTCTTTTGCTGTACATGGTCTTGTTCTGATGCTCTTCTGTTCATGGTCTTGTTCTAGTGCTCTTTTCTGTTCATGGTTTTGCGCTAATGCTCTTTTCTGTTCATGGTCTTGTTATAGTGCTTTTTCTGTTAATGGTCTTGTTCTAATGCTCTTTTCTGTTCATGGTCATGTTCCAGTGCACTTTTTTCTGTACTTGGTTTGGTTCCAGTGCTCTTTTCTGTATATGGTCTGGTTCCAGTGCTCCTTTCTATACATGGTCTGGCTCTAGTGCTCTTTCCTGTGCATTGTCTTGTTCTAGTGCTCTTTCCTGTACATGGTCATGTTCCAGCACTTGCTCTTTTCTGTATTTGGTTTGGTTCCAGTGCTCTTTTTTGTACATGGACTGGTTCCAGTGCTCTTTTTTGTACATTTTCTGGTTCTAGTGCTCTTTTCTGTACATGGTCTGGTTCCTGCGGTCCTTTCTGTATATGGTCTGGTTCCAGTGCTCTTTTCTGTACATGGTCTGGTTCCAGTGCTCTTTTCTGTATATGGTCATGTTCCAGAGCTCTTTTCTGTACATGGTCTTGTTCCAGTGCTCTTTTCTGTACATGGTCTGGTTCCAGTGCTCTTTTCTGTACATGGTCTGGTTCCAGTGCTCTTTTCTGTACATGGTCTTGTTCCAGTGCTCTTTTCTGTACATGGTCTGGTTCCAGTGCTCTTTTCTGTACATGGTCTGGTTTCAGTGCTCTTTTCTGTATATGGTCTGGTTCCAGTGCTCCTTTCTGTACATGATCTTGTTCTAGTGCTCTTTCCTGTACAATCATGGTCTTGATCTAGTGCTCTTTCCTGTACATGGTCATGTTCCAGTGCTCTTTTCTGTTTTTGGTTTGGTTCGAGTGCTCTTTTTTGTACATGGTCTGGTTCCAGTGCTCTTTTCTGTTCATGGTCTTGTTTTAGTGCTCTTCACGTTCTAGTGCTTTTTTCTGTACTTGGTTTGGTTCCAGTGCTCTTTTCTGTTCATGGTCTGGTTCCTGAGTACCTTCCCTGTAAACTATTTGTTGTAAAGTCTTGATCACATATGTGCAAAATTGAAAAACGGGTGCAGTACACTTACCTAGACAGAGGAACATAATACATTTATGACTTAATGTTTGGGTTACAATCTTTGTGATGTTTAAGCAGGGGTTAAGTCATTATGGTGTTAATTATTATAGAAGATGTTGATACATTAGTTTGAACATATTCTTGTGCAAATATTGGCGTGCCTAATGCTTTTGACTTCTTAGCGGCCAATAGTAACTATAGTATTCCATACCTTCAGTACCTTGTTTGGTTCCTAGGAAGCATTTTGATCATTATGCTATGTGATATTATATGACTACAGAAAACTCCCTTTTGTAACGACTCCAGATGTAGCGTAACTCCGGATATAAGGAACAAATTTAAGTCGCATCAAAGAGTTTATTATATTCAGGGTTTACTGTCTATTCCTGTCAGATTACTTCATAGTCTGATGTCCCAGCTGCTGTCATTATCTGGTTTCATCCATGTCGGTATACTTAGACCCGGCTTTGCTGATAATGCGCCAGGAATCTGCCAGGCTATATGAAATGTGTATACTGGCGCAAGTTTTCGACATCTGTATTTGAAACAATTCATACAGAGAAAATAAAACTATGTTAAATATTCCCTGATTAAAATAATCATGATGATAGAGTTGGAAAAAACTCTTGCTTTGCCTCTTCTGAAATTGCAGTTGATTTATATATTTTTCATGAAAGTGTATCCACAGATTGCCACCCCCTCAATTCTTTCATCAGTTTTCCTGCAGATAAACAGATGTGCATAATTCTGCAGAAAGTTATAATAATATCTCCAGTGCTGTTTTTTAGTTTTTCTTGCAGGTGTTTAAATCGTTCTCTCTGAAATGCATCAGCATGCAGTCATGTGCTTGAAGGAAGATCGGTATTCTTTGATTTATACTAATGTTTATTTTATTTTGATATGTGATGTGGTTCTATGTGTATGAAGGATTATGATGCAGAAGTCTGGGGATATTGAAGTACATAAAAGAAAAAACTTAGCAGGCATACACAGTTCATTCAAAATCAAGCATGTTAAGATTTTTCAAGACTGACAGTATTCTGTATCTTAGATTGTCCACTCACTTTTTTGTCTGTTTCCTAAGCAAGTTCAGCCATACCCCATGGTCTCGTCCATTTGTCAATTTGAACCATCAACCATCATTTAAATGGTTACTCTAAAAATTTACTGTTGGAATAGGCAACATTTCACATCACGATCATACTGCAGTGCTACTAACAAGGACAGAATCAGTTGGTAAGAGCACGGGATATCGATGGTATAAAGAGGCTGCATGTTTAAAATATTGGACCGAAAACTGCTTGTTATGTAAGCATTGGGTAACTGTTGGCTCAAAGAGTTTGCATCCTGGGACTTAGACAATTTGTAGATATAAAAAATGTCTGACTTTGCATGAAATATTGTCCTTCCTCCAATAAAAAAAAAAAATTCCTGTTAAAGACAGTTCCAGGATTTATACAGATATTCTGATGTTCTGATGCTTGTGTATTTTAGCATATATTATACAGTATGTGAAAGTTTTGGCAGTGGTATAGGACTGTAATCTCCATTAATCTGTGTTTTCCCTCCAGAACGTTACATATCATGTCTGTGTATCAGGGTATACTAAGGCAAATATTCTCTGTTTCCTGGGAATGTAGTATGATGTAAGGTAGGAGTAATTAACATGCTTTCATTATGTAATAAATCATATAGTCTTTGTTTTTGTGAAGAAAAATATGATGAAGTGTTACGGAGATGGTATGCATGATGTTTATTACGAATTAATTATTATTTCTGTAATTATATACTAGTAATTTTAACATTGTAGCAAGTGTTGGCTACCCCAGTACAAATTGAGCTTTAAAAATTGAGCTTTAAAAATGCAAAAAAAATAAGCTTCTGTAGAATCAAATAGATTTGTGGGGCTTGGTGGCTAAGGTGTTTGCTTCTGGAACAGTAGATTCCGAAGTTCAAATCCCAGCTGCGGTAGGAAGTGTGTTCATAGGCAAAGACACTGATGCCACATGTGCCTCCGTCCACCAAGCGGTAAAATGGTAGCTGTGATGAAAACATTGATACTGCCTGTCTCATATCTGGAAGGAGGTTAGAGAGTGATTCAATAAGCTTTCTTGGTAATTGTAATCGAACTAAAATAAATTCGTGTAAACTAAATAGATTTGTAAGGGACTAGTTTTGATAGAGCTGGTTGCATGCAGTAATGTTTTTTTTTTTTATCTGACCTCTCTTTCTAAATATAATGGATAATAATGTATCACAATTATATACTGCTGTGAAAGAAGCTTTTGAATATTGATTGTTTTAGTTGACATGTGTATGTTGTTTTCTAATGGACAATAGGATCTGGCTAGTCCTGGTTCTTCCCAGGAACAGTGGTTTGGTAAACTGCCCACCTGTAAATATGACTGAAGTACCGTTGAAACGGGCATTAAACTCATACAACAACAACAACAAGTCTCAAAGTAAGCCTAGGGTGTAATGTATGGCCAGTCTTGGCAGTCTGGAGCTGTTTTTACTCTTGTAAAATTAAGCTGCATTTTGTGTATTAATTGTTTCATATTGTTTTAAGTTTACATTTAACAAAGATGTTGATACTGTATCGAGAAAGAAACAAAGAGTCAATTGTTATTGTCTGGTTTAAACTTGAGTAGGGGCGATAACTGTCAAGGACTCAAGTGACATTGATAAGCATGAATAGAAGGGAGGTAAATCTGACCAAGTACATCAAGATAACATCAAAATATTTAATTTTTTTCCTGATTATCCATATTGTCTCAGACTGTTTGATTGTACCTATTAATACATCTGTATAGACTTCCTTTAAAAATGACAAAACATTCCTAGAATTTCGCAGACTTGTAAATTAAAAAAAAATGTCAGTTCCCTGCTGCGTGTGAATGCTTTATTGAGAAACGGTGGCTTAAAAACCAGATTAGTCTAGTGTTAAAATGCCAAGTTTATATTGCAACCTGTTAATTACTCTTTACCCCACCCAAAGTGGCTGAGTGATTTCCAAGAACCAGTTAAATACCTTTGATAAAATTGTTACCAGTAAACTGTTTACCAGCCGTCCTAGCTCCTCATCAAAGCTGTGATTAGACATCACCTTTCATTTACCTTTCTTACCTTTCTTTCTTTTGTTTTGTAATTCTTCCAGAATTCACTCCTATTATTGGTGTGAATTACTTGTAGGTCTTTTTCAAGCTGGAGGACGACACTGTCAGAGGCCGAGTGAGAAGACACATTATTTAATGACCTCACCCCAGACTACCATGCATCCCCAACACGCAAATTTTAAAAGCATTGTGCGATTCTGTATAAGTCAGCCATAAGACTGACACTTAGGGTTTTCACAGCTGCACAAGACTACTTCCCCTGCTGACTATAGATAAAGAATAACCTAATTTTGGTCTGCCTCTGTAGTGAAGTGGTCTAAGAGTTGCTGACTTGAAATCACTGTAACCTCTCATTGATCGACGGTCATGGGTTCAAACTTTGCTTGGTAACCGACCAATTGTCTCCTAATGAGAGAAAGTTAATAGTTTTTACAGAGGATAGCGGAGTCTAGGACTGGTCCACTCCATGAACGATGGTAAGGTAAACTCCCTGCGAATAAAAAAGACTGTAATACGGTTGAAATGGGCGTTAAAACTCATTCAACAGCATTGTGTTTTAGTACTTAATGATAAAAATTCCTATCTAAATGTTACATCCTCATCATGTTGTTCCGAAGTGAATTTCTATTTGTTCCTGTTGTTCATGCATGTACTTCTTTATGATACTCATGCAGATACTGTGTTATTCTAACATGTTCTATATTATTAAGAAGGTTGATATGATTATTTTGCACTTCCTGGCTTATAAAGTAGGTAGTGATATGTTGAGTGATAAGAAATCATTTCCTTGCATCAGTAATGCATGAAACTTAATTTGTTGTACTGAAAAACAGTTTTGCTTACGTAATATGAAATTATAGTATTTTCAGTTAAAACTGCATAATTTTATGATATTATATACCATGATCAATAGAAGTAGAAGATCTTATCACTGGTTTTAAAGCAGCTCATGCATATTTAACATAAAAATTTGGAAAAAAATATATTTCTTCACCACAATGTTTTCCGATCTCAGCCTAAAATTAATATAATAGAATATAAAGTTTACAAAAAAAAGTACAAATTTCTACTTCAAATCCTTTTGAAATTGGAATAATGATTCAAAAGCTATTTTGCAAAGCTTTATGTAATTTTGTGGTGCAATTTTCAAGTCAATAGCTGTATGCCTATACTGTTTATCAATTTGTCTGTTTACATAGCTGTCTCCTTATTTATTGGCAATAAAAACTTTTTTTAAAGAAACTCAATTTTTCAGCAAAAACCTATTGGCTAACATATCATCCAGTAACAGAACAAGTAAAATAAAATTATTGTGTTATAGATATGGAACTTCTGATTTATTTATTGATTATTATCATTTTTTAATTCCGTGACTTCTTGCAATATCTGTAAAAAAGCACTACTTTGATCCTGTATGAAGGTGCACTCTGAGGTATAAGCCTGTGGCAAATTCTGTCCGTGACCTTGAAACTCTTCTCCACTGTCTCTAGTATGTGGGAAAGTTGGCTATTGTGTGTGGGGATAAAAAGGTTTGCTTCTTCATAATAACTCAGGACCAGGGTTCAATCCTTCGTCATGCAGCTTGAGGTGTGTAGTCTCTTGTCAAGACACCCAATGCCACATGTGCCTCAGGCTAGGTACCAGTTACGAAAAATTTGTCGCACGATGGGTGGCGACTCAACAGCCTGATTTGATTTGAATTTAATATGATTGATAGCAAATTAATGTATTAGCTTTCTCTTTGTGGATGAGACTCCTATCATGCCTATACTAACAAAATGTGTTTTTTTCCGAGTCCAAAAAAAGGAGAAATTTACCTGACTGCAATTTCCAGTCAGTTTTTGTCAAAAGGTGTTTTTGATTGGTTGCCGAAAAGTAGGTCAATCGCAGTGACTAATGAGATCTGTGAGTGCGATTGGCCTAGAGTGACTCAACAGCCTTGAATGTAAGTTGAGATAACCAGTTTAAGGATCAGACTAAAAACAAATTAGTCTAATAGATAAAATAAAAAATGAAATGAAAATAAAAAGATGAATCCAGATTAACATACCCTGAAGCCAAGAAATTCAGTCAGTCATCAGGTAGACCATTAATTAACCACTCTGTTTACCTTTAGAATAGAAAATGTCTTCTGCTGATAATTTAAAATGCTTTCTTTTTCCAAAAATCTGTCTAGGTAATTTGACAGAAAACAGCTTTTCAACCTTCAATGAGAATTTCGTCATTTCAGACTTTTATCTGACAATTTACATCATAAAAAAACGAAGAAAATAGTTTCTTTTCCTAGGGCAAACCACATAATTTTCAATGATGATTTATGTAGTTGGCGATGTTTAACATACCTCACCTGTGATTGAAGCCAGACTGATGAGTATCAATGTATCATGTTATAAATGCAATATGGACTCATCTATCTTTATTTTGGACTATTCCATTTTGTTGTTTATAGGGGTGGTCAATGTGAAAGACTTTAATAGACTGTACAGATGTGCACTTTGATCAGAAATGAACACTGAGTGGGTTGATGGCAAAAAAATTGTATATATGCACATCTAAACAAAGCAGTTTTAATATATATATATATAGATACAGTAGTAGTTTTATGAATGAATGAATTTATGATCATCTATGATAGATTCCCCCCTGTTAAATTAAGTTTATGGACTTGTCCATCTTTCAAATAAGTCTGAGAATGGGGGGTGGGAGGGGAGGGGAATTATAAAATGAATATCATGTCTGTTTTGACAGTGCGATAATTTGTAAAGCCAAAATAGAACTGCATAGATCACAGTGATTACTTTCAAGGAAAATAAATAAAAGCAGAAGTACCTGATACCTGAAGATATAGATACCGCCACTGGTAATCATGATACTGATCTTGTATTTTTTCCTTTTACTTCAGGTCGACATAGAAACATTGGTGATCTTCGATACACAGGGAGCACTGATCTATCAAGCTATACACCCACTTACAGTGAAAGTTCCTCTTCTCGATACAGAAGTCATGGATTCTCAGGTAAAACAATTACCTACAGTCGCCTAACAAGTTGCACGTTCATGTCCTTTGGTTGCAGTCGTATTTAGGTCACTTTTTACAGGCGGGTAGTTCACCTAACCATCATTCCTGGGAAGATTAACGGTTGCGTCGAAACACGGTGCCGAAATTCAGCCCGCGGCGGTCGCATCTGTGTCGCCAGCAAGAGAACGAATTGGCTTTTGGGGGGTAACCTAAAATGGAAACGTTTCAGTTGAAAATCAATAGCGCCCGAAAACACTCAATCTAGACTACTCGTTTACGGCCGGTCACATTTCAAAAGGCGAACAAATAACCAAGAGCTTCCTTCAACTCAGGGTCGAAATCGCGCAAGTTGTCAAAGATCGTATTCCAAAACGACAGTAATGATTATTTTGCATCTGTAAAACACCCCCGTTGCAAGCTAAGAGATACATTGGGGGGGGGGGGGGGGGGGGGGGTGTGTTTGTTGGGTTGTGGGGAAGCAGGGGGGGGGGGGGGGGGGGGGGGGGGGAAGTGGGGGGGGGGGGGGGGGGGGGGGGTTTGTTGGGTGGGGGGGGCTGTCGTCGCGCGTCATGTGACCATTATTTTTATTATTTTTAAAATCTTTTTAGGACATTGGACCTGTTCAGGCCTGTATGATTTGTTTCTTTGCTTCATGACTGTCAGTTCATTTAACAACAATGAATTTGTGGAGTGTCTGGTCTTTGGTCCTAGTCCTATACTGCAGTAAATTAGACCTCACATTAAATATTACTTTAAGTTTTGATACCTATCCATATCTTCATGTTTTAGGAAATAAGTACCAGTGTACCCAGATTTTTGAGCTTGTACCCACTTTTTCCAAAACTAGTGGGTACAGGTACCCATATTTTAAAAATCCTGTGGGCATGCTGGATTAACCAGTACTAAACTCCTGTCCTCTGTAAGAAACTGCCAACTTTCTCACATAAAGAGACAGAGCCAGTAGCAGGACTTGAACCCATGACCCTATGAGAGAATACAGTGATTTCGAATCAGCAACTCGAACCACTTGACCAAGGAGGCAAACATTATACCGACTGGACATATAACGAAGCTGTTGCAAAATGCAAATCACTTCCTTTAATAATTCATTCTTCAGTTTTATCATTGAATGAAAACTTCTGTTCCCATTATAATAATAATAATAAAGTCTTTATTTTGAGAGTCTGCACGTTTGGGTATAAGAAAGAGCAAGGGAGTTTGTGTAAAATTTTGCTTTTAAATGGAGACTGTACCATTTAATCAAAACAGATGGCAGCAGTTGTATGCTTAAACAAGTTTTGAAGTTAAAAAGTAAAAGGAAAAAAGCTCTGTAAACAAGCAAGCATCTCTGGGGGTTGTTTGAACTTCAGTTCTTCTAATAAGACAAGCTATATGTAGTTCTCCAAGTGTTTTTCTGGCAACAAAATCTAAACGAAACAATCTGGTTTATATCTCTTATAGTATTTTCTCTCACTTTGAGTGATCCGGATCATTAAAAGCTCAGTGTTTATAGTTTGTTATTTCTTTAGTGCTACCAAGCTTCTCTGTTACCTTGATTTACTGTGCAAAAACTTGAAACATACTTATGCTGAAAGAAAAGCGGTTTTTACTATTTTGCCATGTAGAGTATTGGAATAAAAGATAATATAGCTCGGAACAAAGAATGTCTTTGATTTATTTTGGAAAAGAAATTTTTGGAATCCAAAGCATGTTTGATTATGAAATGATTTATGTGTATGTATGTGACTGTTTGTCTGAAATTTCTGGCAGGCCAGTAAGCAATATCAAAATTTTCTGTATCATGTCTGCTAGCTCTCAGGTCCCCTGTTTGTAAAGTTACTAAGCTGTGATAAATGTAGTAAGTTGTGAAGAATGCATAGACCAGTGTTGCATCCAGGATTCAAATATTTTATAAGCGAAATTTTCCCACCTTTCTTAGAAAAAATTAGAGGGATTTTTTAAAAAAAAGGGAGATTCATAAAAATACAATTGTCAATATTCTAATAAGCTTTCAAAAAACAGTCACTAAAAGGCTGACGAATACCTGCTCTCGTTATAAATGTTAAACATAGACTGGCATCATGTTGTTAGAGTCTATGAAATCAGTTCAATTGCTTTGGTAGCTCACAGTCACATCTCCCACCTCTAGTAACTTACTGTCTAGATGAGCTTTGATAGAAAGATTTTCTTCGCCTTGTTTCTTGGGACACAAAAGTTTTTTTAGAAAGGTCATCTCAATTTCAAACAGACTTTGTAGTCTACAGTATACACACTGTCCCTTCATTTGCAGTCAAAGGTTTTAAGTCCCAGGATCTCTTTGAATGTACTGATATTGTAAAATAAATACACTGATAGGATAATGATAGAACTGTGTTCTATTCACCCTAAAACAATGTTGACATATTCATTTCTTTTGTATTTAAATCGTTTCTTCACGAAAAAGTGTTGCCAGGAAGCCTAACTTATTCATGCAATACCCTTGAAAAGTATTGCTCTATATATTTGGAACATTTACATCGAAGTTAAGTTAGGATTTTGGACAAAAAAAGTGGGTACAGGTCAGTAAGACATCTGGATGAGAGGTACTTATTTCCTATAACCTGAAGATATTGATGGTATTGCAGCAGAAGTAACAGTAAAGTATTTAATTAGAGACTAATTTATAGGACTGTAGGACCAAAGCCAGGCATTTTCAGGCATAATTCATTGTTGTTAAAAAACTACAGTCATGTTGGTCTAAGAAATGTTATGCATTAGGCATAGCCTGATTACAAAGGTTAAGAATAATGTATTAAACAATTAATGGTCATATTACAAGTCATGCTTGGCACTGATGAGCAAATCTGTTACCAACCTGAATTAGGGGAAGACTAGGCCTTAGTTAGGTTGAGTCCGGTCAAAGTTGACTTAAATCATCTATAGCTTGCACGTAGATTGATTGTCACAGATTGCAAAATAATCAATATACCTGTCGCTTTTGTGAAAAGTTACTTTTACCTTTTGGAAGATAATTTCAGTACTGGGTCTTAAGGAAGATTGTTAGGTTAATTTGTTCGCCATTTTGAAAATACGCTTGAATCAAATGTACTTGAACCCTGCAATTAAACAGATGTATAAGAACCAAGGGGTTTATTAAAGATTTTCAAGGCTGAAAAGCCCTGTATCTGTCTTCGATTTTATTAAAAAAAGGACCACCAATGAATTAAGAGCTTGCTCTTTTTATGCCCCCAAAACGAAGTTTAGGGGGTATCTCCTGCTGGTTGGTGTCGTCGTGGTTGGTCGGTCGGTCAGGGACATTGAAAAATTTTCGTCCGGGCATAACATGAAACTATTAGTTGGAATTCAATACAACTTCATAAATGGCAAGCATTCTGAGAGACAGTGCAGTGCTATAATAACTATAACTCCATCATTGACTAATTACAGAGTTACTGCCCTTTGTATACTTTTGAACATTTACATCAAAGTTAAGAATAGTAGTTGTAATTGGATACAACTATAAAATGAGTCAGTAAGCACATTGAAGAGAAGGCAATACATGAACCATAACTCCATTTGACTAATCCTACAGAGTTTTTATTTCTGCTTTGTTACTTTAATGCATTTGTCCGAGCAGGAAGTATATAAAACTACTTAATTGGAATTTTAGTACAAGTTATACAATGACAAGGCATTTTAGAGGAAGTGCTGATGAAAAAAACTATAACTCTGTCTTGAGTATTTACGAGTTAATGCCCTTTTTACTTCATTAGGTCAATAGCATAACTTGCAAACAGGTTGAATTGAATACAACTGTATTTAATGTCAAGGACATTGGGAGCGAATACTATATTTAATAGTTGTTTGATGAAATATTGCAAGGCTTTGTGTGTTTTCCGTTTTGCGACACTTTAAAAGTACTGGGGAAAAAATGAAAAAAAAAAAAACATACAGTGAATTCAATCCGAAATGGCATTCGAAGTGCAGGACAATAACATTATAACTCTCCCATCCTTAATATTTACTAATTATTGCCTTTTGGTGCCATGTTTGGTATGATGAACAAATCTTACAACCTGAATTAGGTGAAATTTGGACACTTATTAGGTTGAGTGGTTAGAAGTCGCTGACTTGAACCATAACCTCCATCTTGACTCATTACAGATTGATTGTCCTGGTTAGTCCCTGTCCTGAGCATGTCTTCTGGATGTGAGAAAGTTACTGTTTCTTTCGGAAGATAGGGTTTCAGTACGGAACCTATCCAAGGAATGATTGTTAGGTAAACTGCCCAGCTGCAAAAATCACTAAAATACGCTTGAATCAAATGTACTTGAACCCATGCAATTAACCCATGTAAAAGAACCAAGGGGTTTATTCGTAAGAACAATATCTCTTTTTAGTTTGTTTGTAAGTGCTTATGTTTTTTAAGAACAATCTTCAGTTACCACAATCCTTTTGGGGGTATTAAGTGCTTGCTCTTTTTTGTTTTATCTTTGGTACTTAATTGGTACTGAAAAAGTACATACACATTATGGGGTACACACACATACTACAACAAATTTTTATTAAACATTGATTTCTCAGCAGTGTTTGGCACAATCAATAGAGCATCGGCAGGGGTATGATTGTGTAGATTTTTCATTTGTATTCTAAGTTGCTTTTTATGGCATGAGGATCTGTTACTAAACCGTGAAGTAGGTGAAAGAGCAAGTTAGAGCTTGTGTGTACCAGGAACTTAGCTTTCAACATTGCTGAGAGGTAATAGGGTGATATATATACTAGAAACCCTCTTTGTATGAAGTGATGAAATGTTTGATATCTGATAAAAAATCATTTACATATGGTTTCTTTATCTCATAAGATATTTGGAATGCATATGAAACAGTATGCATGTAATTATAACAGGACTTTTCTTTCAGGAAATTATTAATGTATTATGTTTGAATGTTAAAGAAGTTTGAAGTGGGTAATAAACAGTGTAAAAATAGGATTAAAAATAAGGTTTGAAATAATACTAGGATTTTTAATTGTGTTTTTCTTTCAGCTGAGAAACAAATACAACCAAAGGTGCACTCTGAAATTTTAAAAGTTTGTAAAAATAATTGCACATTGAGTAAAACCAAGCGAATAATAAAGCAGTGTGAATCAAATAAATGCAGTAAAAAGCTAGTTTTGTTCATGTTAAACTTTCAAAGATTATTAAGTTTAGTACTGATAAATTGTATGTTTTTCTAGTACAGTAACAGTGCAACACATTTTGTATATGCAATATAGAAATTATAGAAGATGCCATTTTCATGCATAAAAGTCAGACATCAAAGCGCTGTTATCATTTGGTGCTCATTTGCTATGTTGTTTCCACATCAGTGCTTTGGTTTTTTAAGTCCAAGCGAAACGTTGCACTGATTGGTAGTTTGAAAATGAAGTCCAGTTGTATACCATTCCAATCCCTGAGTTTAGACTGGTCTGAAAACATTTGAGGCTATGGTCCAAAAAAAATGAAATTCTTTTCAGATTATCCCAGAGACTCATTTGTGGTCACTTTGAAAATGAGGTCACTTGTAACCAATGAAAGGTTCCAGATTTCAGTTCCAGACTGGTGTTTTGAGGAAAGGTTTGTAAAAATGAAGCTAAAGTCCTCCAAAGTAAAGGAAAGTTTTTGTTTTCAGATTATCCTAGAGACTCATACATCTCATCATCAACTTTAAGTAACAGAGGTCTCATCTCAGATGGTGATAGTATGTCAAAATATACAAGAGGCTATGACATAAGTAATAGAAATACCTCAGAGTTTGCAACAAAAAGCTATGATTCACCAAGGTAAGTTAAGTACATTTAGTTACACGTAGTAGGTAGTTGAACTTTGTACTTACAAATGTACAGTGATGAAGCTAAATTCATTATTACCTGTGTGAAACATGTAAAACTTGTTACAGTGAAGGTTAGGTCCAAGTTTGGCGATTCAAGATTACCGTCCCAAGAACCTTGTCCAAATGTAGCTATATGTCACTTAAAGGACCTTTATTTCCTTCAGTGACTGATTTCAAATTTTTGTATTTGTTAGCTCAAAGTACTTTAAATCAGCCTCTTGAATGTTTTATTTTTCAATTCTGATTGGTCAAATTTTAAACTTTTATCCAATCAAAAGGCATAGCTTTTTAATTAGTGAAGTGAGAAATTCCTGAAAATAGCGAAAATTAAATAATTAAATAATTATGAGTATAACCCAATTTGCAGTACTATGTAGTTGCTACCATTACTGGTTGGTTCACATGTGTTTAATTGTACTTGTTTTGTATGGGAAACATTACCACACTTTTATATGTTTGCAGGTTCTATGATCGAGGCAATATCGGAACAGACAGGCCTGGTAGCGAGGTAGTATCACCTCCATTTGAATTTGGTGTCAATTACAAGAGTCCAAAAACCCATGACACAAGCCCAAAAAACCATGACATCACCACAAAAAGTTATGACAGGAATACAAGAATTGATGATGTCACCATAAGGAGGTCACCAGCAAGAATCACAAGGTTAGTTATTACAGCACAGTGATACAGGATTTGAAATAGTTTAAAGGCCAGTGATCACTTTAGATGACACAATTACTCATTGCACTTATTCAATGTAATGACATGAAGGATGACTAAGCCTCGAAATTGACCACTTATTTTGTACAAAACATATACTGACGTTGAATCTTAAATGAAAAGTGTAATAAGGAAAGCATAGTTTTTTATTCAATGATAATTATGCAAACAAGAAATATCTTTCAAAAAGAAACGGCACAGAGCCAGCAAATATTAGCTACCCTAGATAGAGTCTTTTTCAAGGACATGATATAAAGCAAAGTATTCATTCATAAAACAGGCAGACACTGTATACAACCATGAATAGCAGTTTAGTTTAAGAAGAGGGTCGTATACAAGTTCCATTTACCGCACTTCCATTCATAACATTTGATTGGTCCAAAAAATATGTCAAAAGCCACTTATTCAGCTCACTCCCAAAATAAGAAATGCTCTCTGAGAAAGATACAGAAGTAAGAAAGAAATGAGTTCATACAGCACAGTCTTATCATTATCTTATTAGTTTATACTAATTTATTTTAGCTTGATTGTGAAGAAATCTTTTAACTTATCGAGTCACTCTCGAGTCTGCTTCCTGGAAGAACTGGTACTGGTGTCATATGTGGAAGTACGGCCATGAACCTTGGGGGGCTCAAACCCGCAACCTCTGGGATTGCGGCAGACACCTTAACCTCTACACCACCACTCCCCACTATCTTATTGGTTGATTCCTGTATATATTAGTGAATCATAAGTGATCATGGTACTTTATATTGCGAACTGTAGTTTATATTTAGTAGTAAAATCGTAACACAACCAACAGTCACCTCATGTTACTGCCAGGCAGGTAATGGACTCAAAGCCTTATTATGATTCATAAAGAATATAAAACAAACATCTTGTGAAACATTATGTCACTCATTATTAATTGTAATTCAATCATTATTCAATTATTATGCATTTATTAGATGAGTCATACATCAAAGGTGAAAAAAATACATTACTTCAAGGGAATAATCTTTAAACACTAGACTCTTTAAGCCTTCTTCATTTATTGACCTATTCAATCAATAGGGAATTAATGCAATCATTAAACGTAGGTTATTATTTTGGATTGCTTTCAAACTCATCGCATGCACATAAGTGGTTTAATTATGCATGTAAACAAATTACATTTCATTTGGTCTTTAAAACTGAAAATCAAAGCAGTACATGATTGGGATGTTGAGTGAAATAGGAAATGTTTTAGACACCTAGGATTGTACGCGCAGTGCGGCACAGCACGGCACACAAGAAACTGCTGACCAGGTGTGCTGTCATAGTTTTTACAACTATATATTTTCAATTTGGACTGTGCCATTATTTATTTTAAGGGATCCGCCCAGAAAATTTACAGTCTGAAAAGCAAATAGCGTAGATCATAGCTGAATTTAACAGTTAACAGTGTAGGCTGGTCATGAACTGCACTGGTCACAAAGTTAGAATAATTTGCAGCCAGCTGGGTAAAGGTTGAGCAGCTGTATTTCCATCGAAGGTATTCCCCTTTGATCTTGTTTATTACAAGAGTCCATAAGGGAGAGAGTCAGCAGTTTTTTTATGGATTTAAAAAGGCCAGAGTTCACCTGGGTTCAGTGGAACTCAAGTTACTGATTATTGTTACACCTCTATACATTTTGGTTCTGAAAAGAATACACAAGAGGCACACTATCAAACAAACTAGATTTGATATCACTAGTACAAGAAACAATAAAACGATACTCTGACTAGGTTTATACATTAGACAAAAGCAGTTGTCTCCCTTAGATCTTTGTTCAATTCTCTGAAAGTTGCAGTGATGTTAAGGAAATATATGATAGCTAAAATAAATACAGTGTAAAAGTAAATGAAATCTCACATCAAATACCAAACCTGAGGCAGAACTTGTGTTATATGGGAGTTTGATTTCAAGCAATGTACTTCTTACTAGTAGATAATGGAATAGAATTCCCAGCAGTTTTGGACCCTGTCAGTATGGTACTGGTCAGAACTTCATGTTGCAGTCATCAAACTTTAAGGTTGTCATTGTCATAGGAGAGTAACTGTCAACAAATGTCACCAGAGATCTTTTTAGATTGTTTTCTACATTTTTAATGTATAATATATACAGATCACCTGGTTTAAGCTACAACTTGCTATTAGCAGTCACTGTTGTGACTTCTTATACAGAATAGTTTTAATCTAAGAACATGTCGTATTGAGCAGTAACCTGCTTTTAATAATCACTTTTGTAACATCCCTTAGCTGGCTGTTTCTCGCAGGTTGGAGTTGTACAGTTCTACTGGAATAAGTGGTCACCTTACTCAAGCAGTCACTTGCTTAGAAAACCAAAGAATCTATCCAGAACAGCCAGTTTTACTTTAAGTAAACCTGTATAATGCTGTTAGAAATGCTTTAAATTGGCACTTTTAATGTATCTGTTGTCAGCTGAGTGTTTGATGTTATAACAGTGGCTTCTTAATACAGGATACTACTTTTGCAGGTTTAGATGTACAGTCAAACCTGTGTTATAGACACCTATCAATATAAAAACACTCACTAAAATGAAAGTCTAGCAGGCAGAAATCAGTGAACTATTTATCTGCAGTATATACCCCTGTGAATAAAGATCACCTTTCAATAATGATCACTTAAGCTCATCCCCGCCAGTCAGTGGTCTTAGTCCACAGGTTTGACTGTATATTGATCAGGTAGAAAAAGGTTTTTGAGTATTATGTATATATGTTTGTAGTGCTGTATTGCACCCTACAGCTGTCTATAGGTAGTCTAGGACATTTGTTTAAGGTGTTTTGCATTTTGCTACAATCATGATTGTTTACCAGAAAATTTGGCAGTCATCCATTCTAGTTAAGACGTACATCACTGATCGATGTAACAGACTTTTTTTCTCAGCTTCTGAAAGATGCTTGTTATCAAATAATTGGAAGCCGGCAATGCACTGTGTGTCATAGTGTTATAATATGTTTATTAACAGTTACTGCCCTTGTATCTTTGTTATTAATTATGTAATAGAGCTTTTTCCTGATTCCTAAAGACCACCAGCAGTACCTGGTACAGCTGGTTCATGTTATGCATGAATCTCTTGCTCCTGGTAATTATTGTAAGAAAAATGGAGTAATTTTGGACAGATAGCGAAAGTACAAAGTAACAGTCTTACCTACACGGATTGATCACTTATTCAACAGCCACCTTGTCATGAAAATTATATATTTCAGTTTTCGAAAAGGACATTTTCTGTATTATAATAAACAACTTTGCAACACTCACCTCTTCACCATGCTATTTGCTGTATATTTTTCTGTAACAACCACCTTTCATAACAGCCATATCTATGCTCTCCAAACGCTGACTGTTAGAGAGAGGTTGCACTGTGTGCTAACCACATAAGAATAGGACTTACTCATCACCAGCACTGAGTTCAGACTTTTTAATTTCAAAGTAGATGTGGACTTTACTTGTTTCAATAGTTATATTAAGTTTTTCCCAGTGACTACTCCCTTGAATTCTGACCTATTGTGGTGCCTAAAGAGGGAATTGTGGGAAACAATGTCAAATTTTGATGGCCAGATTCCAGCCTGTGACTTGACTTGGTATGAAGTTTTCTATATAATTTTTTTTTATTGCCTACAATCATCAAAGCTTATCTTGTAACTGAACATGAAAATTTAGTTTCATGGTTCATGGAAAGAAGATGATGTAATTCGATCCAGCACTAGAAAGTATGGTCCTCCCATTCATTCTTGGAAGCCTCCTTCATGATGGTACTTACTGTCACATGTCATTTGCTTATTTATTATTCATTCAAGAATGCTTGTCATAAGTAGGTAATTTATTATTCCTGTGAGCTGAAAATGAAATATAGCAGAGTTGGCAAAAATACGGATACTTATTCATGCCTGTGTCTGTGTCTGTCTTGTGCGGTCTGGTTGGTGTCATATTTGGACATATTCCAGGCATTGACTGGACATCCAGGTACAGACTGGACATGTTTCAGCTATGGACTGGACTTACTCCAGGCATTGACTGGTCATCCAGGTACAGACTGGACATGTTTAGTCATGGACTGGACATATTTCGGATATTGACTGGACGTATTCCAGGCATGGACTGGACATGTTTCAGTAATGTACTGGACATGTTTTAGGCATGGACTGGACATGTTTCAGGCATTGACTGGACATATTCCAGGCATGGACGGGACATATTTCAGGCATTGACTGGACATGTTTCAGGCATGGACTGGACATATTCCAGGCATGGATGGGACATATTTCAGGCATTGACTGGACATGTTTCAGGCATGGACTGGACATATTCCAGGCATGGACGAGACATATGTCAGGCATTGACTGGACATATTCCAGGCATGGACTGGACATATTTCAGGCATTGACTGGACATGTTTCCGGCATTGACTGGACATGTTTCAGGCATGGACTGGACTTATTCCTGGCATGGACTGGACATGTTGCAGGCATGGACTGGACATGTTTCAAATATGGACTGGACAGATTTAATGTAATTACTGGATATTTCAGCTATTGACTGGACATAGGTGCCCTTAGTAGAGTAGGGACCATAAATTCAGTCCAATTGAACATGACATATTTATTATAAAGCCAGTTTACACTCACACAAGACACTTTACCTATGAAGATTTATTCTTTAACACAGCTAATATACTTTAAAGATTGCTGCTCAGTATGAGAAAGATATTTTAATCATTCAAAGCACATCAGTTTGATGAATCCAGTTCATAAATATTACACAGACCTATGCAATGTGTGTTGGCAACCTGTGGCTGTGGGAGAGATTACAGGTTCCTATAGAGGTATACAGATTGTTGAGGTACATTTTGACAAGTGATGGGCCATTATCTATTCCAGCATAGTTATTTGTCAGGAATTCCTGCCGCCAATATATTGTAGGAGTTCTATTTTGGTTTTGGAAGCAATGAGGGGTGCTCAAGAAGTTTGGGTAGTAGGATAATTGATATTGTGTTGGAAAAAAGGGATGGGGTCTGTAAAAGAATACATGTTCAAGACCGGTTAAGTTGTATTATTGTTTTAGGAAATATCATCATTAGTTGTTCATGATCTTTCAGGTAAAGTTGTCATCAGATCTGTTGTTTTCAGTCTTTTAGAAAAAAATGTCTGTAGGGAAAAATTGTCATCTGTTGTTCACAGTCTTTTAAGAAAAGCTGTCATACTTTTATTCCCAGCTTTTTGGGGGAAAAGTTGTCATCAGATTACAGATGCTGTTGTTTTCAGTCTTTTGAAAAAATTATCTAACGCTTTGAGTTTAGTCAATTATTGAAAAAGCGATTATTCATTCTTCTTTTAGGGTTATACAAGGTCATGCTCCGTAGTTTAAAAGTTTATATGCATCAGTTTATACCACCAAGCATGGTTGAGTTTGCAGAGGTCAGAAAAACTGTTAAGGTTTGTTCATGATGTGTTGTCCTATTTTTAGCTCGACTATTCGGAGAATATGGAGAGCTATTACAGTCACTTGTGTGTCGGCGCAGCGTGCGTCGTTGGTTTTTAAAGTTTTGCCTGCTAAGTACTATCATGCACATATCTCAGTAACCACTTATGATATTGACTTGAAACTTTGTTCATGTCTTTAGGGGTGTCATACAATCAAGGCAGATAACTCTTGAAAAAATTTGATACAAATTATGGCCCTTGTTTGACTTTGAAAATTTGGTTAAAGTTTTGCCTGCTAGGTACTATCATGCACATATCTCAGTAACCACTTATAATATTGACTTGAAACTTTGTTCAGTCTTTAGGGGTGTCATACAATCAAGGCAGATAACTCTTGAAAAAATTTAGTACAAATTATGGCCCTTGTTTGACTTCGAAAATTTGGTAAAGTTTTGCCTGCTAGGTACTATCATGCACATATCTCAGTAACCACTTGTGGTATGACTTGAAACTCGTTAGTCTCTAGGGGTGTCACACAGTCAAGTCAGATAACTCTTGTATAAATTTAGTACTAATTATGGCCCTTGTTTGACTTTGAAAATTTGGTTAAAGTGTTGCCTGCTAGGTACTATCATGCACATATCTCAGTAACCACTTATGATATTGACTTGAAACTTTTTTAAGTCTTAAGAGGTGTCACACAGTCAAGACAGATAACTCTTGTTTAAATTTAGTGCAAATTATGGCCCTTGTTTGACTTTTGAAAATTTGGTAAAGTTTTGCATGCAAGGTACTATCATGCACATATCACAGTAACCACTTATGGTAGTTATATCAAACCTTGCAATAGTGTTCAGGGTAAATTTTGTACCAAACAATTAATTTACCAAAAATTAAATCTATAGTTATAGATTTTGACTTTTTTATGATTCAACTTTCCTAGTTTATACTTAATAGTTAGCAGAATTTTGTTTTGCTATTACACTGATAAAAGTTTTGTTTTATTAGCAAACACCCACAATAGTCGAGCGTGCTGTCTTATGGACAGCTCTTGTTAAAGATCATACTTATTGACCGACCCTTGCCTTTGAAAAAAGCCTACCCAAAGCTGGCAAAGACCTGAGTGTTTTCTGAGAATTGCTCTGGAGTTCAATGGAGGTTCTTTGGATATATCTATATTATGGGACAGATTGGATCATGGTATACTAATTGATTTACGTTTTTGTTTTGTGGAAATATACATAATTATGCATAATTTTAGTTTAAATTTTACCTGCAGGAAATTTCTTTTTAGTACACATGTACCCAGAAATTTTCCTATGGTTAGAGATAGGAATCTAATAGGATGTTTGCAAAGTAATCATGATCAGACAATTTTATGGGTGCTTGAAATTGCTTGCAGGTGCTACCTGGCATTTCTAATGACAACAGCAACAATAGCAACATAAAAGGAATATGAAATTCTTTATTAGTTATGTTTTCACTGCTCATGGTCATGCTATATTGCTACAGTGTTATTTTGATATTAAATGTGCAGTACTGTAGAGTTTGAGGGGTTTACTCTGGTAATCCTGAAGGTTCAGTGTTCAAACCCTGGGGGGATTTCTCCATGGATGTTGGCTTCCCCCCTCCCCTAAGGCAGGACTACTAAGTGTTTCTAAAACATTGAGCAAGGGACTGACTTATTTAAAATTTAAATTCAAAATAAGGTCAAAGAAATAATTATACACTAAACAATATTAGATATTATTTAGTTTTAAAAAAGTCCACAAATCAAGTAAATGTCTTTAATACCTTTTCTAGCGTAATATCAGATATAAAATCAAGAAGAAATAGCAGAAAGAAAGAGTTTCATACAGTACAAATTTCAGCAGTTTTCATTCATGTTTTAGAGAGGCAACTTCTTGTAGCCCATTTCCATAAAGTTTGTAGGTAAAATGACATTAACAGGTGAGTGACAGGGAGTCAGAACCAATGATGCTTTTGTAGCCTTATGGTTTATTATACAAGTAGACACTGAATAAATAACAATAAACTTGTAGAATCATCGCTGGAAGTTGGGGATTTCCAGGTTTGTGTGTCTTCCTTTGCCTTTATAACCAGTAAAATACAAAAAGTAGTGAAATTAGGTTTAGAACTGTGAATATAAGGTATTTCCTAAGGATATCGTAATTTCTAAAATGACTTCACAGAGTTGATGTTGTCTTATTTATATTTTCAGCATCAGTGACAGAGATGGTGTTAACAGACAGGCACATGTTGATGCTCCGATTGACAGGCGGAGGCAGAGAGTGGGCTCCGCCGACTCCTCCAGCAGTCACTCTTCGGACAGGTCAGCTGGAACAGAGGACAAGTAAGTCACCTTCACCCTTTTATAGGAGCATTGAATTCAAAGAAAGCTTTCACATTTTGTTTTGTTTTTGAAGCCCTTTAAAAATGTTGTTTCCATTGACATCATAGCCTTTAAGCAGCAGTGTTAAGTGACCTTGACATTTTGCAGGTCAATGTAACATACATTTTTTCCAGAGATCCCACTTTGACCCTTTTATAGGAGCAGGCTCTCACATTTGGTTTGTTTTAGGAGCTCTTTAAAATGTTGTTTCCATATACTTCATAGCGTTAAAGCAACAGTATTAAGTGACCTTGAGATTTTTTAGGTCAAGGTTACATAAATATTTGCCAGAGATCCCACCTTAACCTTAGTTTCATTGTATAAAACTCCCTGTTTTCTGCAGGTTAGCCTGTGAGCACCACCACGTCAGGTTGACAATTAATTTGCCTTCCATGGCTGTTCAAGAGGAAAAGTCAGAGAGCTTGTGCTTTCTGGCTAATGGCAGGGAAAAGCACCAGGTCCTGTACCAAAGAACACCTTTACGTAGATGAAATAGTGTCAAAAGTCACATTAATGCCTTTCCTCATTTGACAACATTTGTAGCTTTTTTTCTCCACAATTATAGTTTTTGTGAATCTATCTCAATGTAATATAAATGGTTTTATTTCTTTAGGTCTATTGTTTTGGTCAGATTGGCAAACTTTTTTTTTTGTTTGGTATCAAATAAGTTATTGTACATAAAATAAGCTAGGATCTCAATGGTTAGACAATGTTCACACAGGTGTGAAAAAGTCACAGAAAACGATCTGTTTCTAACTCATGGAAAACAAAAATTACAAGTTTGATTATGAAAAATCATGGGAATTTCTGAAAATACCTTGAAACTTTTTTTATAAAACTCCAGGAAAATTACACTAGACAGTCTTTTGAATTATAATAACGCATATTTTCATGTTTAAAAGCCAATATACGATAATCCATTTTAGACTTTTTCAAGTAAATGAATACTAATTTGTTGGCTTATAGTCTGTGTATACGAACCCTGTTTAATATATCAACCATCTAAACTATTTTAGTTTCATACAGTCATGTACTTTGATTGTTGGCATTCTTATACTTTATGTGTGATTACATAGACATTCAGTCTGATAGAATGTTTCCTGGAACAGCTGTTGTTGCCTACATGTTGTTTCATAGACTATAACATTAGAGGAACTACCTGGGTAGACATCATTATTGCAATTATTCCTGTTTAATATCATAAAAAGATTAGGCATAAAAAAACAAAACAAAACTATGAACTAAAAATGATAAACTGAAAACAATCTAACAACAACAATCTGAAAAGTTAAAAAAAAATTATTTGTGGTATAATTGTTTTGTAATACCAGAATAATGGCTTGATAAGCTCGACGTATACTTTACAGTCAAGCTAAAACAATAAATTGGCATAGGCTTCTATAATGCATCATAAATTTGGCCTTGATGAATTGTTGATTGGTAGTGTCTGCCTGCAAACATGTCATGTGGATTTATAGACACTCAACTAACAACAATCTAAGTCACTATAAGAAAACACTTAGAATATACAGTGCAACCTCTCGAAAGTGAACACCTTTGGGAACACAGATGTGTTTGTTGTAGAGAGGTGTTGTTCTGGAGAGGTTGATTCTAAGCATAATTAACACAATGGGAAAAAAATGTGTGTCTTTTTAGGGAGGGTGTTGCTCTAGAGAGGTGTGGTTCAGGAGGGTTGACTGTATGTACTTTTGTCTCTTGACTGTAAAATTGGGTGCTGCCAGTATGGTATTTCAAAACATTAAACTAGGAGTTGGAGGATCTTGCATCACGACCTCTTCCCTTGAGCCTGTACTCAATATTAAGGTCATAAAGAAGGTTTTTTTAGAACATATTTTGTCTTGGCTACAGCTTTGTAATGTTGAAGGGATATCTATTATAGTTCCTTGCTATTCTTTTCATCAGTGAATGGAGAATTTCTTTATTCAGTAATCAGGTAAATGTATGCAAAATATTAGGTCAGTTAGTCTGCTGATTGAGAGATTTTTTTAACATTTAAGCTGCCATTGAAACAAAGGCAACAGCAAAATGGTTTAAGGAAAGCTGTTGGCTTTCTATCTTTAAAAGCAGCTATTCAAGAGGAGACTTTTAAAGACTGATTGAGGCAGGAGGTTGTAATTTAAAGAGTTTCAAAGGTACAACATCATATTGTCAGTAAGTGTAATATTGAAGATTTTATAATTTTTTATGCCCCCGAAGGGTGGCATATTAAAATCGCACCGTCTGTCCGTCTGACCGTCTGTCCGTCTGTCCGTCTGTCCGTCCGTCCGTCTGTCCGTCCGTCCGTGCGCCCCCACTTACAAATTCGTGTCCGACTGTAACTTTGTCAGCATTGAAGGATTTTAAAATAACTTGGCACACATGTCTAGCACATCAAGGAGCGGCGTGTCGCGTGCAAGACCCACATCCCTACCTCAAAGGTGAAGGTCACACTTGGAGTATGAAGGTTATGGAATCCTCTTATAGCACACATTCGTGTCCGGACTGTAACTTTGTCAGCATTGAAGGATTTTAAAATAACTAGGCACACATGTCTAGCACATCAAGGCGGCGGTGTCGGCGGGTGCAAGACCCACGTCCCTAGCTCAAAGGTCAAGGTCATACTTAGAGTTTGAAGGTAATGGATTCCTCTATATATGCATATATGCACACATTCGTGTCCGGACTGTAACTTTGTCATGCATTGAAGGATTTTAAAATAACTTGGCACAAATGTCTAGCACATCAAGACGGCGTGTCGTGTGCAAGACCCAGGTCCCTAGCACAAAGGTCAAGGTCACACTTAGAGTTTGAAGGTAATGGATTCCTCTATATATGCATATATGCACACATTCGTGTCCGGACTGTAACTTTGTCATGCCTTGAAGGATTTTAAAATAGTATGGCACAAATGTCTAGCACATCAAGGCGGCGTGTCGCGTGCAAGACCCACATCCCTACCACAAAGGTCAAGGTCACACTTAGAGTTTATAGGTAATGGAATCCTGTATATATGCATACATTTGTGTCCGGACTATAACTTTATTATGCTTTGAAGGATTTTAAAATAACTTGGCACAAATGTCTAGCACATCAAGCGGATGTGTCGCGTGCAAGACCCAAGTCCCTACCTCAAAGGTCAAGGTCACACTTAGTGTTTAAAGTAATGGAATACTGTATGCATGATTACTCTGTCATGCATGGAAGGATTTTAAAATTACATAGCACATTTATTGAGCACATGGAGAGGACACAGACTGTGAGGCACCTCTTTCGGGGGCATTCGTCACTTGTGAGGGACAGCTCTTGTTATAAATTTGTGAAAGGAAAAAATATTTTTTATCCATTGTAGGTCTCTGTTTAGTGCATTGAAACATCGCTACCAAGAAACTGCAGAGAAACAGTATGATGAGCCTGGTGCTAGGGCGCCATTTTCGACATGGCGACGGAGCGGAAATTTTGAAGAAGTTACATCACCAATTGCTCCTGAAGCTCAGAAAGAGAAAACTAAATCACTGGAGCGTAAAACATACCACAGGGATGGTGATAAGAGTTCAACTTTTGGCATCTCTTATCCTGAGGATGAGTCAAGGTCAAGTTTCAAAGACAGTGATAGGTCAAGGTCAAATGTCAAAGACTCATCTGCTTCTAGTGAAAAGCAGGGAGAATTGAGCACAGATGACTTGATATTTAATTTTCGGCAAGCGCTTCGTCGCCATGCACTTTCGGAAAATGAAAAGGCACTGGAACATGAAAGAATTGCAGATACAAGTGTGCCAAAAGTAGACATTGAAGATGATGCTACAGCTCAAAGACTTGAAAGACTTAGAGCTGCAAGAGCCAAGATTCAGGAACAAAGGCAATCAGATAAAGTTCATTCGCAAAGTTTCGCGACAGAATTTAAGATAGATAAAGATAAGCAAGAAAAAACCAGGTCAGAATCAGCCAGTAGTGTTTCTTCTCACAAATCAGATACAGATAGGGTTCATGCTGAAGAACCAGTTTCTAAGTCTGAAGAGCAGAAACAGAAGCATAGCACAAAGTTAGCAAGACAGAGACTAGTTTCAGATGATTTAAGAGCAAAATACATGATAAAACGTGAGGATGAGAAAGAAAAGACTCCAACTCCAAGTGATGAAAGCCTTTCTAGAAAAAGATCTGGAAGAAAGGAAAGATTGAGAGAGCATAATGAATTTTGGTCAAAAGAAAAAGAACATTCGAAAGATGCCGGTAGTACTAAAAGTAAAGTGGAGTCAGAACCTGTGCCTAGTATAGAAGAAATGTTACTTGGTTCCTCACAAACAGCAAAATCTTCAGTGTCAAAGAAATTTCAAAATGTTGATCACTCATCACCATTTGGTTCAGTGTATTCAAAACCTTCACCTGTTGTTACGACAACTTCATCTCCAGTATCATCATCAGCATCAGCCATTACAACATTGACATCAACATATCATACACAGCCAGAAAAAATAGAAAAACTGAAAAATGAAAACCAAGATGGGAAGATCTCTTCAGAGCATGTTAAAACAAGTGAATCCATGTCAGAAGCACATGGCAAAAAGGATAAAAAATATAAGAAATATGCAAAAGCAAAGTCTTTAGAACTAGGTGTTTTATCAAAACAGGAGAAAACTGAACCTGTTAAACCAGTTGAAACAAAAGATGACAGTAATGTAGATAATGTTAGTTCAGAGGATACGTCACAAATGAGTAGGATAGAACGAATTGCAAAATACAAAGAAGAAAGGAGGAAACAGTTAAAAAGTCTTCAAGAAAAGTTTGGAGCAGGAGATGGTTCAGAGTTGCCATCTTTGTTTCTTTCTGGTAAACCTGCTACAGAGGACACATCAGTATCCAGATCAAAAAGTATGAAAGTTGTATCAGATAATAAATTTGATGTAGCAGGTAGTGCAATTTCTAGGTCTAGAAGTTTAAAGCAAGATAAAGATGCTGAATTTCATGAGAGGTCAAGTCCTGCTTTCAATGAGCCGCATAAAATGCCTGGACTTAGATTAGCAGAAATTGGAACTCAAGCAAAGCCTATGGAAAGTATTAAGGAAAAAGAAATACATGACACTAATGAACAGAAATACAATACTGATAAGATTATTGATAAGTTACATGCTTTAAAGAAATTGAAGGAAGAACGTGGTAAAACTACTGGTACTTCTCATGAAGAAATGCCTAATATAAGATATTCTAAAGAATTCCCAGGTGATATGGATCTAGGTAAACCTGTCTCATATGCTTCAAAAGCTCTTCTAGCTGACAGAGTTATGGAAAGCACTGAAAGTAGTAAAGGCTTGTCACCTGCTAGAGATCGATTTCCATCAAGTTCAAGTGAAAGAGAGGTTGGGAAAACTGACAAAACTATGTATGGTAAACCTCACTCTGGTAAAGACACTGAACATAAAAGCTATTTTGAATTTGGAACAGTCTTTACAAAAAAGGAACCCAAAGTAGAAAAACAGCAAGAAAAATCTGTGAATATAGAAGTTAAAAGTGAAGATGATAGGGAATGTGACTCTGGAAAAGATGGTTCAGATTTGTCATCAAGAGTTCGAAGAAAACTGCCATCTGTAGAGGATGTTTTAGGCACCAATGTGGATGATAAATTTGAAAAATTAGATACAAATAGATTTTTAAAGAAAGAAAGCGAAACAGAAAGTAAAAAGCATGTAAAGATGGACTTAACAAAAGAAGAAATTACATCAATGACTGCTGAAGAAATAAGTAGAAGAAAAGTTACAGAAAATATTGAAAAAGCTAAATTAAAGTTTCTCGAAGATGAAAAACAGTCGGGTGCATTCGATCCATCAAAGTTTGAACTTGGAACTGTTTATACCAGTAAGAAAACAGAGAAAAAATATGTCCCTGATAAATCTTTTCAAAAAGAAGTAAAACCTGCTGAAAATTTACTAAAGCAAGGTTCTTTAGAACGCACTCGACAGATAATGTTAGGTGTTAATACTGAAAATGAATATGATGTGCAAATGCAACAGAAGTCTCAAGAAGTTAAAAGACAGGGAATGGACATTGCTCAAGTAAGAAAAGAGTCTCACATGCCTTACCCTGAAAAAGTACAGTCTCATAGACTGGAAACACAAATAAAACAAGAAACATTGCCTGAAACACTAGTCAAAGATATGAAAGAAGAAAAGCAACATGCAAAACTGGAAGAAAAATCAAGGAAACCACCTTCTTCACCAAGGAGTGAAAGAAAGAAACAAGCTCAAGAAAAGTTTGGTAAGGTATCAGAAGCACCAACTTTTGAATTTGGAACAAGTTACACAAAGAAAGAAACAGTTCCTCTGAGACAAGAAGCAATATCAAAAGTATTTACTTCATCAGAATTAGAATTAAAGGAGGACAAAGTTCCTAAGCAGAGAATACAGGAAGCTAGACCAATTTCAATAGAAAGCGTAAAGACAAAAGAAAAATCACCTGAACCAGCTCCTGAACTTAATAGAAGACGGAGACCCAAAGCAGCCACTGAAAAGTCAAATATTTCAACAGTTAGCTTAACAAGTCAAACAACAAATGAAAATCAAAGAAAACAACAAGATTCTGTTCCAATGCAGGAAATAACCCCAATAAAAGCAAAAACAGAAACTCAGTTCAAGCTTGACATGAAAGCACAAACAGTGTCGGCTGCAAGTGGAGAAAAAGTTGAAGTGCCATCCTCTCCAAGAGACATGTCACATTTTAAGGTTTACGCTAAAACTTTTGAAGGTGTGACATCAAAGCCAGCACATGTAACAGAAGCTGCTGCATCTTCAACTGAAATAAAACCTATGAAATTTGATATTAAGTCAAGTAAAAGTGGCACTGAAGCAATTGGGGCAGAACCTTACAAAGTGAAACAGTCAGAACAAACAAAAACAACGCACTATTTAGAGAAGGAAATTTCAAAACCTGTTAAACAACAACCTGAAAGACAAACATCCACTACAAGTATAAAATTTGCCAAACCTGAAAGTGTTAAAACACCAGAAGCTACAGTTGAAAAGAATATTGAAAATCAGAAAGTTGAATCAGGTACACCTAAAGAGAGATCAGAATTCACTTTCGAAAGTATAAGCAAAGCAAAAGTAAAATCCGTTTCAGGTTTTGAATCAAAAGAAGAAATCAAGAGACAAGAGTCTAGTATTGTACCACCGCAAGAAAGTATAAAGAGACCAGAAGTTGAGGTATTAAAACCAAAAGAAACTAAGGTTGTGACAAATATAACTGAGTCAAAACTAATAGATAAGGATGAAAAGAAATCAGAAAGTTTATTTGATATTCATAAGAAACAGGTTGAAGAAAAACTAGAGCGTAAACGTGAAAGTATTCATGTGGAAGATAAACAACTTGAAAAACAGGAAAAGAAATCCGACATATTTGAATATCACAAAAAACAAATTGCAGAGTTGTTGGACCCAAGACTGGCTGCTACTCATGTCGAAGAAAAAATTATTAGCAAACCTGAAATAGATCGAATTGGTAAACATGAAATAGATTCACAAATGGTTGGAATTCACAGAAAAGAAATTGAAGACAAGCTAGAACCAAAACTTGAACAGATTAAAGAAATGGAAAAACCTGAAAAAATTCAAGAACTTGAAAAAATCCATAAACTTGAAAAACTGAAGGCTGATAGACAAAAACTTGAAAAACAAGTTCAGGCAAAAGTTAAAGTGGAGCACAAACCAGTTAAAGTGGAGCACAAACCAGTTAAAGTGGAGCAAAAACTAGTTAGAGTGGAGCAAAAATCTGTTAAAGTGGAGCAAAAATCTGTTAAAGTGAAGCAAAAATCCTTAATGGATGCAAATTTAGATGATATATTGAGTAAAAATGTAGAATACTTAAGTGACATAGAGCCCCAAGATGTTAACAGACGACGGTCAGGTGGGAAGAAGGAGAGACCCCAGAGCATTCATGAACACCACAAAGGAAAAAGAATTCTGAAAAAGAAGTCATCATCAAGACGGAGTAAATCAGAAGATAGGTCTCATTTCAAGGTAGGAACTTTATATGTAACAATTCTTAAGATAATTTGTATGATTTAAAGATGAGTTTAAATTGAATTTATACTAATTTATTTACTCTTTGTTGTGAAAAAGTTCTTACAACTTAGATTAGATGTTCTTGAGACTCACTGAAGATGAAATCAACCTTAAAGAGAGAGGTAATGTGGAATTATCTGTTTCTTGCCTAAGGGCACTGCCTCTACTTGGGCACTGGTGTGGATCGAACCTTGGACCCTCTGATCCCGAGTGGAAGGTGTTACCATTGCACCCATGTAGCTCCAGAAAGAGCTTAAACCTAAGTAATGAAGCAGTTAGATTACAGGTTATGTCTGAAAGGTCAGAAAACTAACTGATGAAAACAGATATTTTTTTTACAGTCATTACTTATCTTCCTAGGTAATATAGACTAAGAACCATATGACGTGAGACATAGAGGGGAATGCCAGTTATGAATTTTCTGACCACATTATCAGTTTCAAGGTTTTTTGTCAGTTTTCTTGCATTTCAATCAGAATAACTGTATGCATAGCGTAATGTCAATAGCAGTGGTGTTATTAATTAAGCAGGAATGTTACAAGCAAGAATCTCTTGGTGTTACTATTAATGATAACAACATAATAAACCAAAGCTTTCACAGCCACTGAGTTAGTTATGTATTTTCATCTAAGATTGTATTTTTGTCATTTGAAATTTTTGTCAAATTTCTTGCTTCTGATTGGTCAGTTCTAAAGCTGAGATTTCTTTTTATCCAATGAGGAACGTTTGAAATAGGTTTGTTTATGTTTGATTATTTAAATTCATACTACCATTATGTACTTGAGATGAATATAGAAGATCAAAGTAATTGCATAGATGTAGTCAATTAAAGGTAGTTAATTGGGTTTGGACATGTCTCAGAATCTTTTTTTTCAATCAATCAAGGTTGAGTGGAACCTTGAATCCTTGTGGAACTTCTGAAGTGACCAGACTTTTCACCATATTCTTGTATACAAACTTGAGTACTTAAGTCCAGGCAGAGTGAATATATACTCAGCCGTAAATATACAGTGTAACCTATTCAAACAGTCACCTACAGAATGTAGCAACAGCCTGCATACTTAGTTTAAACTTATTTATTTTACATCGATTGTAGAACAAGCTACTTATATTAACTACTCTTGTTGACTGCTTGCTAGAGTTCTGACCATTACTCATGTCGAAAGAAGGGATTGCAGTCAAACCCCGTTGCTAAGATTTGAACCCATGTTCTACTGGTTAGGAGTCCAGCGCTCTACCCCTACACCACAGCGCCTCCATTACACTATGTTAGCCTGCATGCTTATATGTTATACAGTCAACTTAAAAGAGCTGCCAAGATCTTAAAGTGGTTTTAACTGCTTTCGTGGGTGCTTTGACTCTATACATGTGTGAAGTGTAGTAAATGTATATGTATTAAATACAATGTTAGAATCACCTTAATTATTGATCTTTCTTAAAGGTCACAGATTCAGATGATGATACTGATGGCAAAGGAAGGTCAAAGGTCACAGATGACTCACAAGTCAAGGTCACTGTGCGTCAGCAGAGGTCATCAGTCAAGGTCACTGGCTCAAGGTATACCTTTTATAAATAACATTACAATTCAGTGTGTTGTTGTTTAGAGTTGAGAACTTAATTCCAGGCAGAGTGAATATATACTGGGGGGGGGGGGGGGGGTTCATGGACAAGAATGATCCTAGCATATTTCAACACTGATTCTCTAAGTCTGTCTCGAGAATTTCCTAACTGGGTTCAAGGAAATTTCTCCTCAAGACACACATGCTAACTGAAGTCCTTGGATGAGAATTGAGAATATATTCCAGGAAACAAATCACTCCTTTACATGATTTCCAATATACCACATATTTAAAAGTGTATACATGTTCAAGGGAGGTTACTCATTTTAGAGACTTTGTTTCATAATAACTTTCTGCTGAAGTAAGGTTTTAATATGGTACAATGTATGTTTGAAATAATTCTTACAAAATAATTATGTAAATCTACCTCAAGAATATCACAGACATATCTTGTAATGTACCATGAATCATTTTGTCTGTATATTGTTCACAAACACTACAAAGTTCGGAAACCAGAAAAAACGGGATACAGTATGACCTTCAAGTTGCCTATGTGTATCAATACATGATTTGCTTCCTCGCTACCTTTACAGTAGCTTTTCCTTGATACTGTATGGTAGAATGTACATATCACAGTCATAGATTAATAACATGCAGTACATCTCAGGTACATCTCCCATCACACAATGCAGGAATGAATCTCTTTCTGATCTTTTATTAAGATATCATTCTTGATATCTGACTTATCTTGACATGTATATAAGATGGAGGTTAGATCAGACATTTCTACATCTGTATACAGAATGTATCTACTCAGTTACTAACTGTGCATTGTATATACCTAGATTGTTTAACTAATTGAGGATACAGGTAAATTTGCAGACATCAATATCTTGTTACTTTTGATAGGAAAAAGACAGATAGATATTTACATAACCCGAACTTTTACTTGGAATTAAATGTTTACATGTTGCAAGCTAGCTTAGATTATCCCCCCCCTTATAATGTATAAAATCAAAGTAAAGTCGTCAAGATTAAGATAATAGTTAAGAAAATTGGATTAAAAAGGTTTAACTGAAATTAAAATAAACAATAGAAGTTGAAATAAGAAGTATTAATATAAATAGTTGACTAGTTATCCATGCAATTACAGCTTCAGATGATGTTTTCCTTGAGGCAAGCCGCCTTCAAGGTTTTAAGTACGTGGAGCCGCTGTCAATAGCTACAGGTGCTGACCACTCAGCAAATAAGTTGCAGGTTCAATCCTTGCGGGCGCTGTAGCAGGCACAATTATTAATATTCCACAAGAAGAAAATCTAAACAGACTAAAAAAGTACTGTAAATATGGTTATTTTTGCACGATGAAAATTTCGCGATTTGTTAGCAGACAGACTTATTCACAAATTTTAAATTCACACAAGGAGAATTCTCTTATAGTAAATCTACGTGAAATGAAAAGTGTTAAGAGATTTTTAATTTAGCAACGTGGAAAATTCACAAAAATAGCAGAAATGAATTATCGCGAAGATAACCCAATTTATGGTACTACAAAAGCTCGAAATTGTCCTAACAAATTACATAAACTAATTAAATGCTGGAGAAAATTTATAATCGTCACCTCTCAATGTTCAGAGTGTTATTGCAGTATAAAAGATATGGGCTAAGATTGTATCACTTCAAAATCTGCATTAAATTAAAACGCTGTTAAACAACTATGTAACATTGTTATTAATAAAACCCTAGAATTGAATTTTGAACTTGAAGTTTATGAGACATTTTGCACTAAAATTGGTAAGTTTAAGAAAGTAGGCAAAGTTTTTTTTGCGTGTAAATTGCCAAATCATTCAGTCATTGAATTGGAAGATTTGCTGGATCATTATTTGCATGTCAGGAGGTGGATTGTCAATGAAAAGCTTAACAGTTGGCTTTTAACAGCTTGATGTACGAAAAAGTAATGTAAATATATAGCTTTGAAATCAGTAAAGAAAAGTTAAATGAAACACTTGAAGAGATAAAAAAAACTGCAAGTCATTAATCTTATTAAATTAGCTAAATTTTTTTTGCAAGTTTGAAGAATTTAATCCCAAAAGTCTGAAAATCATCTGAGATCAGTAAATATTTTGTCAATTTAAAGGCTTTCTTGAAGCTTTTAGAAGTAGGCCAAATATTCTTGCATGTAAATTAAGGGAAGTTTATGCGGATAAACGATTTAAAAAAAAAGGCAGTCAAACTTTGATAATTTATTTTCAGATTGTTTTGAAATCAGTGTACATGTATTAAGTTAAAGGAGCATTGATGTGTTACTTTGTGTAATTGTGTCCACTTGTTGTTTTGCACATGTCAGTCTGTCATGCCATCAGTCTTCTTGTCAGTTCTCTTCTTCTGTGTCTTCTTCTCTTGACTCAAGTTGCAAATTCATGAAGCTTGGCAGCAGTGTCCATAGACAAAAGAATCCCTTGTTTCTCAATGCTTCTGCAGAAACTCTTAACAGCTTTGCCATTTTCAGTCTATCAACTGAAACCTTTCTTACTCTGTTGTGATATACCTGTAGTTTAGTAACACCGTTCATAGCTGGAATAATTGAGCTGGATAGAAGAACTGTGGACAGTAATGACAGAATTAATGATCCTATATTAAATTGTCATAACTTTGAAAAAAAATTAAAATCTACCCTCAGTCATAGAATATGATAATCTGCAGTGTTAATGTAGAAGAAATTTACCAATTTCTGTCAAAGACAGAAAGTCTGGACAAGTTCAACTACCATGCAGTCCTGCTTAGACAAATAATTGCAGAGTTATTGCTCTTTATGTTTTAAAAGGATTTAGCTTTTTTTACTTTAATTAAGATCATATATTCAAGTTTAATATTTGATGTAAGATTTCTCAGTTTTTGTTACCTTTGGTAAAATTTATTTTCTTCCCAGTCACTTTATATAGATTTTCCTAAGTTTTTCAAGAGTTTTTGCCCTTTTGTCAATGAATAGTACACATATTTGCCTTGTAACACAGTCATGGCAATATCTGTTGAACTGCCGATATTGATATGAAATAAACAGCCTTAAAAGTCTGTTAGCAGTATTTGATGTGACATAGAAACATTGACTGAATGTCCAGGTCAAGTGCCATAACTTTCTATTTCAAACTAGTAATGACAGAGTTACTGCCCATTATTTGCTATAAATTCAAGATAATGCCCCTTTTATTTCTAACAGCACTTATTAAATGGGGCAGTATGTTTACAAAACTCTTTTAATTAATTCTGTCATTACTATGTTACAGTCCCATCCAGAATGGCCGGTAGGACCAGTTTTTGGAGTTGTGATCCAGAAGGGGTTGGATTGTGGTCCTTCTGCTGGGAAATTGTCCTCTAGGATGAAGTGACCTCTTCTTCATCACTATCTAAGGTTGGAAAGTTGCCATTGTTCTCAGCTGAACTAGACACTACTCTTCAAAACTCTGACAATCTTACCAAAAAGTGCCTTTCTGTGCTGAGTGTTTACTGAAAAGTGCTGTTCTGTGTTGAGGTTTCACCAAAAAGTGCCTTTCTGTGCTGAGTGTTTACTGAAAAGTGCTGTTCTATGTTGAGGTTTCACCAAAAAGTGCCTTTCTGTGCTGAGTGCTGTTCTGTGCTGCTTTTTCCACCCTCTGTTTACTAATGTCTCATCACATTAAAACTCACTTTCATCTTTTCAATTCTCTTTTGATGCTGTTAATTACCTTTAAGCCAAGAAGCAAGTCACATTCATGTTTGTGTTTTATAAACTGGAAATTTCTAAAGGTTGGCCATTTTTAATTTTCACTCCAGTTTTCAATGATATCATTACGACTTTGAAGTCAAGTTTTGTGCAATATAGACTCTTATATTTTCTATCAGCAAGGAAGTTTAGCAGTAAACAGTTGGTCTGACTTATATAAGTAAGTTCTGCTACTATCTAAATTTTCATGCTTTACCGATGTCATGCTTTAGTGATTTCATACTTTACACGCTTTACTGATGTCATACTTTACTGATGTCATACTTTACCGATGTCATACTTTACCAATGTCATACTTAACTGATGTCATACTTTACTGATGTCATTCTTTACTGATGTCATGCTTTACTGATGTCATGCTTTACTGATGTAAAACTTTACATGCTTTACTGATGTCATACTTTACTGATGTAAAACTTTACATGCTTTACTGATGTCATACTTTACTGATGTAAAACTTTACATGCTTTACTGATGTCATACTTTACTGATGTAAAACTTTACATGCTTTACTGATGTCATACTTTACTGATGTCATACTTTACCGATGTAAAACTTTACATGCTTTACTGATGTAAAACTTTACATGCTTTACTGATGTCATACTTTACTGATGTCATACTTTACCGATGTAAAACTTTACATGCTTTACTGATGTCATACTTTACTGATGTCATACTTTACTGATGTAAAACTTTACATGCTTTACTGATGTCATACTTTACTGATGTCATACTTTACCGATGTCATACTTTACCAATGTCATTCTTTACTGATGTCATGCTTTACTGATGTCATACTTTACTGCCATTCTTTACTGATGTCATGCTTTACTGATGTAAAACTTTACATGCTTTACTGATGTCATACTTTACCAATGTCATACTTTACTGATGTCATGCTTTATTGATGTCATGCTATTAGGACATCCTCCTTTTGTGCAATATAAAATATAAAGATTATTTTTGCCAAATAATACATGCATAATATTTTATTGAATGTACAAAAGCAAGTATGCCCAGCAATCCTTCACATTCACAATTGTATATTTCATCTTCAGCAATTACTGCTCACATTAACATAAAATTTTGTGTTCCATCTTTAGTCTGCAATTTTCAAATTTCATGTTTTGGTGACATCATGCCTTTGTGATGTCATCGTACTGTGTGTAATATTAGTACACAATATATAGACGATATGGGATGTTAAGTTTGAAGTGAAAATTGCTTTAAGGCATTGCACTAATGCCTTTTATAAAAAAAATCATTGTTGCATACGAATATCTTACATGCTGCTATGTAATTCAAAATCTTTGGAGGTGTCGGGCCTTTTAAACAACTGGTATCTCAGGTTATGTTAGGTGAATGGAGAGATAGGTGGCTGGCAGTGTTATTTTATCAGTTTGTTAACTTCTGCTGGACATCAAGCTGGGTTAGGAAGGCTGGTAGTGCATTTAGGCATGTCAAGGTCAAAGGCAAGGTCACAATAAAGTTTGAAGGTCAGTAATTGATTCAAATGTTGTTTCCAGTAGATACCTTCACCAGACATTGGCCTGTTCTATAATATGGAAATTGGCCGATATGTAGTTTATACAGGGAGATATGTTTTGACTGTGTTTGGAAATTAGACTGGGATTTCAACATTCAAATTGTCTGTCAAAATGTTTTCTGACTAAATGATAAAATGCCCTAAATGTTCATCACCTTTATTACATCCTAGAGTTGTCCTGGTCTTTTGATTTTCTCTAGTTATATTGCATTACATCAGTCAATAGTCTGTACATCTACTAAAGTATCCAAATTCTGATAACAAGGAGTTTTCAGCGGTAAAAGATTTGAATTGTGAACCAGTAGGCAGATAACCATGAATAGGCAGATAACCATGAATAGGCAGATAACCATGAATAGGCAGAAAGGTAAATGGGAGGACTGATTCCAGTGTGCAAGTTGCTAGGGAGCTGAAGCCCCGAGTTTTCTCTTTAGAGAATACCTGGTTTCCTGGCATGGTTATCTCTCTGAATTACCTGCTTTCAACACATACCTTCTCCTGTGGCAGATTTTGTTGGCTGCACGGCTATTTGCTGTCAGAAGTCACTCAGCTACTTTGAACATTTTTTTAGAATTTGAAGCCAAGAACATTGGCTTAAATAAATAATCCTGAAAATTCCTTCAATCAATATGAGGTATTTTTAGAAACTTGATTAAGGCAACAAGTGTGTTCAGATTTAGATGGTTAACTGTCTATGATTATTTTTTTCATGGAATTTCTCATAATGCTTATTTACCAGGATTTGAGTTAAAGTATAAAGCTTAATATTGTATCTGACATTTGAATAATTTTTCAGTAAGGTTATTGCAGAATCTGTTGTTGTGGCAAGCAGATTGTTGTTGGTCGTTATAAGACACCTCCTGATGTGTATAATGGATAGCCGGGTTGTTACTTTTTAATTCAGATTGTGTTCTTAAAAGCTCACCTGGCACTTAGTGCCTAGGTGAGGTTTTTGGGATCGTTATGTGTCTGTTAGCTCTAGAGGCTACATGATTGTGTATGCTGTATGAAGTGAATTGTTGGAAACAATTTCTTTACAGAGCATCTCTAAACTGAGTCAGCTGTGTAATAGGGTTGACTGCAAAACTGTTACTCCTTCTTTATGTCATATAAGTTACTGCAGTTTTGCGGTCAGCCCTCGGGTCACTATGTCTCTGAAACTTTATAACATCATTCCTAAATAGTCTTCAACTGAATTCTGCCAAATCTTATCAAAAACTTAAAAAATCTCTTCATATGACCATTTTTTGCCAGATTTTAAAATAAATCCAACCAAATTCCTTAAGCCATGTATGTTTGTCAAAACACAATAATTGCCAAAGGGTTAAGTTCAGTTTTAGATCTAGTAGAACTTAAAGCATCTGTTTCACACACTGGTTAATTTTTAAATAATTTCGCTAAAAATTTCCTTGAGCGATCCATTACCATATTCCTTTGGTAATTTTGGTTCATATAAAATGTTTGGCTACAAGAGAGTAGGGCTTTTGTAACCCTGTGTGTCTATAACAGAAAAGTTACAAAAAAATCTTTCTCGTCTCAAACCAGTGGTCAGACTTGGACCATCTACCAGATTCTTTCAAATGTTTTTGGTTCATTGACAAAGCACTAGAGGGTGTGGCTTATTTCCTAATCCCAAACATATCTGTATAATCAAACAAGTTTTTTAAAAAGGTGTTTCATTTGCTCAACCATGTGTCAGGTTTTCCAGTGATATTGCAGGAATGTTCCTTCTGTCACTAGTATACCAAGACTGCTCAAGGCATGCAGGTTTGGCAAAAAAAAAAAAAAAAAAGAACGGGCTGCCAGAGAGCTGTGAGCCTATTTATCCAGATGTGATACAAAAAAATTTGAAACCTTCCTTTCCTGAACTCTAAATTTTGCCAGATGTTGACATTGTTTTGGTGACCTAGCCAGGTTGTTTTCAGAGGTGTTGGTTTTGTCAAAAATATGGCTCTGATAGGACTTAATAATCCATTTAATGTATGGCTACATTTCATTAAGAAATTGGCATCAGTATAAACTCAGTTATATTAAGATTTGAATGTAAAGTATGTCATCCAATCGTTAAGTAGCTTGTTGAAGTGGAACACAGGTGAGCGATACAAGTATGTGTTGATTTTCTTGTTGCTAGAAATGTTAAAGTTATTTGTTTTCGCATTGTTGTTATAGTTGATAGTAATAAAAGTCGCAAATTTGCAGTAAGTTTTTATTTTATCTTTTTCAAAATACTTAAGATATATAAGTCATGTTTTTAACAGCTTTTTTCTTCTGAAACTGAGGCAAAAATACAGTTGAAGCTAAAAATAGAACAGCTGCCTACAACTATGAAAAGAACAGCCTTAATTAGGCTTAAAATAGAACAGCTGCCTCCTTTATAGCTTAAGAAGCCTAATAAGGCTAAAGACAGAACAGCTGCCTCCAACTGAGGCTTAAAATAGAGCAGCTGCCTCCAACTGAGGCTAGAAATAGAACAGTTGCCTTCATTTGAGGCTTTAAATAGAACAGCTGCCTCCAACTACTTTAAATAGAACAGTTGCCTCCAACTGAGGCTTTAAATAGAACAGCTGCCTCCAACTGAGGCTTTAAATAGAACAGCTGCCTCCAACTGAGGCTTTAAAATAAAACAGCTGCCTCCAACTGAGGCTTTAAATGAGCATGCCTCCAACTGAGGCCTTAAATAGAACAGCTGCCTACAACTGAGGCTAAAGATAGAACAGCTGCCTCCAACTGAGGCTAAATATAGAACAGCTGCCTCCAACTGAGGCTTGAAATAGAACAGTTGCCTCCAACTGAGGCAAAAAATAGAACAGCTTCCTCCAACTGTGGCTAAAAAATAGAACAGCTGCCTCCAAATGAGGCTAAAAATAGAACAGCTGCCTCCAACTGAGGCTAAAAATAGAACAGCTGCCTCCAACTGAGGCTTAATGAACAGCTACCTCCAACTAGGAACAAGAGCTACATCAACTGAGGCTTTAAATAGAACAGCTGCCTCCAACTGAGATAAATAAACAAATGCCTCCAACTGAGGCAAAGTCAAATTAGAAAATAACATACAACAATAACAGGAATGCTCTTACTAGAAACGCTAAAATTAAATTAGAAAATAACACATGAAATAGCTGCCTTAAAAATATGCAAAATTGCAAAGAATTTTTTCAGTACACTACAATCCATGAGATGTAGAATAGAAATTCAAATCACAATCCAAATATATCTTTATCTTAGGATCAATGTAGGGATATTTATGCTCTGATGGAATGACGAAGCATTTCCCTAGTATATAAGGAAATAACCTTTCTTTCTAAGATGTTTGCTGGCTATTATATATTTTACATATGCAACTGTAAAACATGATCAAATTATTAATTTCAACTTGTTTAATCATAATTAAATATTCATTTGACAATCTATGAGGACAAAAAAGTTGAAACTTTTTTATTTGAATTATTGATATGCACTTAAAATTTTATTGACGTTAGCGATTTTAAATATGCAAAACTTTAACGTACTGTATGTTTACTCGGAGAACAAATAATAGCGGGGGATTTGTAGCAAATTATGAACACACAGATAACTGTGCCGCAGGATTAGTAGCTATTTAACATACTCAATTGTTAGTATTACCCGTTTAAACCCAGTGTTCAGTTTTTCAACAATGGTGTCAACGGACATTATTTTCTTCAGTGTGACCCTGCATTAAAGATCCTAATAGTTTATTATTTACATAAAGAATTTATGTATATTTATACTTCATGCAGGAAAAATTATGGATTACTTTTTGTGCCTTGTGAACAGTATTTTCATTTATATTTTTTATGCCATCTTGTGGAGAATATTTAATTATAATGATAATTAATGCAGTGTAATGTATCAGTGAGTTAAAACTGATCTGTATCAAAGTTCACAATTAAAATGTAAACTAGAGTAATTTGAATATGCAATTGATGGATTATTCTATAATTAATTTATTAATTTAATTGATTTAATTAACTTAACACAATTAAGTTGAATTATTATGCTGTGGAATATATTGCAATATAAATGCTGAGCAGCAGATTCAAAGTGATCCTGGGACTTTAAAATATTTATCCAAATGTGTACAGTTTTTAGTGAAATAAATTGAATGAATTTAAGTCTTTTTTTGAAGTTAGATACCTTACTCTGATATTATTATGCTTAAAGCTGTCAGTTTGCATAACATGGAGGGGGTGGCAATAATTGTTTTTGAATTGTTTAAGAATGTTTTCGCACAGACTAGATAGATTGTTAAAATAGTTAAATTCAGTCTTTATGATAAAGATCAATGAAGTTTTGGCATGAAGTTACATTCTTCAGAGGTTTTGCCATTCTTTATGTTTTGATAAATCACTGTAGATTTCCATTTCTTATATCATGAGTTTGATGCATACAAATTTTCAAAGTTTCAAGGAAAATGGAATGGATAAACTCAAAAAAAAAAGAAGAAAAAGAAAAGATAATGACTGTCGAAGTTAATGAAAAGAAATAAACAAATTTTGAAATTAAATTTTAAGAGAAAAAGAAAGCATAGAACAAGTTAGAGTGTTGATCATTTATTATGCTGATAAGAAAACATGAAATGAAAAACATAGACAATTGGGCTTTAAGTTGTGCAGATATTTTGAATTAAAAAACAATGTGAGGGTTAACCACAAAACTGTCCTTTGTTTTATATAAGTTACAACAGTTATGTGGGCATGCAACCTGTTTAATATAATTTATTTTAAGGTAAATCTATTATGTTTACTTCCAGTAGCCCTGTTGATTCTTGCAGACTGCTCTGAAATTCTGTCAATATAATATACTATCATGTAAAGATACAAAATTTATTGGTTAAATGTAAAAACATCATTGTGCAAAACATTGTAAATATTAGTACATTGCTGACTATGTCTTCCATAATAATTTTTAAGTTCTTTACTTAAAACAATGGTATATGATTGTATTGTATTTGAAACACTGCCATATGCAATGTGTTATCATCTTAAATCAACCCTTGCGGCGGAATTTAGTTTGTAATTTATTATATGAACGTTACTTACATCACAAGAAGGGGAAGGGAGGTCACTCCTGTTAGCTTGTTTACAAAGTTAAGAAGAGAGTTAAGTAATATTTAAGATCAGGCTTTAATCTGTGAAAAAAAGGAGAAAATATTAAGAGAATTTCACATAACTTGGGCTGATTTCATTTATTGTTTGCCTCTTTATTTTACATATTTAACAAGAGTAGATACATTATAACAGTTCAACAAACACTCAAAATGCCACACAGTTTATATTGATAACTACTTAAACATAATTTATATGTCTGAACATTCCACTGAACGTCTTTTGAGTGGGAGTTTTTCGGGCAGGAAAGTCTTTTGGTCTAGATAGAAACATGTTTATAATATATTTTTTAGCTGTTTTAATGCTTTCATAATTACTGTAAAAAGAGAAATATTTGCAATTATTTAGATTTCACCCAAAACTAATTAAAATTATTAATATACAGTTGCTATGAAATACAAAGAAAATTTTAATATCCAATACTTTATAGTATAAACTTGAAATTTTCAATAGAATTGGGGAATTTTGAATATTTATTGTTGAAAAAATTTAGTATTTTGTTTTTGTTTTGTAATGTCTCTTGCAGTAAATTCTGGACTTTAGTGTGAAATATAAGTGACAAGAATCGTGGCCAAGTGGTTAGAGTTAAAAAATTGCTTACTAAAAAATGAAATCATTGTATCGTCTTATAGATTTGAGGGCCATGGGTTTGAGTTCTGATATTGACCATGTCTCTTTTTTTGAGAAAGTCTGACAGTTTCTTACAGAGGATAGGAGTCTAGTACTGGTTCTGCCTATAAAAATTACCAGAATATGGTTGGGGTTAAATTCATACAACTATACAACAGAATTACTATCATACTTTTATTGGCATCTTCCTGTTATAATTCCTCGTTGGATGAATGAAATATAATACTGTTAACGATTGTAACTCTCTTTCCGTTTCGTTTGGGAATTGATAAATATTTTATTGTCTAATTTTCATTTAATTTTCATAATTTGCCAGATCATAAATTATAATGTTATGCACTTTTAACCACAGAATATATTTGCATTATAACCTCACATTACATTATATACATTCTGCACAGTAGTTCATAGGCTGGCATCAGTCGTTAGAGCCCTCATGTCTTTTCTGAACATTTTACAACATCTCCACAATTTCTCCTTCCCTTGACTCTAATGAGAGTTGAGATGAGCTTTGATTTAGACAAATTTTTTATAGAGATATTTTTTTAAAAGAGAAAAAGGCTTCAAGAAAAAAAAGGCCTCTCAATCTCTACACATACTTTTATATGTCTAAGTAGTTCATTGAATTGTTTTATTGTATCATGATGAAATTGGGTGGCGAGGAAGGACGTGTTTGTCTGACACAGACAACTGTTTAACGATTTCTGTTTAGTACATTAATAATTATCGTCTTCAGAAATGATCAAAGTACAAAATTTTCTCTTTGTTGACCGATATATATATCCAAACATTGTTTTTCCTATACATTTAAGTATACAAGTGCCCAGTACCTGGATTAATAGGTTTTTTCTGTACAGAACAATCGGTGAACAATTACAGTTCCTTGAAATCTGTCAGATTTGTATATATACACAGATTTCTGGTCAAGATATGTTGCTATGGTTACAATGGTAAATGTATATAAAAATATCATGGAAATAAGAATAAATGTATATAATGTTTATCTATTCATCTGCGTAAAGAATTACTGACAAATAACCTTTTTGTGTTAATGGAAACAAACCAACATGCAAAGTTGTAATACCTGTTGTGAAGTAATATATGTTAGTGAACTTATCTTATTACCTTTATTGTGCCAATATTCATACGTGAGACTGCTAAATCATTTGACGGAACTATTTTCATATATAATTAGTACTTAACTAAAAAAAGATCCATCATGTTTTACGTAGGATTTTATCATAAAATTTACATAAAATGCATCGCTGTTTTGTAAGAAATCACATAAAATCGACATTAAAGACTGAGCGAGGAATTTCTATGTAAAACTGTCATTTTACCTTTTAAAGTGGGTACGGCGAAAAAGCATAAGAGCTAAGGTTACGATTTTTTTTACTGAACTTGGTAATATAAAATGTCAGTACATAAAACGAAAAGTTTTAGGTTACAAGGTATCAAAAATAGATTTAACGGCTAGAAAGTTTCTAATTGAACGTTGATGTCAATTTTTGTAGTCGTTAACAAAACAGGGATTATGTAATCTTGTGGATGCATTCACAAGGTGTTGGGATTTTTTGCCTTTAAAGGCATGGTGTTAATTACAGAATTAAAATGAAGGTTTCATTAAGTAAAGACACCTTGAATGTGACAAGTTACATAGCCACAAAAACGGAAGGTGTGTAGTCAATGCATTTAATGAGAATCTAGTTGGAATTCATGGAAAAGAAACAATGGCGATATCAGCTGTGGATTTATTGAAGTTCCTGTGGAATTATTCCTTTGGATTAATACTTGCTTACTTTGTCGGCATATTTGGAACAACCAGGTAAACATTTTGTCATTACTTCAAAGGTAAAATATGTGTGCAACAAATCAAAGCAGATACCAGAAGTTATATTTGGTTCACTAGAACTACTGAGAGGTATACTTGGGAAGAGGATAACTGACTGATAACCAGGTACAGCGTCTATCCAAAACATCTTCATTTTAGTCACAAGAACCCTTCTTTATACTAAAGCATGTGCAAGAAGTTAAAATACATTGAAATGTTAAAACAAGAAGTTAAAATACACGAACTGCATGTGAAAACTTAAACTGATGCTAAATCAGAAAACTGGTGTTCTTTTTACCACCTTGTCTGTTAGTGCTTGAGCAAATATCCGACTGTACTTTGATATCAAGGAATTAAGCCTATTGCCCAGTGATCATCAGCTGAATTATAACATATTGTGACTTCAATCCATGACTGTACTCCCCAGAAACAACATTAAGTGACCCATATGATGTTTCAAGGACATTATGCAACACATGTAGCTGAAATCCCACTGTCAGTTTTTTTTTTCATGAATGAACAAGTAGCTGCTGGGAAATTCTACAAGAGCATTCATCAGAAGTGATTCATGATGAAAATGTGAAGGTTGATTTTCCGTTCTGGTATTGCCTTCAAAACAATCACATGTTGGCAGAGATTCTGAGAAAACTTCCGCCATCTTTCGTGTAATACAGAAAAGAGAGAGAGAGTTATATAAACAATTCTTTTCTGCAATATGGTTTTTGTCTTGCATTAGATAGCTTTTATCATGAGATTATTTGAGAGAGAAAGTCTGTAAGTGCGTAGTTAGGCGATATTGCTAGGAGTTATACGCAGTTAGGCTAGTAATGCTGAAGAATTACGTAGGTACAGATAATGAAATTGGCAAGTAAATGACTGACAAGAAAATATTGATACACAAATATGCAGCATGTTGATATTTTGGTGCAGATATATGTAGCATGCATGAAACTCTTGATGCAGCCAGAGTTATAGTGCAAGAATGCGATAGATCTTGTCTGAATGGAAGTGTTTCTGCAATAACTTCAGTTAGGGGTTTACTGATTGCATTTTCTTGACATGATAACCTGTAAGGCAAGGGATTTTAAGTGTGTTTAAGCGGTAACTTAAATCCATTCAAGGAATTAAGGCTTTTTTTAGGTGATGGTTATACCTAAATGGAAAGTTCAGTGTAACATGTTGTAATAACTGTGTTACTGAAAACAGAAATTAGATATTACATGGAGGGACACTGAAATTTTACAGTTATAAATTTCAAGGTCATATTTGAAAGGGTCTATATAAAATGTATGTTTGCATCGTAGCATATTGATATTACAGCTTGAGAATGCAACTAAATGCAAATTCCCACATAAATCAAACTGGCGAATAAAGCCTTTATAATGAAACATTCTGTTAAAAAAACCCATCATTATTGATAAAAATATCACATTATATCTTGAGTGCTCTCCCTTTGATTCTAGATTGTTTCAATTGTCTCCCTTTAATCATTTACTCATCATAGTATTTTTATGTTCATTAAACTAGAAAATGTTTAAATTTGGAAAAATGTGATAAAACATTCTGACAAAAACACGTTTAATTATAAATAAAAATATCACAATATCTTGATTACTCTCCCTTTCAGTTTAGATTGTTTTGAATTATCTCCCTTTAGTCATTTACTCATCACATTGTTTTCCATGTTCATCATACTATACAGCATTTAAATTTTTGAAAAAAAACCTTCCGTATGAATAAATATACACATCAGTAAAAATCATATAAAAGTCTTATAATATCAAAATATAATAATTTCCTGTTGTTAAGTTTGCAGGTGGGTTATAATGCTCAACTTGTATAATGTTTAGAGGAAATAGTTGATTTTGAAATAGGCAAACAATGTAATCTCTACTAAGGTTTGGGTTTAAGATGAACCTTAGCAGACTGAGTCCACAGTAGTCTGTGGCCGAGTTCACAGTACATTGTGGCTGAGTCTGTGGTAGACTATGGTTGAGTCCATGGAAGACTGTGGCTGAGTCCACGGTAGACTGTGGCTGAGTCCATATTAGGCTGTGGTCGAGTCCATGGTAGACTATGGCTGAGTCCATGATAGACTGCAGTTGAGTCCATGGTAGACTGTGGCTGAGTCCATGGTAGACAGTGGCTGAGTCCAAGGTAGACTGTGGCTGAGTCCAAGGTATACTGTGGCTGAGTCCACAGTAGACTATAGCTGAGTCCACGGTAGACTGTGAGTCCACAGTAGACTGTGGAGGAGTTCACCGTACACTGTGGCTGAGTCAATGGTAGACTGTGGCTGAGTGTGTGGTAGACTGTGGCTGAGTCCACGGTAGACTGGCATTAAATCCTTATACACTAAAGATACCTCTATTTCGTGATTTTGCTCAATTATTTCTCATAAATTCACTCTCTTTACCACCAAAAATATAATGTAGATGATCGAGCTCTTTTAGAAAAAGGGGCTGAAATATTTTTATTGGCATTTTGATGAAATATATTATCATCTCAACTGATGGCGAAGCTTAGAGTCCATCGATGGTATATCCATTCCAGACATGTCAATATGCTGAAAAAAGTATTCCGTTAAATTGGATATAATAACTTTTAGAGTCGTTGGTCTTTCTTTAGAAGTTGTGAAAATCAACAAGAAATTTAGCTGAGAGCTTCAAGTACCAAGGCAATTATTGGTTTTGTTATATATTAACTGAAAATGTCAAAAAAACACCGACTAACCATGTTTTTATTTAAGATTAATGCTTATAATGATCAGTTAAACAGACAAGCGCAAATGTAATTTCCACATAAAAACATTTTGGCTACGTAATTAACGGAATGTTAAAAGGTGTTAAGTAAAAGAGTTAACTTGTATCAGTTACAATCTTGTTGCATTATGGGGGATTAAGACAAGTTTAGAATGTGAAGAATACGGGTGGTTTTTATGTTCGTATGTACTAAAAGTATTCAAGCAGTTACTTTCAGTTTATTTGGATTACAGAGGTTTTAAAATCCTTTTAAGCGAAAATTTTGGTTTTGTTACCAAAATCTTAGTGTATGTGTGAAAGTTAAAAGATTTTCTTTCAAAGATATTTATTTATTTGTTAAATGTGGATTAAAGGGATGCTTTTAATTTGCAAAGTAAGAAATCTTAATCAATTTTCTTTAAATTTTGAGTGAAGATAGTAATTTATAAGTCGGCTTTTAAAGCTCTTCAGAGCTTGTGTTTTTGTGTAACTCTGTACCAATGTTGTTTTTTCAACCCCCTTTATATTGACTGACTTACATTGAAGTCATTTAAGTGAAAATAACAACTTTGTTTCTCTGCACATCTTTCTGCTGAATATAGATAAAAACGTAATTGTTGCTCAAATATGAAGTTTCATCGCCCACATAACTCGCCAAAGCATCGACCAGGCTCATCAGAATGAGGCTTAGGCTAAAATACAAAATACTTAAAAATAAAATCGGTTTTAATCAGCATAATTCGGCAAAAAACAGGAATTTTATCAATTTTCACTTATTCCACAAACTGAGTTTACAGGCTGGGAAATGCACCATGCAAGCTAGCTTATTTATATTTTAAAGCTCACAGAAGCTTTTGGCTCAGGCTGAGCTTAGATTGTGTCAACGGTACATTTATCCTGCAACCATCAAAGTTAAATTCTTGACTGAAACCTAAAAAATAACTAGCTTCCTCTGGGGGCGTTGGTCATATGGGAAACCGGTATCAACGTTAAAGCCCTAATAAATGGTACGATACAAGATAATTTTATTAACACAGCCTGATCTATACTGAGAAGAGTGATTAAGGTCCACTTTAACCCTCTTGCTGATAGGAGTTACCTCCCTTGAACATGTGAAGTGCGTTATACTCTAAGAAAATGTGTATGCATGTGTATTCAAAAGAAATAATGAATTAATAAAATCATAATATTATGTCCTGGTGGAAGAAAAGTGCATTGTGCATTTAAAGTAAATGAAAACTATACATGACTGATGTATCATTGCCCTTTTTGAGTGAATTCAATGTGGAAATTGTTAGCTGTATGGAAAGTTTCAGTTATATTGATGACTGACTCTTAAAGGTAGGTACTATTGAACAGTCTCTAGCATGGAGGTGGGGGAGAGGGGGCAGTGAAACTGTAGGTGGTGTCCACAAAGGTTTTCTAACTTTCTTTATGAATTATCAACAAAAATTTTATGTTATAGCCATGATAATTCTTAGGGAAGTTTGAAAACAAAAGATTTTTCTAGACATTGCTGAGTTATAGCCCTTTTAATTACCAAAAAGTGTCAAATTAGCACTGTTCTCAATATGTTCATTCTTCAGTTAGCCTTGTAACAATGTTTATAGGCTTAATAAGTATATTGGCAAAGGTCTACAACCAGCCATATTGCTGAGACAATCTGGAGTTATTGCCCTTCCATGTCCAAACTTTGACTAAATTAGTCAAGTTAGCAGACATTAACTTAGAAAGGTTTTATCCAATCATCATAGGACTTGGTCATTATGTGAATGGGCATAATATTAAGTCCCAGTTTGCCCACACCATAGTGGAGTTCTAGATAATTATTCTTTGGTTGGTCAAAATTTTACCAAATTGGACTGTCAAAGCAATACCAGTATAAGCTCGTTTTCCTGTTTCAAAATTCTGTCTGATACTTAATCGATTTAACTTGCATTGATTTAATTGCATTATGATAAAAAGTTGTGTACCTGATTTTGTGATCAGATCACATTTACCACCAAGTTTGAGCGGCATATTTTTCTGACTGTAAGGCACTTTTGTTCTGTTTCACATGTAGAATTACCTATAACTCTTATGTTATGGTTTTCAGTAGTGGCTCAACTTCAGATGTTTCTAGTCAAGAGAGGTCTACAGACGAAGTAGAAGATAAGGAAAGCCATCAAACTGTCTCATCAATAGCCAGACTGGATACACAAAACCAGGAACCAGTCTTTCAACAAGAAGTTCAGTCTGTGATCCAGTCTAAGGAACAATTTAGTACCAGACAAAGCAAAGATGCCTCAGCATTTAAAAAACCTTCCTCTTCAGTTTCGGAAGTGCTCTATAGGGAAGACATTGGGGAAGAAGTCCATGATACTGTTGGAGAAATGAGTCATACAGATGCAACAAGTGGAATGGCCTCCGACACTTCAGATTTTTCAGAACGACGGAGGTTTATGTCTCGGGAAGGAGAAATGCACAGGATGGGTACGGACAGTGATCAGAGTGTCTCGTCGTCTGCAATGAGTGAAGGAAGCAGGAAGAGAAGGAAAGACAAAAGTTCCATGAGGAAATCCAAACTTAATGAATCTTCAGAAGGTAGGGTTTTTCTTATTCATTGGATAAATTTATGTACTCTTCTTAAGAATTAGTTTAAATTAGTTGGTTTAAATTTATGTTTGGCTATAATGTATCAAAAGCTACAGAGCTTACTGAGTCACACCTGATGTTCATTCTGGGAAAAAACGCTATAGAGGGCTATTTGTGAACCACCATTGGTGGATTAAGTGGCCAGTACTTTGCAAAGATTTAATAATTATAGTTCCATTTCTTTAATAATTAATCATGTTTATTTCAATTTGTATGACTTATACAGTATGTAAGTAAACCATAGCATTGTTTCTGTTGAATGAAAAGAACAGAAATGAAGCAGAATAGCATGTTAAAATTCTAGGTGGTTTTGCTAGGTGGTGTGCATAGTCTATACTGGTTACAAAGGCACAGATATTCTGGTTCCCGAAGAGCAAATGTTGGGAACAAACCAAGAGACTTATTCTTTTTCCAGCTGTACATAATTCCAGAGTGACCCTATGGAAATCTCCATGGAATGTCCCTTGAATCTGTCATGAAACATTCATTCTGCTACTTTTAGCAGAAAAATAACACTGAATTCAAGCCATTAAATAAACTTGAATTATCTATATGAGCCTTACTCCCATAAAGCACTCATATAACATCAGACAGATGAGTCATTTAAGCATAAAAGGCAAGGTTGACCACTTTAAAGGTCGTCTTATTGCCCATTTTACATATTTTGACTTTCAAATGTACTCGAGCAAAGTGGAATAGAATTGCTAATTAGTATATAAGGATGGAGTTAAGGACAGTTAAAATTTAAATGTACCTAATTTTACAGTTTAGAACGAAGAAAATTATACAGTCACCCATGAAATAATGATATCATATGTCAGTGCTTTAGGCTATATAGTAATGAAACCGATCTTGAATAATCTGGGTATCATGTCCAAAATTAAAGGTGGGTGTTTCGGTCTTTTTGTAGTTTCTTCAAAAAGTCAGAAGATTTGTCATGTTTCTAAATTGTTGGACCACTCACCTTTGTAGTTTTCCTTGTCAGTTGTGAAAATTCTTTGTGATTTTTCAAAAGCAGTGCACAAATCAACGAAAACAACAGAAAAAGGGGGTTCTTTAACCATTATTTATATAAACAGTGATTTTAGTTTTTTTTATATTAAAAAAATGTCATTTGTTGAAAATTTATGCTTGCTTGTTGAGGATACTGTACTTTTAGGTGCAAATTTTCACCTCAATTTTGAAGAATTAATTGGTATGAAAACAAAATTTCTATTTGTGGACCCATGTGATAGGTCTTGGTAGTATGGCCTCAGTTAGAGTACCTTTAAAGTGACAACTTGCACTCGTTATATTACATGCTCATTTTAGTCTAAGATTCAGTTTCTGACATTGAAGTTGCAAGCGGAAAAGAAAAGTCAAAAGTTAGCGTGCTTTGAAAGTCAAAAGTCAGCGTGCTTAAAGAAATATCGGATACTGAAGTCACTGATTAAAATTCATAACCTTACTGTTATATATGCAGAGTGGATACCTGTATAATAGTGAATGAAAATGAATATCTAATAAGTAGGTAAGTAAAATCTAGGCTACTGTAACATGAAATGAATACAAGGGGGAAAGGGGGGTAACTGTTTTTTGCTTAATGAGCCATAAATTATGAAGTTATTGATATTCTACAGGTATGAATTCATTATTACAAAATATGTATTACACCTGCGGAGATTTCTTTTAGACAAATGTACAGAAGTGGAGGCACTTCATATATGTAAGACAGAATCAAGGGTACTGTGATATATTCTGAGACCCAAATGAAATTAACACTTGTAATCAAAATGATTTATTAGTTGATATATCACACAGTTACAGAGAACAATGAGAGAAAGTTTTGTTTCAAAGATTAATTGCCCTATTTTGACACTGGCTATAATATGATGTTTAATAACCTGGTTCTGTTTATATATTGTTACTTAGTTTTTGAAATTATTTTTTGTCCAATCGCAGCAAAGTATACCTTTCACATTAACTTGGGTATGTCAGTATTTATATACCAAGTCAGTAAGTACACGAACAATGCTGATTTACAAAAACTGATTTCAAGCACTATACGTAACAATAAACATGAGCCTGACCAATTTGTTTTCTATAAATATAAAACATACCACATAGTTAAACAATCGGTATGTTATACATGTATATTGCTTTTATAGCTATCTAACTATGATATAAAATGAAGTAAGCAAAGGACACATTTTAACTATGCATAATAAATATGATTAATGAGCATATCCTGGTGCTTGATGGTCGGTTGATTTTCACTCATTTTCAAACATTGATATGCACACACTGTTTTGTATTCTGATGTTTTATGATGTGATGATGTAATGAAAAGATACATTTTATAGTGATGTATTTTCGGCTTCCTTTTGATTTGTGGCAATTAATGAAAACAAGTTTTGTATGCATGTTGGTTGGATAAAAGTGAACATATCAGAAATCATGCATGAAGCTGCAGTCAGCTGGGTACACACACCTGTAGCAATACACTTTTGAATAATGTTTGGAAAATCTTTCACCTGAAATTTATACATTTAGTGAGATAGGAATCATGTCACTGCTTAATTTTTGGCAGACATTAAACAGAAATTAAAAATAAATATTATTCATCCCTTTTAAAACTTGTATGTGAGTCAATACTTTTGGTACAAGTCCATAAAAAACATTTCCCAGCAGTACACTTCTAAAAGAGAGGCTGCATGAAGCAAGTAGTTTTGCAATACTGCTGCAATACCATAATGAAGCCAGTATCTACTGCTGCAATACCACAATGAAGCCAGTATCTAATGCTGCAATACAATAGTGAAGCCGGTATCTACTGCTGCAATACCATAATGGAGCCGGTATCTAATACTGCAATACCACAATGAAGCCGGTATCTAATGCTGCAATACCATAATGACGACAGTATCTTCTGCTGCAATACCATAATGAAGCCAGTCTCTAATGCTGCAATACAATAGTGAAGCGAGTATCTAATGCTGCAATACCATAGTGAAGCTGGTATCTAATGCTGCAATACCATAATGACGACAGTATCTTCTGCTGCAATACCATAATGAAGCCAGTCTCTAATGCTGCAATACCATAGTGAAGCGAGTATCTAATGCTGCAATACCATAGTGAAGCCGGTATCTAATGCTGCAATACCATGATGAAGCCAGTCTCTAATGCTGCAATACAATAGTGAAGCGAGTATCTAATGCTGCAATACCATAGTGAAGCCGGTATCTAATGCTGCAATACCGTAATGGAGCCAGTATCTACTGCTGCAATACCATAATGGAGCCGGTATCTAATGCTGCAACACCATAAAGAAGCCGGTATCTAATGCTGCAATACCATAATGAAGCCGGTATCTAATGCTGCAATACCATATTGAAGCCAGTATCTAATGCTGCAACACCATAAAGAAGCCGGTATCTAATGCTGAAATACCATATTGAAACCAGTATCTAATGCTGCAACACCATAAAGAAGCCGGTATCTAATGCTGCAATACCATAATGAAGCCAGTATCTAATGCTGCAATACCATAGTGAAGCTGGTATCTAATGCTGCAATACCATAATGAAGCTGGTATCCAATACTGCAATACCATAATGAAGCTGGTATCTAATGCCGCAATACCATAATGAAGCTGGTATCTAATGCTGCAATACCATAATGGAGCCAGTATCTACTGCTGCAATACCATAATGGAGCCGGTATCTAATGCTGCAATACCATAGTGAAGCTGGTATCTAATGCTGCAATACCATAGTGAAGCTGGTATCTAATGCTGCAATACCATAATGAAGCCAGTATCTAATGCTGCAATAAAATAGTGAAGCCAGTATCTAATGCTGCAATACCATAATGAAGCTGGTATCTAATGCTGCAATACCATAGTGAAGCTGGTATCTAATGCTGCAATACCATAATGAAGCTGGTATCTAATGCTGCAATACCATAATGAAGCTGGTATCTAATGCCGCAATACCATAGTGAAGCTGGTATCTAATGCTGCAATACCATAATGAAGCCAGTATCTAATGCTGCAATACAATAGTGAAGCCAGTATCTAATGCTGCAATACCATATCGAAGCTAGTATCTAATGCTGCAATACCATAATGAAGCTGGTATCTAATGCTTCAATACCATAATGAAGCTGGTATCTAATGCTGCAATACCATTGTGAAGCCAGTATCTAATGCTGCAATACCATAGTGAAGCTGGTATCTAATGCTGCAATACCATAATGAAGCCAGTATCTACTGCTGCAATACTCTTTGATTGTAGTATAACTGTAAAGGTAACTTACTGCTGCAATACTTTGGCAGTGTCCTAATGGTTTTACGGATGAGACCTAAAATCCAAGGTCCGATGTATCGGTGCTGTACATCTGACATGTTAAAGAACCAGACAGTGTCTCTGGAATGTGAAGCATTCTGTATCTTGCCCTATCCCCCCCCAGAAACCTAAAATAACTGAACTCTTCTTAGGGCTTTGGTCATATGGATTATCGGGTACCAATGATAAAACTCTGAATATATACATACAGTGTCATAACAGAACCAGTGACTAGTATGGCCAAACACTTGCTGTGTCAACGTTTAACCATTGTGCAACTCGGAAGATTAATACACAAGCACTGCAAAGACATTGCTGTTCTACAATAGAGATTCGTATTTCTTTCCCTTTTAATAAAAAATGCATGCTAAAAATAGGGCTTTTTAAAACTGCTTAACTTATCTGCTACATTGTGCAGATACAAAAAAGGTCTTTTCCTTTCACTATCTGATGTAACCCACCAAATATAAACTTTTCATGACTGCTGTCTATTTATGTAAGATTTGAACCCGACTTTGAAATATAATAAAAGTTTATCATTTAAATACATCAGGACACGGCTTTAGCTGCAGAAAAAGTTAGTCAAGCAAATAATGGTGTGGATTGATGGGTGTAGTGTAGGTGAAAATTATTTGTCGTAAATCTTGTTTGAAGTTGAATTGTATATAAAAAATGTCAGTTGCAAAAGAAAATTGGCGTTTTATTTTGTCTGCTTATATAATCTGTCAGTTTACAAATTTTGATTGTGAATTGGATTTTAACATGGATAATTAATTAATATATTATGTTCAAAAACTTCGGTAATAGAAAAAGAAGTTATAATATTGGTGTTACTGAATTTTTGCAAAATTTCAGGGAGTTAATTATATTTATTTGATGTGTTTTAATGGGAGCTAACTTGTGAAGAAATTTCAAAAATACTGAAATGAATTCCAGCTGATTCGTGTGGCCATCTTGAATAAGTTGTTATGCGAAAAGGTTAATCATTTTTGACAACTCTTTTTATGTGAATCAATGGGAGGCATTTTTATGAAGGAAAGGAAAATTTATATATTTTTAACATCATCAGATTTGCATAAATGTACATGACTTACCAGTAGGAAATATGTGGTTTTCAGTAAGGATTTTAATTGAAACATGTTGCTAAGTTTTCCTTAAAATTCATTGTAGGGGAAAAGGATGCGTACGTTTTGCAAGTGCAGTTTTTAGGGTGTATCAGGGGAACAGGTGTTCTAGCACATAATAAATGAAAGTATGTTTTATGGTTTATGGCAGGAACATGTCATATGTTTTCAATGAAATTGAGAAGCGTATTTGATAATAATTCTTGAGTGAAAGGCATATAACATGTGGGAGTTCAGGTATCAAAAATATGTAATAAATGGGTTTAAATTTCTTCAATTTTCTCCGGTAAGGCTGGGATCTGATGATAAGTTTTTTATGAATTTGAGGAGAAAACTGCAATCAGACCAGTCTTTTTAAAGCAGTTGGATAAATCAGATAGCAGTAATTTCAAGATTTTGCTTCTTTTTTAAGTTCATGCAAGTGTAATTGTGGGAGGATGGCTTTTTTACCTTCAAAGTTGAAGAGTTCATTAGTTTGACTTTGTTTACTTTCCCATTGAAGAGCACTCATATAAGGGACATTATCAATGAAAGAGCATAAAACTTGATCTCTAAGTGAATTTTAAGTTTTAAATTTGCCTATATTGGTAAAATATATAAACATACCAGGTCATCGATGGATTTTACTGTCATTGATAAATCGCTGATCAATGGAATAGTAAGGAAACCATGTAGAAAACATGTCTGTTTGGAAAAGTGACTAAACTCTTCATCGGAAAATTGTGCAGAGTACGGAAATTAATTTCCAATTGATAAAAAGGGAGATTTAATGTGAAACTGTAGAGTGCACGTGGAAATAAAAAATGGATGTTTGGCGAAAAATAGGTAAGTGTCAGTTTTGATTCATGTTATTACATAATAATTAAATTAGGATCATTCAATTTATGAAAAAATTCATTATGATAAATATTTAGAGAAAACTTGTTAGAAGTGCTGAGTTTAGAAGAAGAAGCCTAGATTATATGATTAATAGTAGTGTTGAATACTTGAGCCTCTTGTTTGCCTGGAAGCTTATCTGGCACACCAATCTCAGAGTCTCTGCAGGAATGCAGGATTTCAAGTCGAAGAAAATTAATTAGAGAACAACCAATGTTTGTCATGCAGTTTTTGCATTTAAAGTAAACATCCGCAGCTGTTATATAACTAATGTGTACCCTCACTGTACTTGCTGGAATAGCAGAAAGAATAGTGCAAGAACAGTAACTAAGAAGGCTTAAGTTAATGAATTGTCTCCTATCTCTATTTGAACCCTACCAGGATCAAACTAAAATTTGCCACTATAAGATGTGTCCAAGTCTTTAGCTTATTATAGCTTATACAGCATCACTACTTGCTATGGGTGTTAAGGGTACATCCTCGACATAATAATATATCTGGTTACCATGTAGTCTACTAATAGTCTTTATACCGTTGCGCAGTGGTAGCGTGTTCCCCTCAGGATCGAAGGGCCCGGGTTCGATCCCTACCATCGCCATGTCGGTAGTGTCCTTAGGCAAGACACAAATAATTCCACATTGCCTCTCACTCTTCGAGGTTGATTCCATCAGGAAGGAGTCTAATGAGAGCGATTAATCTAAGTTGTAGAAACCTGTTTCGCAATCAAGAATAAATAAATTAGTTTAAACTATCATTTTTACAGACATAAAAGTTACTTTGATTGAGGCAAATATCACTTATACATAATGAGCTTCTTGCTTGTATTTGCAAATTGATCATAGTTTACACTGTTCAATATGCAGATAGCAGAATCTGGTGAAACATCCCTGTGAACAGTAACTGATACTGCGCAAATTGAATTATGGACAAGTTCATTTGGGAAATTCAGAGGGATCAGGTTTAACAATGTATACATTATAATTTAGATCGATTTACAAGCTGAAACTTCATTTGTAAAATATGTTTCATTCATCTTTAGGTAAGATGACCTGTGTGCTTTTTACTATTGTTAAAGTGTCTACCTGATCAATGATTATTTGATATGAAAGTAGATAAAAATATTTTTGTGACCTTCATTCAAACCTTTTCTGTCTGTTTGATGAAAGACTTAATGGGAGACGAAAAGCTACAATTGAACTTTAGAAAATTTATTTATTTGTATAGAATTGGCAAAAGAAATTTTTCAATAAAGATTATGTAAATACTAAAAGGCTTGAAGATTGTATGGTTGGTGGTATAAATAAAGTTAACCATTGTTAAACTCTGTATTAATGGTATAACGCTATTGGCCCCCCCCCCCCCCGGGGGGGAATAGTGGGTACGACCCGAATGGTATAACAGTAGGAGAGTTATACTTTTCAAGTTAGGTTTAACCTATCGGAAGGGACATTTCCCTAAGGATCTGTTGTTTGGCGCCTGGTACTGGTTTAAGGAAAGGTTCTGCACACAGTACACATGACGATTGTATCAAAAAGTCTATGCTTTATGACTTGAGATGAAATATGTTTATGCTCAGTAAACAAAACCACAAAAAAAATAGAAATTTGATATATATAAAAATATTAGGATAGTCAACCAGGACATGTCAATGGTTGGAAAAAAAGAAAGTTTGTGAAAAGACTGTGACAGGAAAATACAGGGGATATTTTAAACAAAATTACCTCCAGAATCCGCATGAAATTTAAGATTTGGTGGAATAATTTCCTTATTTCTTCTTGAAGTATAATAATTTCTTGACATTGTTTTAAGTTTAGTTTCTTAATCAAACATGAAGGAATATTACAATCTTTGATATTTCTAGAAGAAAATGACTTCTTGTTATTGATAGCAGTTATCAGAGATAGCATTGTACATGATGTATAGCTTGCAGACAGTTTCAATTAGAAATATTGCATATTCATTTACATATTGATTATTTCCTTTCGGTACTTTGATTTTTCTGTAAAATTCCAGTTGATTTCTATCTAATTTTCTGGGAGACTAAAATTCCAGAATCCTGACTCATGTCAGCCTTGGAAAAGCTGATAAAATTTTGACATTGGAATTACAGAGTTCAGAAATTCTTTAGATTTTGGAATACAGTAAAACCTCTGTAAAAAATTAGCAAACTTGTCAGGTCGTATCTGCGATGATTTATTTTTGTCCTTATGTGAAAACCCATTTTTTCTTTATCAAAAAGTTTTCAAAAGGTTAATTTTTTCACATAGATTAATAAAAGTCTCCTTTCTGCAAATTGTAGAATTGCGAGTTAGTAAGAATGTCTTTGATTGAACATTTAAAGTTAGGAACTCTGCATGCATTTCTGATTTTCCTGCTTTACAGAATATTATAATATATAGATTAGAAACTATCTATCTGTTAAGTCTAAAACATAAAAAAGCAAGGATTTGAGGTTCAGCAAGCCAGTCAAGAGAGTCTCTACGAGAAGGCAACTGTATGTAGCACTTGTGAATTTTTCAGTGTTTGGAACAAAAAAAAGGGACAGTAACAGTTAATTACTGTTAAAGACAAGTGACTGCCTAAGGAGAATGACCACTATAGTCCTTTCTAAATTAAATGAGAATGGTTGTAAAGATTGGATTTGATTTTAGGTTATTATGTTCAATGTCAAACTGTTTTTTCCACTTTCCATTAAAAAAACTATAAATAGATTTCTAACAGTCATTTAAACCCTATATATCCCCCAGACTGGTCACTTTTTTAAGTCAGAACTGCATGAGCAGTAGCCAAATCTATTATAGTGCATTATATAAGAAAATAAATGCCACGCCTTGCATACCCACACCGCCTTGCATACCTACACAGCCACCTTATCATAAATCTTAGATGTAGTTTTTGGTGATATTTTATCTGTCATCTGACATTTTAGCCTATATAAATCTATCAAACCTTGTATGATTTGTTTGCTAGACAATCCTTAACCAAAATTTAATACATTTTAGATCTGTCACAATTTTCAAAGGCAAGATCATCTTGTAAAACAAATCTTGAAATATATCTACTTTATACCTTACCTTTAGTATGTTTGATGGAATTTATCAATTTCAAAAAGTATGTTCTGTTCTATATGCAGATTTTTTCTTTGGGTCATAGTATTTCATTTATTTTCCAGGAGGGCAGTTTACTTTAAAGTCCCAGGATCATTTTGAATTAAAATAAATTTTAATGATAGGATAGGGATAGAACCATGCTCTATTCACTCTAAAACAATGTTGACTTATGCCTTTCTTTCGTATGCAAGTCGTTTCTTCATAAACGTTGCCAGAAATTTTTTTTTTTTGCAATATATTGAAAAGCCTGTAACATAATTCAAAATGTACTTATTGGCCCAAAAACTAAGTTAGGAATGTTGGTCACCCAGACAGGTAACTTCTGCCAGTAAGACATCTTTTTTTGAAAATAAGATATTTGTAATTGTGCTACTGGGAGGTTAATCAAAACCATTCTCATGAAAGACGTCAACTTATACTCCTAGGTTTGAGTGTAACATCTGTATGTCTGTAAAGGCGACAAAATATTATGCAAGGTCTAACACTTATTCCTAACAGAGGTCTGCGGTTTTTAATTAAAGTTGGTAAAATTAAATTCATTTTTAAAGCCTGGTAAAATTGTGTACCCACAGGTCATTTAACAAGGCCGCTAACATAGTGTCAGCATTTGCTACTATAGATACAGGAGTTTTTTTCAACAGTCAGCAGCTTGGCATAGCTCTTTAAGGTCATACACTGACTTCAAAATGAAATGTTGCAGTTCGGATCCCAACTGGAGCATCAGTGTGTCTATGGAATGCCAAAGGCTGTCTTAACCCCAGCTTTAAAAGGGTACAGCAATTAAAAACGTTACTGGCTGTTCATAGAGATTATGACATTTTTCTTGAATGGGTGTCAAAGTATTTAATCATTTATTTTCCAGGAGGCAGTTTACTTGGTAAATGTACCAGGATCAATTACTTATTTTGAATTTACTTGGACACAGAAAAATAAATTTTAATTGTTATTAGGACTTTGTGTATAACCATGCTTGATTGACTCTAAAAGAATGATGACATAAATTACTAAATTTTCTATTAAATATTTGGACAGGTTGTATCTTCAAACCAGAACAGTAGTTTTCTCCCTGGCTAGCCAGGGAAAGCCTTTCTTATTCTTTGCAATATCATTTTTAAAAAAACATTTTGATTTCAAATGACATGTACTTATTGAAACCTCTAAGCCAATGTTGATAAAAGTTTGCAGGAATGTTCCTTGCATGAAGCCAAATAAAAGGTCATAGAATTCCATGCCAGGAAGACACTCTTTCTATAGAAACAAATAGGAAAATACTTGTAAAAATTGTGCTCCTGAAGGACTTTAAGCAAAACCATATCCAGGGAATTGGACCTCTACCAAGACTACTTGTGATCCCGGTCTATATTCATAAGAGCGACAAAGTATTTATAGAAAGTTGTACATTGTAAAACTTCATAAACAGATGTCTGAAACCCAAGGCCTTGAGTTAAAATATATCAATTTACATTGTTATGTAGACCTGTACCAAGATTGTAAACCCACTATGATCATGTAACAAAGCCACAACATAGGGGCACCTATTCTGATACTATAGATAACAGGAGTCTTTTTCTTCAAACCAAGGCCTTGAGCTTAGATCATGTGGCATGGGCCAGACTGTGTCTTCAGAATATTGTTCAAATGTTGCAGGTTCAAAATCCCAACTGGAGCACTCAGGTGTGTCCTTGGAACATGTCAACATAGGAATCTTGTTCCTGACCCAGGCCTTAAAAGAGCTTAGAAGGAATGAAAAATTGGCTATACTTGCCAAGATTGTTCAAATTGAGAGCTTGATGACATCTTGAACCTGAGTGTTCAAGAGCTATTTAATAAAAAAGCTATGGAAGTTTTCATGTAATTGAAACTAGAAGGCTAATTAGCTTAGATATTTTGCATGTCAACTTGGCTAACAGACTCTACCAATGTCATGTTTTTTTGGGGTTAATTACCGGGGGGTGATCATTTGTTCATAAATGTTTGAGGAAAACTTACTTGGCATCTAACTTAAAGATAGATCTTCCAAAAGGTACAATGGAATTATCTCTATTAAGCGATTTTGGGCCCTTGGCCCTCTTGTAAATACAAAGCTTCATCTTGGCCCTAGTTTTTAAATAAAAGCTTTAAAACTGAAAATATTCTTTGATTTAAAACAAGATACATAAAAACTAAACAAACTTTATTGTACAGTTTTCGTTTTATGACATTTTGAATCCATAATAAGATAAAATTTCATTTTACTTTGTGATAAACATTTTTTATTAGCTGCAATATCTGATCAAAGGTTTAAACATAGGTGAGAATTTGGTCAAGTGTGTTTGTATATCTGATAATAATGAAATTGCCAATTTGGTGTTATACCTATTTTACCTATAGCTCCATGAAGAAGAAATATTACCTTGTTTAACACCCAATTCAAAAGCTACAATGGGAAATGTAATTTACTGCGCTGATTCTAATTAATGCAACAATACATGCACCTCATGGAGTAGTAATATTGGACATCTATTAAAAATCCTGCTTGCATGCCACCATGGTCAAATAGTAAAGGTCTCGGACTTTAAATTACTTAATCACTCACTGATAGAGGGTCATGGGTTCAAGCTTGCCCCACTACCAACACGACTCTCGGACTAAACGCGAAAGCAATTTTGTAGTATCAAATTTTGGAATCTTGGTCCTCCTAGGAACCCATGCTGCCTACCTATCAGTATAATTGAATAACATAGGTATATAGCGCCCCTCAAAAAAATTGTAATCCATGTAAAGACTTTCTGTGCGCAGAAGCCAATTCTCTTACCTAGCTGGTGGCAAGTGTTGCTGCATTTACAGCCAGTGCAGGTTATGATCAGCCTGAATGTCTGTGCAGTTGTCTTACTTGAACAGATTTACATGGTTGTACTTGAGTCATTTCTGTGACTTCTTAATGTTAAAGTTCTATGATCCAGTTAACCAAAACAAAGGACCTGTGCCTTATTGTTGAATAATGCATTATTTTTAAAAACTAATTAAAAGGTGAATAGATGATGAATTATTGCTATTTCATATTGAAATATTCATTTATCAGTGACATTTTACATTAAAATCTTTTCAGAAATACCATACCGTTGTTGTAGGTTAATTTCTTTTTCTTTATGGCTTGTTTGATTTATAGAAGTGCAGATTTCAAAAGTGTGTCACACTTCACAAGATATTGTCAGGGTGAGCTGATTGTATTAAATGTTTCAGCTATAATTTATGTCCCCCAAAAGTGTCTAAAAGTCAAAGCATTGCACATATAACTGTTTCATCTACAAGTCAGGAGGACTAATTTTATCGAAAATCTTTCAAGCCAGATGGAAAAGTTACGCTAAAAAAAGAAAATTTTCAATTTCAAGAAACAGTTGTCATTACTGTATCAGGGGCATTGTGTTATGAAACGTGACAAGTTTTCTACAAAAGAAACATATTAAAAGTGTTGTTTGTTTTTTTTATTGTAGCCAATATGACCCGCTAACGGGTGGGCTCTTTGGTATACCAATATTAACTCGCATCAAATCAGCTGGCTCCGCAGTTTTGTGGGTTCCCTTTTTTTTTGTAAAACAGATCCGGTTCAACTGGCTCGGATATTTTTTCTACCTTTATTTTTAGGTCTTACACAAAGAAAATAATATGATGCTGACAAAATGAATAATAGATTTTACCAAAAATTAACATTTACTAAGAATTTGGAGTGCAGTTGCTTTAAGTTTTCTGTACATATTGCAGTTTTTTGGGCCATGATGGTTTTTAAAACAGAATGGCAATTTGCCTCATAATTTCTGAGTTCCAAATCTCTTTGGCCACATAACATTGTCCACTGTTTTCAGGGTCATGCTCACTGCTCATTAAAGCATTTCCACACTTTCCACAAAATCTGCTCTCAACTTATATCTTAATGAAATGTCAAGGTCATATCAAAGGTAATTTACAGTGATGTCCACCTTGATTTGGTACCTGTTTTTGCTGCTTATACAATACTATTGATTTTAATCAGCTATCTTGTACCACCTTAACTTCATGAAACCTCAATTCCTTAATTTAAATTCATGTACAGTAAAACCTGTGAACAAAGACCACTGGTGGGAAGCTACAAATGTGGTCTTTGTCTGCAGGTGGTCTTTATTCACAGGTGTTTCTTCTACATATTAATAGTGCCAGTGATCTCCCTGCTGGTCTCTATTCGGAGGTGGTCTTAAACACAGGTTTGACTACCTCTGTAATTGGGATGTCACTTTGAAGTGATCACAATCGAACCTGAGGCAGCCATGTTTGACCACGAAGGCTGTCATACGGCTATGGTTGACCATACAGTGTAACCTCTCAGGAGTGAACACCCTTGGGTCCAACACCAAAATGTGTTTGTTGTAGAGAGGTGTTGTTCTTGAGAAGTTGATACCTTCTTATTGATGCAACAGAAAAGAAAATTTGTGTCTTTTGAGGGAGGTTGTTGCTCTAGAAAGGGGTCATTCTGGGAGGTTGTACTGTATTTTGACCATGTTTTATTCATGTTTAATCTTTATGATAGTAGTATGCGACCTTTTCAGACATGGTCAACCATAGTCATGTTCTATGGTCAGCCATTCCTGATAAACGTCATGGTCGACCATGATTGATGGTTTAACTTTTCAGAGAATGGAACATGTTTGGGTCATCAATATTTACTTTGCAGAGAAGCCTGATTCTTAGGTTGTCTCCCCTGTGCCATAATAACTCCTTGTCACCATAGATTTATTGTATACTAAAAAAAAGTCTTTTGAAGAAGAAATAAGATATGATTACTGTTGTACAATTTGTACCATATATAAATGAATAAAGTAAATTGTTGTATTATAGATAAATAAATAAATAAATAAATGAATTGTTGATAACAAATGGAGGCACTTGGAATAGGAAATAAAAATGGGGTGGTCAATGAGACATAAAACAAAGGGTGGTCAGCGGGCAATGAAAATCTCACATCCATGTCATTGTACAGTCTGTTAAAAAGCCATTGATGTGCTGTTGACCTCAGGCAGTTGGTTGTTTTGACAGTTTGTAAGCATACAAATTAAGCAATTGACTTTTTCATTTACGGTTTTAGTGTGTGACTATACAGTGTTTATTTTGATGTTTTTTTATCAGTTGGATTTAACATTTGGATAGATAGAAAATTGCTGGATTTTGAGTGTTAACGAAGAATTGTCTATTTTACGATAAATTTAGAAAACTGATTTGTACAGGGAAATAAAATCGCAGGAAAAAATCTCATAATGTTGTTAAAGGTGTTTGTTTTTTTAGAGGATTAAGTTGAAATGTCGTAGGAAAGTAAATGTTGCATGTTTCATACCAAAACATTTATAACCAGGCAAAAAAGAAAGCTGTTTTAATTAACCTATGACTTCCTATACTGAGTCATTTGTACAACCGTTAATTAAGTGAGACATATTGTTTATACCAGGCAGGTTTTTTTCATAATCTGAAAAAAGGCCTATATGGAAGTCACATTTAAATCAGCAATAATTTAATGAATTTAATTATATTGAATTATTGAATTAAGGATTTAAACAGTAAGATAATATCTTACTTTAATAAGAAAAGAATGAATCTATTTTTAGAACGGAGATTATATCATTACTGAATAATTCATGGGGATTATATCATTATGTAATGGATATTTTAATTTTGCAAAGAAGTCTAACACTGTTTACGGTTGTATAAATGGTAGAATAAGGGACTTGTAAAAATAGATGCTAACTTGACAATTACCGACTTCAGTTACAAAGTACTGTGATGACATAGTGCGTTAATCAATAGGCGACTTTGATTCGGAAATTTAAACTGGCCACAAAACTGCCGTTTGAATAGCACAAAAATTGTTGAAAATCTCAATTTCTGGACGTTTTTGCGACAATACACGAAATGTACTTGTAAAAATTGTATGGACGAAATCATTCGAGTGACTCAAGTATAATTAAGAAATGTCCTCAAGGTGATTACAGATTGTGTTTTGGATAAGTCAGCAAGGAAAATAGCAAAACTAAACTTAGGAAAAATCTGAATTTATATCGTTTAGTCAGCATATTATTGAGTGCTCAAAATGTAGAGAGAAGTGGCAGGAAATAAACTGTACTTTGTGATGTGGTTAAACGTTTTTTTCACTAATTTTGGAATACAAGATTTTTAAAGTTTTGTAGTTTAAACATTAATTTGCATTAACAAAATACAAAATTTAGTAACAATATTCAGGATTTGAAGGTTTATAGAGTTGGTATCGTATGGGTTTCAATGCATTAAAATCTATTTAATTTATAGTGTAGTTTTTGCAAAATCTGTGTAAATTAAGTTGTAAAAAGAATTGGCTTAAATTTAGACACACAATGTTGTCTGTATTTATGTTTTTTAGATGACAGTGATAAAAATATCTAGTGACAATCATAGTCTACCTCTATGATACATGTATAGTAATAAAACAATCAAAGATTGACCTATTAATAGTATAGCTGATCACATGACTGATAAATCTTAACATTTCAAATTGTTAATTGATAAATGGAAATATAACATTGTGCTTAATATCAACAAATCCTTCAGTAAACCATATTAAGTTTGATTAAAATTGTATGACTATAAAATAAAATATTTTTAAAACAGTCTACGTGAATGATAATACAATCATGTTCGTCAGAAATAATTGAACAGAATAGAACTTTTACTGAGCAAAACAGAACTGAACTAAATTGAATTGATTAGAGATTTTAAATACATTGACATTGCGAAGTTAATAAATTTTACGATGTTTAGCATGCAATATAGTATAGACAAATACCATTTAGGACACCTGCTGTTGCTGCTGCAAAACAACAGTGTAATATGAATAAAATAAAACTGTTTTATGCCTGCAGTATAACTCGCTGCTATTTAAGGAGATATGTTGTTCCTTTTCTACTTGTCATTTACTTTTGGATCACATTTGATTGGAATTACTGTTACGCCTATTTGCCAGGAATTTTGTTCGTATTTGCCAGGAATTTTATTTGTATTTGCCAGGAATTTTATTCTCGGGGTTCAGTACGGCATGCTTTGTGGATATTTTGTTGCAGTCACTTTATAACCAAAAGGAAACAAATGAGTATATGTTTTAAGTAGTAAATAAAAATGCATTTATGTCACAGTCAATTGATAAACGAGAAATAGCAAAGTTTAGGTCTTAGATTAGGAGAAATAAAAACAGATACTTTGTAATAATCAATAGACAAACAAATAAGAAAAACCAGACTTTAATAACAGTTAATTGATAAACAAATAGGAAATAAACAAGCTTTAATGACAGTCAATTGATAAACAAATAGGAAATAACCAGACTTTATTAAAAGTCAATTGATAAACAAATAGGAAATAAACAGACTTTAATGATAGTTAATTGATAAACACATAGGAAATAACCATAACAGTTAGATGATAAACAAACAAGCTTTAATAACAGTCAATTGATAAACACATAGGAAATAAACAGGCTTAAATAACAGTCAATTGATAAATGGAATAACCAGGCTTTAATAACAGTCAATTATAGGAAATAAACAGGCTTTATATTAACAGTCAGTTGATAAACACATAGGATATAAACAGGCTTTAATAACAGTCAATTATAGGAAATAAACATACTTATTAAGTCAGTTGATAAACATATAGGATATAAACAGGCTTTAATAACACTCAGTTGGTAAACAAATATGAAATAAACATGCTTTAATAACATTCAGTTAGATAAACAAACAGGAAATAATGTTATGAGGACCTGATAAGTGTTTGTAAATTTAGATTTAAAACCTTATTCAACATTTAAATAATTGTTTATACAACAATAAAAATGTTTTAAGATATACTTTCTGAGTAGTTTGTTAAATTTACAAAGTGCTTTTTATCAAAGTTTCATTTTGTATTCATACAGGCGTAAGTGACGACTGCCATTTTCTAGGACAATAGGTGTGAGCATGCCCGCTGATAAACTTTTGTAACCTTGATGGAAAAAAGAGTTAAATTGAGTAGTTACCTGCAATTTCAAATCTTTGCACAAGCCTGATAAATTAATGTATTGATAAAAAGAACATGAAGTAGAAAAGATGTGATAACCTTGTCATGTACTGTACAGTGGTGTGTTTTGGATGGGTCAGACTTTGTTACTGTGGTACTGTACAGTAGTGTGTTTGAGACAGGTCAATCTTCATGACTGTGATACTGTACAGTAGTGTGTTTTGGAGGATGAACTGTATTCATATATAAAGATGGACTTTAGTTACTTTAAAATGCAAGGGAAGATATATAGATCTACGTTCACACTGGTGCTTAGCCAGCCAGCATACGAGAAGGGTAAGCAAGATGTGTACTTTTTACTGGTCTTTTCTATACAGCTATAAAATGTAACATATGTCTCTGCTCTAGGTAGAATATGTCATTGATCAGATGGCAACATGTGTTTTGTTCCATTGCCTGTATAAGTCATGGGAGATTACAAGATAAAAGAATATACTGGTCCAGAGTTGCATATGCTTGAGCAGAACTGTGGGAAACTACAACTATTCTCAATGTTTACAGTGATTGTAAATGTAGATCAGCTAAAGTTATTGTTATTGAAACAGACATATTAGAATATAAGACCTCTTTGAAGTCCCCTGTGTAAATCCATTAATTAAGGCGCTATTAGTGCTACAGCATCGTCTTAAAAGAGTTATACAGGATGAGCATTTTTACATGATTGGTATGTATATGAGGGGTTGGGGGTGGGGGTGTCCATGCAGTTTTAACCTGTGAAATCCTGGAGTCAGCCAGGATTATAAACAATCAAAATCATCATTCTTCTAGTTCTGTATGACATATTTAAGAATTTAATTCCAACTTTTAAAAGGCTCACATTTAATACATCTTTAAGCCTGTAATCTTTAATTACGTTGTAGGAAAATTATTTTTCTAATTAATGTATAAAGCAGGTCTAATGACCTGACCTTGCTGTAGTCCTGACACAGAGAATAAAGAGCATAAATCATTCACAAGTTACCTGTCAGATTTATGGACATTCATTACTCCAGTTACCTAACAGTGAGTAAGCCTGTCAAAAAACCTGTCTAATTTCATTTCAGTTTTAATCAATTACCAGCTGCCTTATTTACATTATTAATTTCTAAAATCCAAAAACCTTTTTTTTCACAGGTGAAGGGTTTATGTTTAAGGATTACATAGTTTGTGTTAAATTTTGACTTCTTAACACGATGGTCTTTGGTCTTTCCTGTGTAATTTATTAACTGAGTCAAAAGATAGAAATAGTATGTATGAAAATAATGACAAGCTTGATCTGTTTTGCAGTCAATTTATGAAACTTAATTCTGCAGCAATATATAGTTTATTGGATGTAACCCCAAGACTTATAACCAATATTGACTTATGGCTGAGTATTTATTTTTTCTGAGGACAGACCACCATTGCTTGAACTTACTGTCTCTGATTCTTCTGTCATAGATTTATAACCAATATTGACTTATGGCTGAGTATTTATTAAGTATTTTAGATGATCATGTTAATTGACAGTCAGTCAGTAGCAGATTTAAATGTAGATAGAGAGGTATGGTTGAGTGCAAAGTTAAATGCAGTTTTGACCAAACTGTGTACATGAACTGTTTGATCAACTGATAGGTCAGGTTTCATCTGTCAGTGATTTATTACTGAATCAGAAATTTGACACTATCATCATGATATGACAATATTTGGGGGTTTAGATTTTATCTAAAAATTGGGTCTTTGAAGTTTAGAATTGTTTTTAGTGAGGATTTGAGTACAGTTTTATATACGTAAGATATGAAGACCAGTGTTGGCCAAAAAATGCCATGGTTTGACATAAGACTGAATTTATAAGCCGGGGGAATTTTTGTAATGAAAACCAGAATCTTTAGTCTTCAAGTACTATGACATCTAAGCCTGAATAACGTAACCTTTACTGACACATTAGTCTTGATAAATCGATCGCCTGTATTGACAACCAGCTCATTGTTTTTGTGGCAATTTGAAAAGATCAATTGTGTAAATATGTGCCCTTGGCCAATTAATCTTTGCCACATGGGACACGGCATGTATAGGAGAAATACTAAGAGTGGGCGAGGACTTTAATCATCCCCAATACACTGACTTTGCCCTATAAAGACCAAGTTGAGTTGGATGTGCAATGACTAGCTGGATAAAAAATTTTTTTGGAGTCCCATTGTTACAAGTTCTATTGAAGTTATACACAAAATGTTTGAAAAAATGGGCAAACTTTGGTATCATAATTAAAAGTTGACAAAAGAACGTACAGTCGACAAAAAAAAATTTCGCTTTTTCTAAAGCTTCGAACCCGGATAATTGAACAACCCGATTATTGAACACAATTTGGGGTATCCCGGGCACTCTTACTAATTTCTAAAGTGCCAGATATATTCATTAAGATTAATCGGAACCTGGATAATCGGAACTTTCGGACTGATTTATTGTCTCAAGTTCATTAAAAAAAATACGTGAATAACTACACAGAGTAGACAGATATCGGGTTTCTTTACAATTGAGTCGATTCAGATATCAATTAGGCAGCTTATTCATACCCGAAAAAAAAATTGACAGGTGCCAGCTTGATTGAGTAAATTTACCTTCAGATGGTTTAAATAATTGCATAATGGCAAGGATTTGTGTCGACAGCGGTGATAACACAATTACGAATTGCCAATGTATGTGGCAATCGTTCGCCTGTCAACAGCCTGACACCGCGGACTTAAATGTTTCCGATATTCAATAAAAATGTATGTCGGATTGATTATTACCTTTTTAGAGGATGCTCGTGGACCCAATTAAGCAGGACCCCACTTTAGCAAACAAAACTTTAATTCAACTAAAGCTTGTACTAGAAATATGAAGATATTTGACAATGCCATACTACACAAGCAATTTAGCCTGTACAGAACATAAGCTGAACAAAGTGTACTGACCAAGCCGAACGAACCTGGATGAAGTCCCAAGTGATTGGGGCCTGTATAAGCCGAATCGTAGCCGTACTGACAGAAGCCTGAATTGTAGCCTGTAGCACAAGCTTGAATCTTGCCGTACTGACAACCAGCTCAGTGTTCTCAAAGATTTACATACAAGAATTCCTCTCAAAACTCATGACCTTGCCCTGGGGACTTGGCAGTTTAGGAGAAATCCTAGGCTGGGCAGCGGACTTTAATCATCTCCATACACTGACTTTGCCCTCTTATGTCCAGTTGAGTTGGATGTGTGACCTAGCTGGAATCAATGTTGGAGTTTGATAAAGTTCGTTGAAGTTTTGCATCCCAAGGTGGAATTTGGTATCATGAAAAGAAAAAGTATGTAGCACGGGTTGTTCATGCATTTTAAGAATGTTTTTGATAAAGTCATGCCTCGAAAAAAATGAATAATAAAATACACATCCTATATCAACATTGATAAGGTGCTAATGCAGTTTGTTGGGATGTTTTTTACTGGTGTTATTTTAGACACTTATTATTTGTACACCTGTGCAAATAATATCCCAATTTTTGTATGTTTTGTCACATTTTTTGATAAAAAGTCTCAATTTTTCCCTGGGGATACAATGACTTTTTAAAATAATTGTATAATGTATGCAAGAATGTCAGATTTTGTCAGTGAACACATGGTTGGAGTGATCTCCCCTTGTACATCAATGGTATTTCTAATTTGTCTGAAAAAAATTTACAGAAAAAAAAGAATGTTATAAAAAATTCTTATTCTTAATTTTTTTTCTTAACAGCAATAAAATCTTTATATTTTGTTTATTATAGCTATGTAATTATATTCATGAACTCAAGAATTACTCAGACCATTAAAAGGAGTAAATTGCAAAATGCAGTATCAAATTTAAAAGATGTCTCCTAAGATAATTATGAATTATTCATTGCTTAGATATTATGGAATGATTTGACAAATTTGTTGGCTATTCAAAAGTCGATTGATATTATTACGTCGGCGGCCCTGAGCTTCACGCAGATACATGTTTCTTTAATTTTCTGTGGTTAAATGCTAAACTATCTTAAGTCATTGTTTATTTAACGTAAGTTACATCTGCATTGCATCGAGCCTTTGTTACATAAGATCATGCAAAGTGAATTCAGCCATTACAAATCTTAAAACAGTTTAATTTGCATAATATTTTAACGAATTAAAACGTCACATGTCTCCAGTTCTATGTTTCGCTTTGTTGAACAGTGTAACAGTTGTTAAAGTTGCTACGGATTTTTCTGTGAAAGGAAAATTTTCGCGAATTTAATGAACGCATTGTCAGAGTTCATAACTATTGGTTGATTTCGTTGAGACCACAGCTGCAGTAACTGGGTTTACTGGGAGAGATGCACAAGTGTCAAGTTATTGGAAATCAGTCTGTAAAAGTTCCGTTGTCAATAGCTCTGGTTCTTTAATGGCAGAGAGCGTGATTGGATGACTCAGTGCTATTTTTGTATTCATACACAATGACTGATCTTCTGTGTCAGTCCAGGTTTCGCAACTAGGAAATGTCTTCAAGTTTAATTGATACGTTTATCTCAAAGCTGTCGGGGATGTCATTTTCGAAAATTTGTAGATTTTAAAGCCGTATGGTTGTGTTAAATATAGTGTGACTCAGCAAAACTGTTATAGATTCTGTCACGTAAGTACTGTGTTGGGTATTTAAAAGCTATATTATATTCAATTTTATTTTCGATATTTGATTGTATAACTAGGTCTGTGTAGCTATTTCTCTGTTAACTGAGTGTAATGTAATATTTCCTCATAGGTTATGATTAAAATCGAATGTGGTGTGACTTAATGGCACATAAATGTGCTTGCTGTATTATACAATGAAATATATTAATTATTATAGCTTTCAAAATATACATTTGAAAATAGATACACCTTCTGTCTTTAAAATTACTGAAAATTTTCTCTTAATTATAAAGAGAATTAGAATAGATTGTCATAATTTTATGTTTGGGTAACAATCTTACATTGTACATGACTGTATCTTATAGGTGAGCATGTTTGTCTGGGTTAAATCTCAGTTCTAAACATAACTTTTGAAATCATCTTTTGCCCATTGGCTGCACTTTTAACTCAGGTGAATCAGTAATTATATACCAGTCAATAAACAGCGGAACAATGCTGATGTACATAAAATAATTTCAAACACTAAATAGGTTAGTGTTCATTTTGATGCATTTACAAATTGGTCAGGCAGCATAATTTTCATAAATGCATCAAAATGAACAGACTATCCTTTACTGAAAGGCTTTGATCCCTATGATAGTGATTTTTCCCTTTTTTCTGTGCAGAAATATGAGCCCTTTTTATAGTTCTTCCCCAACGCAATGTTCTGATTTGAATGGGCACAAAGTGGGTAGACCAGTAGTATTAAAAAATGAAGAAAAAGAATTATTAAAAAAATAAAAAAATCTATGTTCGTTCAATTAATAAGTGAGATTTAAAATAATGTTAATGTATGTAATAGGAAAGGCCCTCTTTTCTTGGTGTTGTCATTTACCACGTTATCTCTCATTAAATAAAACCACTTCAAATTTACACAAAAAAGACAAAAAATTATAAAATGGTAAAATTTAAACCCTTGCTCGCTTGTTATTTATCAAATGGGTGTAGAACAAATTTATGCTCGTAACCTTGCGACATCTGTGTGCAAAGCAGCGATAATGTCAAAAGATGACGCATTTACAAGAAAAGTACGTGATCACTTCAGTGCACCCCCAAATCAAATAAATGCTATCGTATTCTTGAGAAGCATTAGGAGAATTATCGTCTTGTCAGTGGTACGTAATAGGCAGACATCTGTATAGATTTTCTCCGATGTTGTACAAGGTTTGCATAATGGTGTGCACTGGTTTTCCTTGGCTACAAGTTCGTATCTTATCTCAATGTATTTCGTAATTAGTCTGATATTGGAACATATTTCTGACATGTATCGATTCCCAGATGCTTTTTCACTTTACTGTATGCTTTCTGTTACATACAACCAATAGGAATTACCTATCTCGTCAGCAGTGAGAAATTTTTGCAACATGCCAAATTCAAAGTGGAAATTATAATGTTTATTACCATCATGACAATTAGAACAGCTTAATAATATAATGTGTAATGGTTTGAAACCAGGTACTGAAGGCAAAACTAAAAAGATAGGACATTTTTCTACACACTTGATGCTGAGATAGACTAAACCTCTTCTGGTGTGCCTCAACCTTAAAGCGCCACACTTTCATTGTTTTAACAGTTACATTTCACTCTTTATCTTTGTGGTTTGAGAATTAATTTGTTCAATGACATTATCATATTGTGTGCTTGGAAATTTCTTAGTCATTTGTTAATAAGGAAGTAAGTGGTTCTTTTACTTTTAAACTGTATAGTATTGATCAGCTAAGAGCGATTTTAAAACCTTTCAAAACAGTTGGGTATTATTCCAATGTTCGTCTTGTAAAGGAAGATAGATGGCTGGTATTGATTGGAAACGATACACATACAAAATTTTATATTATTCTGTTATATTATTGGAAATGTTATTAAAGTAACAGCTTGTGTAATTGTTTTTTTTTTCTGGATTAGGGCTAACAGGATTAAAGCTAGCACTCTGGATAGACTGGCAGCTGGTTGTCACAAGTATAGACTTTAGACTATTTGTGTGCTGCTATCTGCTGACCAGTGTAGACTGTTGTAATCATAGAATTGTGTGCCACCAGTGTAGACTGATTGCTTACTACCATTATAGTCTATCACAGTGTCTACCACCAGTGTAGACTAATTGCTTACTGCCATTACAGTCTATCACAGTGTTTGCCACCAGTGTAGACTATTGACTTACTGCCATTATAGTCTGTCACAGTGTTTACCACCAGTGTAGACTAATTGCTTACTGCCATTATAGTCTATTACAGTGTTTACCACTAGTGTAGACTTATTGTGTACCACCAGCCTTCAGGATAGAGAGATACAACACTAATGTAATAATTATGCTCCCTATAGACAGTTGTCTACCACTAGCATGGTAGTACTCTACTCCGATGAATTTCCATCACTATTTTAATAGTCAATTTAATTTTCTTTTTCCAGATGCAACATCTAGTCGACGGCGTGATAGTTCGGATGACAGTTCAAAGGCTGCTAGAGTCGGTGTACGCCGTGTTTCGTCATCAAGACTGTCTAGGGAATCCAGGGAAGATAAATACAAGGGAGATCAGCAAGAGGTATAAATTGTTTGCAGTGGTTTCCTCCCTTTGTTTAGATAACAAATTTGTTTGAATGAACATTAATATTTTTTGTATTGCTGATTACTTTTTTGCTAGGCACTGTAAGATCAGATATGTATGTCTACACCGATATTTCTTAACCAATCTACCATGCTAATTATCTAAAATGAACTTGGCCATTGCTTCTTTAATGTCGATAAAATTCATTCGGAAGTTCGCTGCAATCTGGTGCTGAAATCTTTACAAACAGAACAGTTGACAGTGAAGACAATGTTCCGACTACTTAGTTATGTGCGCTGATCATAGTCTGTACCAGTTGCAAAGGTACGAACACTGTAAATTAGGTAATTTTTGTGTTAAAAGAATTTCGCTATTTGTGAACAGACAAGACTTACTCTCGAATTTTAAATTTGTGAAAGAAGAGTTTTTCAGTAGTAAATCTATGTGAAAAGAATTTTTTGCAAGAAATTTAAATTAACAAAGTGGGAAATTTGCAAAAATAGCAAAAAATAAATTATCACATTATCTAATTTACAGTAGTAGATTCCAGCAGGATAAGTGTACATTCAGTTTAAATGTTACAGTCTAAATCGCTTGACTGGCGTGAATTTTTCAGTACCAAAATTATACTTAACCCTGGGGCAGACTAACATACTTGATTTTACAGTATAATTATTTTAAAGTTGTGCATTTTGCTAGATGACTCACTAATTATTTTAAGCTAGGTTGCTTTGTTTGTCAGATTTTTCGCTGTTTTTCGAGTGATTTGAAAGGTTTCACAACAATCATCCTAGCTTTATGCAGCCTCTGGCATAGTGTATTATATAAACCAGTTAAAAATATGACAAACAAAACCTAAGTTGTGCATCTGATTTTGTTAATTGTTTTCTATATTGCATTTCTAACATTCATCTTATTTAAAAGTATCAGATCTTCACACTGATTGCCATATTTATTCGGGATACAAAAGTGATAGATTTTGCTTCCAAAGGCCAAGCAGTGGATCAAGCTTCAAACTATTTATTTACAAATCTGATGCAATACCAGTAAAACTGCTATTTACATATAAAATGACTGTGACCTTGTGCGCATGATTTATAATTTAGGGTCTCATCACTGGGCTGGATATGTGCAGTTTAGCTGATTTTTGCATAATGTGAAGTGGCCATAATCGTATTTTTGTATATGAACAATAATCTAGTTCCACTAACTGTAAGTTCAGAATTCCACTGAAAGCTTGTATCGTAATTGCATGTGATCAACACTAAGATTTAGAAGGTCTTTCTTTATGCCTTTTTGAAGGAAACTGCTGGAAATTGGAGCATTCGTCACTGAATAAATATGGTGATTGATTATTGTGTTAGTTTTGTTTGCTTGAACATTTAATTTTTGTATGTGTGTATTTCATTTTTAACATCACAGGTTTTTGATGCCTTGAAGAAACATGACATTGAAATATCATTAACAAAACCTGGAACCAGTCATAATTCCACACCTGAGAACCAGTCCATCGACAAGCATGCCATTAACACAGATCATAAGCATCTGAATAACCTTGAATCACCTCGATTTGCAAATAAGTCGGGCTTAGATAGTCATTCTGTCCTGCCGTCCAGATTTGCTTTGCCGTCCAAAGTAAGTTTCAGGAAAATCAGAGTTTTCATATCAAGAATCTAAGTCTTGGAGAGACAAAATCCCGAGCCAGGTCTTTTGAGTCCGTCTTAAAAGTATAATTTCTATTTTTGAAGTTTCATGAAAATTCTTATGCCCTGGATTTTTCTCCAACGTTATGCCTATGCATTTTCTCCATTTAGTGCATTTGTGATTTTGTTGGTACATTTAAATGTGTGAGCAAGGAGTAAATATTTGCCAGTAGTTCTGTGCAGAAATATGGTTCCTTTTTAAAAAATTAACCGGCTTTGACTCTAAGGATTGTCCTTGTCCTAAATCTTCCTTAGTCTATCATTTAGTTTATACCAATTAATGAAGCTTATTAACACTTGAAAAGCTTAAAGCTCATTAGATTAAGCTCAAGTCCATTTCGTTGGTGTATTTAATTAGAGATGATAGTATGCAGAGAAAAGAAAATGTTTCCAAGTTATTCAGTTTTCCAGATTATAAAGTAAGAGTACAGTACTGTATTTATAATTATTTTGTCATATGAGTACCATATTTCGTTTAACCACCAGACTGCCCTCAGAATGCATGAAAAGGGAAATTTGTTCTGTTAGCTAATGTATGCATAAAATGCATGATTCATGATTTTGTTTACATATGAAACTGTGACTAATTTTTCACAATCTGTATAGTTATAGTAACACCTGTAATCTGTTACATCCGCATTCATACAGATGCCTTGAATCAACATGGATTGTTTCTCTTTTTAAAAATACCTAAGTTTCTAAATTCCAATTTCCATTTCAATGTGAACTCTTCTATTTAAAGTAACCAACTTAAAAAGAGTCAAATCATATTGAAAAATCCATTAAATTTTGATTTGCATAATTTTTCTGTGATTTCCAGGTTTCAGCTGCAATATCCAAACTAACTGAATCCAGTGAAAAAGTAGGACAAGAAGGGCCTAAGAAAGCAGAGGAACATCATTCAACCAAGCGTATACGCAGGGGAAACAACTTCTCCCAACTTTTACAAAAGTTTTCTGGGTCTGAAGCTTCAAGCTCAGAGAGATCTGATTCCGAATCTCCAAGGAGAAATAAAACCTTCTTAAAAAGACAAGAAGCTTACGCTGTAAGTAGTGGAAGCAGTGATGAGACAAGGAGGACCCCAGAAAGAACACAGAGTTTAAAGTTACGCAATAGAGAATCTCCAATTATGGAGAGAGAATCTGTGAATTCTGTTCAAAGGTCCTCCAGTTTTAGATCCGACTTTATGAAGCGTAGGTTTAGTCCAGAGCCGGATAACCGGAGACGGTTGCCAAGTACCCCAACGGAACAATCTGATCAACCTTCTCCTGAATTAGCTAAAGTTTTAAGCAAAAGAAATGAAATTGTTGCTAAGCAACAAGAAGATGGAGAAGTTATTGAAAGGAAAAGAATACATGATGGCAAAATTGAAAAAGCTGACAGACATTCTGCTGCAATTGATGATGAAGTGATAGCTGACTCTGAAGTATTAAAAATGTTGAGAAGTAGAAGGAAAGAAACAGACTCCTCTATAGAAAATTCATCTGTCTCTGAAAATGAAATTAAGTCTCAGAAATTGACTTCTCAAGTTGAAAGTGCCTTAAAATCTGACACGAAATCTCAACAGTTGTCTCAATCATCAAAATCATCCATTGAAAGTGATCAAGGAAGAGTGAGATTGCAATCTCAGTCCTCAGTGGAAAGCAAAATTACAATTAATTTATCAAAGTCTGAGAAGGAGAAAGACTTGCACCCTGCCTCACACCTTGACAAACCAGAAAGTGCCAAATCAAAAACTGAAGTTCCAAAATTAGATCTCACTTCAATTGACACAAGTTTAGATGTTCTCAAAACTGTTAGTGATAATTTAGATGACACAAAACAGTCTAGTGATAAATTAACTGCAGATCTTTCTCATTTGAAACTAAGTTCACCCACTCAAGTTGCCCAGTTTATAAAAACCGTTGAAACTGACTGTCACAGTCAACCGGAAGCAGCAAAACCTCAAACAGTTCAGCCAACAGTGCAAACAAAAGAACAAAAATTAGTCAAAAGTGCAGCAATTGAACCCAAAGTTCAACAAAAAGCAGAATCAATTCAGAGACCTGCTTCTCCGTCTTCTTCTCATGGAAGTATTGATATCACCAGTAAAAGTGAAATTATGAGGAAAATCTCAACAAGGGACAGAACTCCTGAAAGACAAAGTCCTAAAAGATCTGGACCAATGAAAGTGATGATGCCACATACTCCCTCCTCTGGTAAGTTTGGCTGTTCTTTAATATACCCAGTAGATTGACGGAATTTGGGTTGATAAGATCATTGGATTATAACCACAAAATAAACACCGTTTGAGGCTGGTCTATTAGATTGGTGCTTTATAACCACTGAGGTTTATAAAACACAAAATAAACACCATTTGAGGCTGGTTTATTAGATCGGTGCTTTATAACCACAAAATAAACACCATTTGAGGCTGGTTTATTAGATCAGTGGTTTATGAAACACAAAATAAACACTGTTTGAGGCTGGTTTATTTCATCAGTGGTTTATAAAACACAAAATAAACACCATTTGAGGCTGGTTTATTAGATCAGTGGTTTATAAAACACAAAATAAACCCCGTTTGAGGCTGGTTTATTAGATCAGTGCTTTATAAACACAAAATAAACCCCGTTTGAGGCTGGTTTATTAGATCAGTGGTTTATAAAACACAAAATAAACACTGTTTGAGGCTGGTTTATTAGATCAGTGGTTTATAAAACACACAATAAACACTGTTTGAGGCTGGTTTATTAGATCAGTGCTTTATAAACACAAAATAAACACTGTATGAGGCTGGTTACTGACAGGCATTTGAAACTTTTTTTATGGTAAATTGTTTGATAGGATCAGACAAGTGTAAACAGAATGTATTGAAAGTATTCAGATACAGGACAGGGAACAGAAATACTGAATGCGTTTATGTTTGTGTACATGATTTGAAATTCATGGCTTTACCGCATCCACAAAGCTACAAACATTAAATTGACTTGAATGATTTTACTGGTTAGTATAGGAACATGTATGTTTATTAGATACAGATGTATGTAATTCAAATGAAATGACTTACAGTACTTCAAAAGATATTAATGAAATTTTCAACTTTCTGTGAAAAGAATAAACAGTAAAGAAGAAAAGTTTGTTTCCATAGTACCTTAGAAAACTTAATAAGGTTTTTCCTCAATTATGAAATCAAAGTCTTGTTTTACAGGTTCAGGGCTCACAAGAACAGAGTCTGTTGGTAGATCAGAGTCAGAGAGGCCAAAAGGGATCTTGAAACGTACACCTTCCTTGAAGCAGAGCGGTGTAATGGTGGATCCAGAACTTGCTGAGGTGTTGAAGTCTCGGAGACAACGTCATGAAGATGTTGATGAAGAGGAAGAAGACACGAAACTGACTGCAGAGGAGGAGATTAAACAAGCAAGGTATGTAAAGTGACACTCTGATACACATTGCAAAAAGTAGATTTGTCTATATAAAGGTGTATAATTATAGAAATGTCTGAAGAAATTATAAGATTTAAATGGTACAATCATTTGCTTGGATTAAAACATCACACACTATGAGAAGCCTTTCCCGTTGTGCCTGAAACAGTACTTAGTAAACTCACCTGTATGATTCATCCATCTTCTTCAAATGGTCACTGAAGATGAAATCTTGGGTTGGCTGTCTAATGCAGGATTTTTTGTCTGCCATTAAGATGTTCTGCCCAAATTTGGGAAAAAAAGTTTGAGTTTGGATTTTAGGCACTATGTCCAATTAAAAGGATGTTTTGAGTTTGAATCTGATAAGGCCAAAAGATTAAAAAGGAAAATGTTTTATAGAGATGAGACTTGCTCTTTTGTCTCAAATAGTAATTCTAACCCAAGCCTGTAGTTTACATTTTACATATAATAGTAGTTAAAGTATATGAACAAAGTAAATAATATGTAAGCTTTGGATAGCTTTCAGTCATATATTCCATAGTACTTAAAAGAACAATTTGCCGGGGAATAATTTGCAGGCATTTCTGGTGTTTCACATAAAAATGTTTGTATTCTCCTGTAGCAGTAAACTGTTTTCTGTCAGTGCCAATATTTTCATCAGCAAATGTTTGATTACCTTCCGATAAAAACCAAAATTTCTATTATGTTTAAGAGAAATCGTGGTTAAACTGATTTACGTTCACACGCAAGAGGAATCTGTTTGGCTCGGGTTTATATTGCTGCATTTAGATGCCCTTAGAAACAAAGGATTCATTATAAATGATGTAATAGATTCTGTATCTTTTAATGAGGCATTTAAGTAAAATAATTCTTATTTTTATTATGTAATTTCATGAGAAATGTTGTCAAAGATAGTGCGAAATCATGAATGTTTACAGGGTGCTAGTTTCCTTTATTTCATGAGAGGGTTGTTCTGCAAAATTTAGATCCCATTGCAACAAAAAGAATACCTCTTAAAATTAATAATGAAATCCAATAATTTGAGTATCATGAAATAATGCTTATTATGATAATCCATGAAAATTAATGCCCATGAGTTTACATGTATTTACAGTATATGTTACGGAGCATACCTGAGTATTGCCAACGTCCTAACAGGCTGAATTTAAACATATTTGGCAGGGCATGCAGAAGTAAAAATTATGAATGAAAGTCAAAATTGAGGTATCATAAAATTGTAAAATGTAAGGCAATTGAACCAATAATACTAAATTTAAAAGCATCTGAATACTTTACAAACAGCCATTTTTGATTAATTAAACTATTACCCAGAGGAATCCTGTGGAAGGAAGTAAATACCCAGAATTCTTTTAGAAGGAAGTTTGTAAAAACAGTCTTTCTGTTTGTCTCTTATTAGACTGGCATACCACTGTCTTTTCCCTAGAATTTGGCCATATTAAAACCTGGTTATCCTCTATATCTGCTGCATTACTGACCACATGTACCCAGCATTATAGCAGACCCAATATGTGGAAGCAGACGGCAACATGTGGAAGTGATTTGTCTGATACAGATTAATACTTACACTGTGTTACTGTCTCTGTAAGTAAAAGTAAAGTAATTACTGCAACCAGGATCTTGTGTGATTCACACATGGGCTGTAAATGTATACTAATTGTTTCTCTTAGACCAGTCTCATGAACAAAATGCAGGAAAGAAAGGGTTTCTAATCTTGTTTTCCCTCCATGTTGGTTTGCACAGAGGGCTTGATATGAAAACTCAAGATGGGTTGCTAAGTACATCAGGTCTTGTATGTGGAACATGTTCCTTAAAAAGCAAGTAGAAGCTAAGACCAATTGCTAAGTGGGAAAATGTAGTTAGGAAAATATTCAATGCCATTTGCTACACACACTTGCAGTATCTGTTGTGGGGTTGAAGGGCAAGTCTGTTGACAACTCGCTTGATACAAAATGTGGTGGGGGAAGGGGATTTAGGGCATATTTTCTGTATTGTAAAAATATATTTAAAACCCTACATACCTGTTATTAAAAATGTCCATGACTGATTTGAGGCCCAGTTTCTAGTTAACACTGTATATTTTGTATGTAAGCCTTTGCTTGAGGGATCATTTGAAACAAAGAAATAAGGTAAAGGTGGTGCCATGGTTAAATAGAAAATAAATCACTGCGAACATCCAAGCTTTTACAGATGTTTGCTTTTGTGAATAAAAAGAGAAGGTGGGCTGTAACTGTGGCACAGTGCCATTCCATTTTGGCATTGACGTGGTAATGTAGCAGAGCTTCTAAAAATAGAAAATGTTACCTGTGTATCAGTGGGTCGTTATGTTGGTATACATGTTTACATATTGTGTGAACGAAAAACCTTGGGACTAAAACAAGATTTACAGGGTTGATAAAGTTTGTATTTTCTTGGAATATTGTTACATGGTTTGTATATTTTGTATTTTGTTAATGCTAAGTAATGTTTGGTCATCTCCACAGAATAATGATTAATTTAAAAATGATTTGAACTGTAACACTGTGTAAAAGCCTACCTCTTTTGCTGGATCTGATCACAGTGTTGCTTTATGTGACAGGATCTGTTCTAGAGTAGATGTGATATTGATGCTAGTCTGAAAGTTATAGCACATTGTTTTGGATGGAATACTTGATTGAGAAATAGGTATACACGTTGTCGCATGTAACATGGCTTGGCTTTTTGAAGCAAAATAAATGTTTGACGACAACAAGAGGGAATGGTCACATGCATTCAGTGAGTGAGCAGGATGGAATAGCACTTTTGACAGTTTATATTTTTCATGAATGAGAAATAGTAAGCATGGCAGTGATTTATGTCTTGTACCGACAGAATCTGTTGAAAACTGTTGATCAGAAGAAATGTAGTCCAAACCCATATGACTGTATTTTTTTTCTATTTGATTTGTTTACCTTGTATATTATCAACAACAACATAGTTTATTGCGTTAAACATTTCAGAATGCGTAAATATAATGTACATGGTTTTGGTCAAACACCAGTGATACCGGCAGTACAGTTGGGTCCCTGTTTCTGCACACTGCTATCATGTAAAAGTCAGTTTCCTTGAGGCAGGAGCTATGATCTAGATAATAAATATTTGATACTGTTACTATAGTTCATCTTCAATCCTCACATACATTCATTTTGTAAACCAGGGATCCAAGGTTCAAACCCCATCAGCTCAGTATTTCAATCTTATAGGAGCAGTACTTCTTTAGCAAGAACTTTATAATTTTAGTGAAAAAATATGTTTATAACTACCCATTATGGTTGAGTGATATTGTACGAATGTTCAAACCTCGTTAAAGACTGCTGACTATTGACTGCTAAATTAATGAATATTAATTACATTAATTAATTACATAGCAGTTGATTGGCTAGATAAATTGTCAAAGACAAACAGCTTTAACAGATATATATTAAAATGATTATTGGCAGCAAATTCAGTGGTTCACATGACTCTACTATTAATTACATTAGACCTTCAATGCAACAAGGGGATTTAGTTAGGACCTAACAAAGTTTAGAAAGTCAATGATACTTTAATATATTTTTCAAATATTTTTCCTTCTGAAAAAAAGTCAAAATCCAAGAAATATTTTAGTTTCAGGAGGAAGATTGAGACATGTTATTAGAATTAAATTGTGAAAGAAATATATTCGTACAATCAGAAATGCTGGGCGTTATACTACATGCATTTCATGCTCTGCAGGAAAATGCAGAAACTGCCTTGTCATTCCGCCAACTCATGTCATAATATGCTGATGTTTTGTCAAGATATCCTGGGGGGGAAAAAAAGCTTTTTTTATTTATATAAGAAAGAAACAGCAGAGAAAGATTTATGGTGACTTCTTTGTAACAAGTAACACTTTGTTTGTTTTATGAAAGAGAAAGAAAGAGTGGTAAAGGAAGAGAAAAGCTTTTTTTCGGAATGCCAGTCAGAGTTTTCTGAGGGAATCATGAGTAATGTTTATACCAGGCACAATTTCAGAGTTTACGTGTTTTTTTTTATAAAATGCATTTTTTGCATCAGTATTCAGGCTGGAAACCCGGACTTGTGTAAAAACAAGAACAGTGTAGCCATTTGATTGTGCTAGACCGTTTCTGTATTTACAGTCGGTGGTTTGTTTCCTGTAGATTGCAAAACTGGATGTTCGTTACAATTTATTTAGGATAATCTGACAGCTCCAGAGTAGTAGAGTCCAAAATATTTTATATCATATTAAATCTTTATTGCATACAGGATCTACCTTTCTATGCAATGAGTGTAAACACAAATATTAATTACGTCACTGTCACACTATCCTAAATGAACAATACTCACATAATTATGAGGCCAGTTAAATATTATTATGTAACAGACACTCTTTGAAAAAAGTGTACAATTGATTATCAGTTCTCATAGATCGGTCTCTTCATGTACATGAAAATTACAAAACAATTTTAAGAACAATTTTATTGGTGCTATAAACATTCTAAACATTCACAATTAATACATAAATGGGAGAAATAAAACAGAATAATAGTTCTCAGTTTTTCAGACTGATTTACACAAAAGGTAGTCCAAAGATAGATTCATTGACTTTCTGTTCATACTCTACAATTGGTCAGAATTCATTTTTCATAGTTACATATAATAAAGTTTCTATGTAAGCAAAATTACTAATTTAATTGGTTTCTGTTGTCCTATATTTAGTCCATTTGGTATCAGTGCTTGTCATTCTGCACAAAATGTATCCTTTTGCCTCTAATGTTAGAGACTCAGATCAGTTTCAAAATTAATCTCTAACTCATAATAGTGGCAAAAAAACTATACATAACAAAATTTGTGCTCTTTGAAGTCTGTTCTCCACTAGAAAGAAGACACTCTTACATAGATGTACAGCTCAAGAGTGTCTCACAGAGCAACTATTGTTAGAAAATCACTAATTTTCTGCCCACCAAATCACCATTTTACTGTTTACATCACCTGTGTTAGGCAGCCACATTTCTTGAGTGGACATCTGTTTGGCTACCCAAACTTACCGCTTAACTCAGGCATTCCTGAATTTTATTTTCTGTTTCATTTATTTTCTCTACAGAGAAGAGGCACAACATAAAGAGAATGTTTCAAGTGAAAGAGAAGTATCTGTGGCTGAGAGGATCTTTCAGATGCATACAAAGATTGAGGAAGTCAAGTCATGTCCTATAACACCGAAACCAAGATCTGGATTCACAACACCCAAGTCTGCGCTTCAAAGGTATGCTTAAATAACAAATATTGTTAAAGTGACTGTTGAGTTTATGTGAAACATTAGTTACAAGGCCCTGAAATAACACATTTTGAGATTTACTGTTTTTGATATTCAATGTACATAGGCACTGTATTGATGAAGTTGCACTTCTTAGCCAGTGGACAGAACTTGCGTTTGACATTTGATATTTGCAGACTCACTCAGCTAGCTACTGTTAACATGCATGGTCAAACACATTTTTCAGAAAAATTGTGGGCAAACTTTTGCAAAAAATTTGAGTTACTGGTTTCATTGTTTTTCTTCATAGAATCACTTCAGCAGTATGTTTCACTTTACTATTTAACATCTTTTAGCAGTTTCATGTTGATACTTTGTGTTAAATGACTTTTTGTGATTTACAAGAAATCCATTTGAGCTTCATACTCTTGTCCAGTTTTCAGATTGAAATATTTCACAGTGAGCTCAGTCTCTCCCACTATCAGATGTGTTTCATTATCCAAGTAATCAGGCCATCCCTCTGGTGGAGGTTTAAGCACAATACGTCCTACCTCAGTACACTTCTCCTCCTCTGTACAGTAACAAGGATTCTCTCGTGTAGATCTCCACAGTGCTGTATACCTCTCCTCATGTTTCTCTTCTCGTTTTCTGGCTGTACCATATCCTTCAAATATGAATGTTTGTCCATACTCTACTATTTGACCTTTCTCTATCATCTTCTTAAATACCAAGTCACAAACAACCTCCCCATCATGTATGTGCTTCATAGACTCTGGATGTTCTCCTTCTATAAATGGTTGTATTACATCAAATCCATAGGTAAACCTTGACCTACGTTGTATGATATTTTTAGGTTTCCAGCCCATCATCACTGCTCCTTTTAACACAGCCAGTCTAGCATCATCTACCAAGACAACTCTTAATTCACTGAATGCAGCTTGGATTCTCTCCCTTACATATGGAGACTCACTATAACCTCCAACGAGTAGTAGAGTTTTGATTTCATTGTCCTGACAAGTTTGTAGAACTTCGTTAAGTGTATAAATAATTTCATCAACTGATGGTTTAAAGAATTCTTCTATGATTTCTCCTTGAATGATAAGTCTACATTCAATAGGTTGGAAGACAAGTTTGTCAACATGACTATTCTTTTTAATAATATCCTCAAGAGTTGTCTCCCCTGTTTCACGCAATACATGTATCAGTGCATTTTCCATTTTGAGAGTAACTGTTGTGGTTTCTGGTTTGAAGTCTTTCTTTTTAGTCTGAAATTCATTGATTAAACTTGTGTATGCAGAACTGTGATTAGATGAGAACTCCTGCCATACTTCATTTCCTATCAGGTCTTTCATAAAGTCAGTAAACTTTTGATCAACATCCCTTCCACCTGATTTTTTTCCTGTTGTACGATATATTTCCCTTAATTTGCCATCTAATAATGTTTCATGAATGCAAATATCTGAGGTTCCACCGCCGAGGTCGGCTAAGATGTACTTAAAATCAACTGGAACTTCACCTTGCATAAAAGCACGAGGTCTGCTGTACAGGGCAGCTGCCTCCGGCTCTAGCACAAGTCTTATCTGTGTGTAAGGGATACCCGCTTTGATCGCTGCCTCGCGCATGAACTGTCGTGAAGAATCAGAGGATACTGCTGGGATCGTTATCATCCATTGAATGAACTCTTCTTTCATTTCAAGTTTGGTTTGGAAAACAATATTTTCTACAAGGCTTTTCAGATGTTTGATAGCCATTGAAAATACTTTCATCGCTTTTACCTTTTTACCTGAAATATCTGGTATCTCCATGTCACGTAAAATTTTATCTTTAAGGTATATTTGCATCTTGAAGTTTTCTACATATAAGAATTGCTTTTTTTCATTTTCTGAAAGCTCATAATAATTAGTTTGTGTTTTTGACCCAAAGGAATGGAAAGTTCCATCAGGATTAAGTAGCAGAGCTGTTGGTACGCGGTCTTGTTCGAGAATTCTAGAGCGCTCTGCAGTGTGTATTTGTTCTTCATTGCCCTTAAAGGAATATGCAAATCCAGAATGTACTGTACCAAAGTCTATTGCTATGACAACAAGAGGCTTTTTATCTTGCACTTCAACAGTGTCGGAGGTGCTGGTAGCTAGAGTCTTTGCAAATTTCTCTGGGATGCTGGTTCTTTTGTCCACGTTTGATTGGCTAATCCCTGATCCCATTCTTAGCACAGTGTAACTGTCAGCCTGATAGATTGTCTGCAGTCAGTTATTTATTCTGTAACATTAAAGGAAAGACAATAAATAATACTAAATAATTATTTGCAATAACTTTTTCAAAGTTGAAAAAGAATTCTGAAACTAAATACTGCCCAAGAGAGTTAGATATTCTTTTGACATTAAAGTTGTGCTTTCAGAGTTGAGGTAAAAATTTGTTGGAAAAACATTCTTCCTCTGTATTTACATGTAGCAAATTTATAGTTATAAAAGATGTTAATTGATTATCAGATATAAAAAAGAAATAAACATTTGTGAGCATGCAGCTTTAAAGATTTTTTTTGACATGAATAGTGACTTTTTTTTAGACTTATAGTACTTTTGATAGCATTAAAATAAATAAAAGAAATCAAGCAAATACATCAAACCCTGATTTCTTAGCAGAATAATTCCTGTGCAGCTTTGTTTTAACTTTACAAAACTTTATAAATTTGTAACAAGTTTCTTTTTGGCAGTCATTTTGTGGTTATACAAGTTGTAGCTCCCTTATAAAGCAACTTTTTTGTATCACATTTTAGAGTCAGAAACTTTCATTACTGAGGCTATAGTCACAAGGTTCACAGAATAAGTGTTATTTCACTTTATAAAGTTCTATAAATTTGTAACAAGATTTTACTTACCATTCATTTTCTTCATTATACATGATGCTAGTAGTTTATACTAGTGTGTTGTAGCTCCCTAATACAGCAATGTTTTGAACAAAAAGACACCATCCATGATTGAATGAATCCCTACTATAGAGTGAGAAACTTTATTTACTGTGGTTGTAGTCATGACATTGACAGGATATGTCCACAATTACAAAATTAATTCTCCAAGTTGCTATAAACTATTATCCAACATTAATCGCTCATAAATTGGCAATATTTTTTTTTTGTTAGTCTGTAATTTTCAAAAAGAAATATCCGTTTTATGTGAAAACCTGTCATGAGCAGAAAGAAAATTTTTTTTTTTCAAGGATAATGTAGATAAATATGTAAAAGTAGATGATCATTATGAATGTAATCTAGTCGTATCTTTACAATTTCTAAAGAAGTTGTGTGGTATGAATACCAATACATAATTATACAGAAGATTTAGGAGCGGATCAGTGGTCTATAGTGGTTAACTCGCAAAACTTTTAATCCAGGGATTGCAGGTTTGACCTCCGTCTGCTCCGCTAATATAACCAATGGTCTTTCGGATGAGACCTGAAACATGGTTCGCACAGGGCTTGAAAAGTACTTGAATTTGATGCCAAGTGCTTGAAAAGTACTTGAATTCTGTGCTGGGAAAAAGTCCTTGAAAAGTACTTGAATTTGAAAATGAAACTAGTGAATTGCTTTAAAAGTCTTTGAATTTGTATGTTCCACGTAAAAAACGTCCAAAATAATTATATCACGATTAAAATGACGAGAAAACAGTCTATCCCTATCAGTCCATCGAGCATGTTCACGTGTGATGTATCAACTACGTACCGGATTCGGGAATTTAGACACGCTTGCTCCCGGAGTGACTTCCCTTTACCAAAAGTCATGAGAAAAAAGCATTCATTAACATGATAAACAAAATTTGACAAATAATCGTTCCAGTGAGTCAATACAGTCGTTCCTCATGACAGATAATCCAGATTTGAATGACAAGTAAATATTGTGATTATCAAGACAACATGTATTTTGCTTGATATTAATTTGAATAACCAAGATACATATTACATAATGTCTTCCAAATATGATTTAAGGCGACATTTGACTATGTATCCTGACATGAAGTCGGATTTTTCGCATCATTTTAGTCCTTGAAAATAAGAAAAAAGTCCTTGAAAAGTACTTGAATTTTGTCTCAGAACTTCTGTATGAACCATGTAAAAAAAACGAGGTTTGATGTATCAGTGCTGTACACAGGAAATGTTGAAGAACAAGGGGTTGTATCTTCAACGGGACACATTCTGTATGTTGCACTATCCCCCAAAACCTAAAATAACTAAACTCTTGGGACGTTGTTCATAATGGATTATCTGGTGCCAAAAATAAAACTCTTTAATTACACAGAAGAATGTTGTGGTTCAGTTTAAATACCACCAGTGGGATCTAGATGTTCACAATCATGTTGATCCATTTTTATAGGCCTTAAGGGACGTATTATGGGAACACCCGTAGCAGGTGGCGTCAACCCTTTGTCCAATCTCGTACGTCTTAATAGTTTTCATCTGATCTTCACCAAAACTACTGAACATTTTGTTTGTGGGCATATTATCTAGGCCAAGTCCGATAATCAGCCAAAGCGATCTAGGCACTTTCAGATTATGGCCCTTGAATTATGCAAAATTGGCCAAATTGGCCTTGTCCGCTCTCTAGGTAAAACAATTTTCAACCAATCTTTAACAAACTTGGTAAATATATTTGTGGGCATAATATCTAGGCTGAGTTCGAAAATCACCCAAGTCACTGTTAGATTATGGCCCTTGAATTATGCAAAATAGGCCAAATTGGCCTTGTCCGCCGTCTAAGTCAAGCAGTGTTCATCGTATCTTCACCAAACTTATGTCTAGACCAAGTTCGATAACCAGCAAAATTCCCCAAGGCTCTTATAAATTATAGCCCTTGAATTATTGAAAAATGATGAAATTAGCCTGAGAACGCTTTATAATTCTAACAGGTGAATTAGCATTGTCTGCTGTATAGTTCTAACAGGTGAACTGCCAGATACTGTCAGTTATGCCTCCTTGATGGGTATTTTGTGACAGTTTGACACTCTTATTTTAAATTCAAAATGAGATGTATAGATATTTTAAGTGCAGTAAAATTACCTGATTTTTTTTCATTTGTATGATATATATCATTGAACAGAATTTGTACCACTATACTGTTGTAAACTATACTGTAAACTCTGCTTATAACGAACTCCAAGGGACCTATAAAATTTGTTCCTTATATCCGGAGTTCCTTATATCCATATATGGAACAAGTTCCATATATACGATGTATATTTATTGAACTAAATTCTATATCGAACAAGTAGTTTTATAGTCAGATGTAATAAAATCCTAACCATCAACTTATAGTAACTGTTGCCTTTGATTTTCCTACCTCCTTTGAAGAGTTATAAATATCTAAAAACATTCCGTAAACCTAGGTAAAATTATTGCATGGATTAATAAAACATAAAAAAGATGGTTCTTGTTTTAATTGGCAATACTTAAACATATACAATTGAAGAAAGCTGATTTTCCCTCATTTGCCATAACTTGAAATATTTAACAAGGTATTTTTCCCAATATGGGATTTCATGTTGTCTGCATGCTTTTAAAGAAACGCTCACAATTATTTATGTAAAATATTATCACTTGAATATCATACTTAGCAATTATGTTTGTATTTCTCATTTAAATAGTTTACACATGTGTAATGATTTACCTTTATAAATAATAGTTACAAATCTGCTATGAAAAATACAATGCAGACGGCAAAAGAAAAATGTAAAATAAACAGATTTTTTTTATTGAAATCAGTCAGTATAAACAGTATAAAAGCACATTGAAGTGAATTAACCATATCAAAGTTTTAGATAAAAAAGTGATTTAATATACTCCTAGAATAATAAACATTGCCATAGTTATAACAAAAAAATAACGATCTGTACAACATTTTCATTCACATTGATTATAAAGGAAATCTATGAAAATAGAAAATTCACCCTTTTGGTTACATATAAATTTATTAACCAGGTGTTCCGAGGGAAAAATCCTGGTTATTTATCCCCCCGCCGAAGGCGAAGGGGATATTAGAAATGCTCTTCGTCCGTCCGTCCGTCCCAATTTTGTCCGGAGCATAACTCCAAAAGTACTTGAGGGATTTTCTTCAAACTTTATACACTGACAGAGCACATTGGGAGGAAGTGCAGTGTGTAAGAACAATAACTCTACCTTGCCTACTTTTAGAGTTATTCCCCTTTATCAGATTTAGTTGAATAAACTTTTCTTCAAACTTTATACACTGACAGAGCACATTGGGAGGAAGTGCAGTGTGTAAGAACAATAACTCTACCTTGCCTACTTTTAGAGTTATTCCCCTTTATCAGATTTAGTTGAATAAACTTTGTCCGGAGCATAACTCCAAAAGTACTTGAGGGATTTTCTTCAAACTTAATACACTGACATAGCACATTGGTAGGAAGTGCAGTGTGCAAGAACAATAACTCTACCTTGCCTACTTTTAGAGTTATTCCCCTTTATCAGATTTACTTTTAAAGTTTTGTCCGGAGCATAACTCCAAAAGTACTTGAGGGATTTACTTCAAACTTAATACACTGACATAGCACATTGGTAGGAAGTGCAGTGTGCAAGAAAAATAACTCTACGTTGCCTACTTTTAGAGTTATTCCCCTTTATCAGATTTACTTGTCTAAAGCATAACTCCAAAAGTACTTGAGGGATTTTCTTCAAACTTAATACACTGACATAGCACATTGGTAGGAAGTGCAGAGTGCAAGAACAATAACTCTACCTTGCCTACTTTTAGAGTTATTTCCCTTTATCAGATTTACTTTAAAAGTTTTGTCCAGAGCATAACTCCAAAAGTACTTGAGGGATTTACTTCAAACTTAATACACTGACATAGCGCATTGGTAGGAAGTGCAGTGTGCATGAACAATAACTCTACCTTGCCTACTTTTAGAGTTATTCCCCTTTATCAGATTTACTTGTCTAAAGCATAACTCCAAAAGTACTTGAGGGATTTTCTTCAAACTTAATAAACTGACATAGCACATTGGTAGGAAGTGCAGAGTGCAAGAACAATAACTCTACCTTGCCTACTTTTAGAGTTATTTCCCTTTATCAGATTTACTTTAAAAGTTTTGTCCAGAGCATAACTCCAAAAGTACTTGAGGGATTTACTTCAAACTTAATACACTGACATAGCACATTGGTAGGAAGTGCAGTGTGCAAGAACAATAACTCTTTCTTGCCTACTTTTAGAGTTATTCCCCTTTATCAGATTTACTTGTCCAGCATAACTCCAAAAGTACTTGAGGGATTTTCTTCAAACTTAATACACTGACATAGCACATTGGTAGGAAGTGCAGTGTGCAAGAACAATAACTCTACCCTGCCTACTTTCAGTCAAATAGAAAAATATCATGCCTATACTGATAATGAACATTAATATAATTTTGCAAACCTTCTCTTCATTGCCTTATTCTTTTTCCACTTACTTGAAAACTGTACTCAGCATGACCATAACTATATGGCTTTTAAGGATTTCCTCTCACCAAGTAAAATGTACGAAAGTACAACCTTCAGGTAACTTCTTCCCGGCGGGGGGATTAACCATGTGTAACATGGCTCTTGTTATATTGGGGTAGGTCGGCGGGTGGGCGGCGGGTGGGCAGGCGTAAACAATTTCTTCTGTGCGCAACTCCTCCTACATTTCTCAACGGATTTCAACCAAACTTTCACAGAAGTATTGTCATGAAGTGCCCTGGCGCATATTGTCGGGGTTTTGTGATTTGGTCATTTTTGACAGAATTATGGCCCTTTGTTTTTTTTCACATATCTAATTCTTCTGTGCGCAACTCATCCTACATTTCTCAACGGATTTCAACCAAACTTTCACAGAAGTATTGTCATGAAGTGCCCTGGCGCATATTGTCGGGGTTTTGTGATTTGGTCATTTTTGACAGAATTATGGCCCTTTGTTTTTTTTTCACATATGTAATTCTTCTGTGCGCAACTCCTTCTACACTTCTCAAGGGATTTCAACCAAACTTTCACAGAATTATTGTCACCAAGTGCTCTGGTGCATATTGTGGGGGTTTTGTGATTTGATCATTTTTGACAGAATTATGGGCCTTTGTTTTTTTCCACATAATGTAATATATATAGAGAAATACTCTTCTGTGTGCAACTCCTACATTTCTCAAGGGATTTCAACCAAACTTTCACAGAACTATAATTGTGAACTAAAGAGTTTTGAATATATAATGTTCTGCCCCTGGTCATCCGTCCGTCCGTTAGCAATTTTGTGTCTCCTTATTTAAGTATATATAAAAGGGAGATTACTCTGTTATTATAAAAGGGAGAATACTCTGTTATTACTATCTATTTTTAGAATAGATTACCAGTCCTGTATACTTTGGAGTATTCTGTTACAGTAAGATGACAAAATTTCTCATGAGACCAGCGGTTCAAACCCCACACAGAGCAAGTTTTTTTTCTTTCTTTTTTTCTTTCTTTTTTTTTGTTTTTATAATTTTTGCCTGAATTATGGCCCTTTGCTTTTTTTCCACATATGTTATATATAGAAGAATGCTGTCACGTGCCCACTTCCTCCTACATTTCTCAAGAAATTTAAACCAAACTTTACACATGTAATATATAGAAGAAGACCTTTGTTTCTTTTTCACATTATGTATATCTACTGACTTTAAAAACACATTTGCGCTCGGCCAGCAGACTGGAAAATGAAAACCTGGTTTTGTGACAATTTCCTGTCACTTGTCTTAATTTGTATTTGTCAATAACAGAAATAACTTGATAAAACTTATTTCTTATATGTTTTTAAAGCATCCACTGTGTTCATTCTTAACTATTAACCGATGTGAACATTTTGAAGGGTAATATATAACTTTAAGAAAAACGCAAAATAATTCATAATGCAAACAGAATACAGAAACTGCTTAAACTTAAATATGCTTACCCAAAGGCAAAATTGGAATATTATTCAACGAAATGAGAGAACTGCAAAACTGTACAATTTTTATTACTTTAAAAACTTCAATAAAATTTACTAACTGATTTGATGATGATGTATTTCTCTGAATTTGCATTTGATAATTGCAGACTGGCTACACTAGCTACAGTTAACATGGTCAAATGAATTTTTCAGAAAAATGTGGGCAAATTGTTGTATGTTTGTCTTTTTCAGTTTGAGTTACTAGTATCCTCAAAGTATCACTGTAGCAGTATGTTTCACTTTACTATTTAACATCTTTTAGCATGCTGAGTTTCATGTACATACATGACTTTCTGTGATTTACAAGAAATCCATTTGAGCTTCATACTCTTGTCCAGTTGTTAGATTGAAATATTTCACAGTGAGCTCAGTCTCCCCCACTATCAGATGTTTCTCATTATCCAAGTTATCAGGCCATCCCTCTGGTGGAGGTTTACGCACAATATGGCCTACCTCAGTACACTCCTGCTCCTCTGTACAGTACTGAGGATTCTCTCGTGTAGATCTCCACAGTGATGTATACCTCTCCTTATGTTTCTCTTCTGGTTCTCTGGCTGTATTATATCCTTTATATCTAAATGTTTGTCCATACTCTACTATCTGACCTTTCTCTATCATCTTCTTAAATATCCGCTTACACCAAACCTTTCCACCAAATATGACATTCAGAGACTCTGGATGTTCTCCTTCTATAAATGGTCTCCAGCTACTAAATCCATATGTGAACCTTGACCTACGTTGTATGATATTTTTAGGCTTCCAGCCCATCAGCACAGCTCCTTTTAACACAGCCAGTCTAGCATCATCAACCAAGACAACCCTTAAGTTACTGAATACAGCTTGGATTCTCTCCCTTACATATGGAAACTCACTATAACCTCCTACCAGTAGTAAAGTTTTGATTTCTTTATCATCACACGCTTCTAGAATGTCCTTAAGTGTATAAATAATTTCATCAACTGATGGTTTAAAGAATTCTTCTATGATTTCTCCTTGAATGATAAGTCTACCTTTTTTCACACAATACATGTATCAGTGCATTTTCCATTTTGAGAGCAATTGTTTTGGTTTCTGGTTTGAAATCTTTCTTTTTAGTGTGAAAGTCATTGATTAAACTTGTGTATGCAGAACTGTAATTAGATGAGAAGTCCTGCCATACTTCATTTCCTACTAGTTCTTTCATAAAATCAATAAATTTCTTATCAACATTGCTTCCACCTGATTTTTTTCCAGTTGTCCGATATATTTCCCTTAATTTTCCATCTGATACTGTTTCATGAACGCAGATATCTGATGTTCCACCACCAAGGTCGGCTAAGATATACTTAAACCCAACTGGAACTTCACCCTGCATAAAAGCACGAGGTCTGCTGTACAGGGCAGCTGCCTCTGGCTCTAGCACAAGTCTTATCTGTGTGTCAGGGATACCCGCTATGATAGCTGCCTCGCGCATGAACTGTCGTGAAGAATCATAGGATACTGCTGGGATCGTTATCATCCATTGAATGAACTCTTCTTTCATTTCAAGTTTGGTTTGGAAAACAATATTTTCTACAAGGCTTTTCAGATGCTTGATAGCCATTGAAAAAACTTTCATTGCTTTTACCTTTTTACCTGAAATATCTGGTATCTCCATGTCACGTAAAATTTTATCTTTAAGGTATATTTGCATCTTGAAGTTTTCTACATATAAGAATTGCTTTTTTTCATTTTCTGAAAGCTCATAATAATTAGTTTGTGCTTTTGACCCAAAGGAATGGAAAGTTCCATCAGGATTAAGTAGTAAAGCTGTTGGTACACGGTCTTGTTCGAGAATTCTAGAGCGCTCTGCAGTGTGTATTTGTTCTTCATTGCCCTTAAAGGTGTAGGCAAATCCAGAATGTACTGTACCAAAGTCTATTGCTATGACAACTAGAGGCTTTTTACCTTCCACTTGATCAGTCTCAGAGGTGCTGGCAACTAGACTTTTAGAGGTGCTGGTTCTTCTGTCCGCGTTTGATTGGCTTATCCCTGATCCCATTCTTAGCGCTGTAATATCAGTCTGATAGACTGTCTGTAGTCAGTTCTTTATTCTGTAATATTAAAGTACAGACAATAAATAATACTAAATAATTATTTGCAATAAATTTTTCAAAGTTTGCCCAACAGGACCTGGTTGTTCGACAATTAAGCTAACAGTCGTTTAACTTTAAAGGTTACATTTCTACAGTTTGAAACACTCTATTAAACGATTTTGTTAACTCAAGAGAATGAGGATGAATAACTTTTCAAAATAAAATAAAAATATTTCGCTGTTGTTGCCTTAAAATAATTTTTTTTCTTTAAAAAATTAGTCAATGGTTAGCCTAACAGCTTCAAACAACAGGGTCCAGATATTCCTTTGAAGTTAGAGTTGCGCATTCACAGTTGAAGTAAAAGTTTGTAGGAAAAAAATCTTTCTCTGTATTTACATGTAGCAACTATATGATTATCTAAGATGTTTGTTGCTTTATCAGTTCAAATAGGTGTCTTCTTATAATTTATGGACATAAAAGATATTTTTTGATAAACCCAATTTTACAAAAATTTGTGAGCATGCGGCTTTTAAGATTTTTTTTGTCATGAACAGTTACTTTTTTTAGACTAACTGCTTTTGTGATAGTAGTAAAATAATTAAAAGAAATCAAACAAGTACATCAAACCCTGATTTCTAAATAGAATATTTCCTTTTTCTGTAGCAAGATTGTACTTACCAAACCTTTTTTACAGTCATTTTGTTGGTTACAGTTTATACTACTTTGGTGTAGCTCCTTTTTGAATAAATATTAATCACACCCATGACACAATCCATGATTGAATGAATCACATTTTAGAGTCAGAAACTTGAAATGCTTTGGTTATAGTCTCAGGCAGGATATAGCCACAAATGCAGAAGTACTGCATTCCAAGTTGCTATAAACTATTATCCAACATTAATCTAAGGTTTGTTTCATTATTTCAGCAAATTGGGGATAGTCATTTCTTATTGTTAGTCTGCCATTATCATAGAGAAAGATCATCTTTTTTACATGCAGACTTGTCATGGGCATAAAGAAGTCTTGTATAATTCTCATTGATAATTGATCCTAGCGTACAATTTAAATTTTAAACTAAAGGTGGTCAATTACTTTTAAAGCAACATTTTATGACAATTTTTACTTTTTGTTTATTCTGTTAGAGATTAATTTAATGAACAAAAAGACCCATTACATTGAGTTAGATCCCTATCAGAAATTTACATTTTATTAACTTTTATGAAATTTTGTTATTACTCCCCTTTAATATGAAAGTATTTAAAACGTTGAGTATTTCTTTTTTATTTCAATATAATTTCTACTTTTACATTTGAATTGGATAGATTTACAAATATCCTAACATTCTGAACCAAAATGCAAGTTTTAAACCTACGTGTAGCTTCTGAATTGATTTATTTCCAACCAAGATAGGTAAAGGGAGGTAATAATATCTTTTCAAACTTGAATTTCTAATGAATTCCATCTAAATATATAATATTTAATGCAAATATTTCACAAATATAATATATAAGGTCTTATATTTATATCTTTCTGCAGGCAAAGTATGTGTATCAAATTTTTACTTATGATAAAATAACTATCTTGGTTGGGCAACCAGGATAGGGAAATCAAATTTTAAAAATACCTCCAGTGAAAATCTTACTTGAATTAAGCACTAAGTGAACATAAATAAGTGTAAATGATCAGATATTAAAGTTTCGAACAAATCTATTACATGGCCAAATTCCAATTATAAACCTTTAAAATCTATTGAGGCATTGTATGCTATTGTTTTAGTCAGTCAGATAAATTTGATAAACATGGAAAGGTTGGTGTATGCTGAAAAAGAGTTGCAGTATTAAGCTCCCTTGAAAAAGCAATTTTTATCATGTAAGACTTACCTCCCTTAGCAATGTGCTTACTAAAGGGAAAAAAGTTTGTGTTGAGGAAATGGTAAGTGTAAAGAGAGGGAGTTTGATGAAAGAGTTGCAGAAGTTGATTTATATACATGTACAAAGTAGTAAAGAGATGGAAGTCTACAAGGTGTTAAGGGGAATGGGAATGTCAGCATGCCTATAGACTGTACATACAGATAGACATTATACATGTAGTGGAGAAACTCAGGAAAAGGCATACAAAGTTTACAAGATACAAGATACAAATTTTTGTTTATAGTCAGTGGTATTAACAAGTAAAACAGCGTGTGTAAAATTAGGAGTATTTGGTGGGCCTTAAATTAGATTAATGGAAAAACTTGTACATGTTTTACATACAGACTGTTTTAGAACATGCTGCCAAGTGGTCTCATACTATTTTTCATGGCCATTTATCTTTTTGTTATCTTTTCAAGTAAAAGTAACTTTATTTACAGACAAGTGTAAACAGTTGAAGATTATTGAGTCCTCCTACTCAGATTGTGTTGGTTAGAAAACCCAGGACACATTAAACAGAAAAAATACATTGTACTTGTTAACAACAATTTGGTCTAATAACTCATGTTCCATATTTTCAGGTCTGGAGACCTTACCCCTAGAGGTCAGTGCAGTTTTGAGGAAGGAAGTAAGCAAGCCGAGTTATCTGGATCCCAGCTCATAGAACGTTTAGCAAGTCTTGAGGGGCGCCAGTCTAACATCACAGAGAAACGTCAGAAGTTCCAGCAACGTCGACGAGATGATGCGAGAACGCGGACACAGCCAGTGACACTGCAAGAAATACAGCTTGCTGATAGGTAAACAGGCTCTATGTTCTACATATGAAATAAACACAGTTTACAAAATGCACATGCCTTGGAAATACAAAAGATAAAAGGCACATAAATTATGATGGGAATTCAAAATGCACATACCAATTGGGGGTACAAAATTCACATGCCATGAAAGTACAGAATACACCTGCCATGGGGTCATTTTTAGCATTCAACCAACCAAATAGCATCAAAAATGAATGTTTCTTGATTTTATTTTTCATCATTTTTCAAGCAGTGTAACATTATGATCTGATAAAGTAGCAATGATCATGAGCTTTATATTTCAAGTTTTTATGAGCGTAGAGCAAGGAGCTAGCCATACTGCTACATAAGATTCTAGACCACTGTAAATTGTGCTATTTTGTGTGACGAAAATTTCGCGATTTGAGAGTAGACAGATTTATTTCGTGAATTTTAAAATTGTGAAAATTAAGTGATCGCAAATATTACCAAATTTACAGTAATATACTGATTCTCAGTTGTGTAAGAATTTCTTAAAATTCAATCAACTTTGGAGAGAAAGAGAGGGAGAGATAACCTGGTGCCTTGCTGAAGGAAACTACCAGCTAGTGGGGATTGGACCGTAAACACGTAGCCACATTGCTATAGCAGCTTCACTACAAAGATTTGTAGAAATATGCCACAAGCCACATAAGACCTATATTCCTACCTTTATTAAATTTTGTAGAACTTTTTTCTTGTTAGGAAATCACAAAATCAAATCACATTAAAACAATTCTTATTTTATATATATATATACAGCATAATACTGCAAGTAAATAACAAAATAACACAAACGGAGACCATTTTAAGATTTGCCATACAGGTTCAAAAGTAAGTGAAATACATGTTTGTTTAGCTTTTAGCTATAGATCTCTTATACCAACATAGATAAATCCAAACACTTTAGCTGTATCATCTGGCAAAAAAAAGGATATAATGTGCAAAATATCTTTACCATGTAATTGCTTTTTTCATGCTTCAAAAATCTATGTCAACATGTGTCGGATTTGACAAGTAGCCTATGAATTCATGTAGATATTACCTATTTACAAACATTTCGCCACTAAAATTTATTTTCACACGGTTTGCCCTTGGTCAGTGTTGTTAAACTTGAGAAGTAACACGTCAGTTTGAAGAGGACAGTTAGTGTGTACTTCTCAGTACTAAACCATATTTCCTGAATGGATAGGGAAGATTGTATTGTTCATTCTGTCGTGATTTAATAATAACCTTTTGAGAGTATATAAAAAAAAGTTTTGATAAGTTTATGATTCAAACAGGAGCTTTCGGTTAGCATTTGATAAGCCAAAATTGAATATTATTTATAGTAAATGTTTTAAAATGGAGTGGCAGCAAGGTGTAGTTTATTCGTTTCGGGGAATAGTTTATGTGCTGAAGTACTTGTTTATGGGCATGTTTGGCATTGTGAAGAAGTTACTGAAACTTTTAGTATGGCTGTTAAGAATTCTGCTGAAATTTTGTAGAATTATGCTGTCTTGGATTTGTTTTCTGTTGTAAGTATATTGAACATGTAGCTTGAACTTTACTGAATAAATGTACTGTACAATGATTTTGTAAATTGCATACAGAGTGCACTTTTAGAATCTTTTTTAAAGCCCCCACTCCAAAATTACTATGACATTTTTGTGCCTCTGAAGTGAGGAATATAAGTAAACGAAATATCATTTGTTTATTCATTTTCTTAGTCTGTGCAGACTGTGTCTTAGCAGTAACTTTGTGACTGTTTTATAGGATTTTAATAAAACTTTGCAGCAATGTAGACCATCATGTGAATGTGTGTCACATACAGTGCTTAAGGCATCTTAAAATGCATGTTCACTTAATACAGGATACAGATTATTTTCATATTCCAACTGCTTTGCATGAATTTTTAAAATAATGAACAAGTCTTGCTATCATAGATGAAAATCCTTAACTTATTTATAGAAGTGTGCTTAATTATGACAACACACTGTTGAAATGAGATGTTGAATTTTCTAAACTATTCCTATAATTTCAGCTTGGAAACAGTGAAGAAGTTCCGAGCGGAGGTGATCCAGAAAGCATCGTCTAATGTGTTTGAAGCTCTTCAAAAAGAAGAGAAACAAGCACCTGTGGGAAAGACAGAGTTCCCGCAAGACTTGAGACCAGAACGTCGTTCAAGAGGTCAGAGGCATAAAACACTTCCTGTAACTGCAGCAGAGTTGAATGCAATACCTGAAGACAAACCTTCAGAAACAATGAATTCTTTGAAAAAGAAATTCGACTCTTATGGTGCTAGAGACTCCAAAGCCGATTCCGGTATTCTTAGTGGTTCGGATGGAGACATAATAACACATGAGATGGAAAGTTGGCGGAGTTTGAGTGTGGAAGAAAATATTGGCGAAGATGATCCAGTTAAACTTAGTGTTTCTGCTAAAGCGTCTATGTTTCACCAGATTCAGGAGTCTTTAAAAGAAAGGCAAGAAAAGAAATCGGCTAGCGGTGCTAAGAGATATATAGATCGTAAAAAGCGTGAAAGATCACGAACATTGCCGATTACAGAGGACGAGGTGAAACTGGCGGCAGAGATTGCAGACAAGGAAGAAGAAGAAAATAAAAGAAGGGAGGAAACTCCTGCAACAACGCCAGCAGAAGAGGGAGAATCAGACGAATTATCTAGGTGAGTATAGATCCACTTGAGATACTCGGAGAAAATTCTGTCCCAGCTCATAAAGGGAAAAATGCACCATACTGATGGACTGACAGAATTTTTTACATTGTTTAAAGCAATAAGCACTATGTAAATCAGTATACAGCATATGGGTATAAATGCCTGTAAACTAATTAATTTGATTGTCGCCCCTGGGTTTTGATTAATCATGGTTATTTTGACCCTTTAATAGCAGGTGGTTGGACAAATTAAAGGCGAAAATTTGGTTAAAATTTCTTTGCCAACTCTTCAGAATCTCACCCAACCGGCAAATGGGAAGCAAGAGACCTAAAATTGCAAGAGAACTGTGCAACAAAATGCTTAAACTGTAATTAGATGGCTGTTAATTACCTTGTCATTAATCATTAATTACCTTGTTTCAGTAAAGAATTAGGTTAAATTATGAGTTTTTTTGTGTAGTTGTTATAATATAAACTGATGATGTGTCAGGTATTACGTGTGTAATTTCATGGTAAATCATAGCCAGTCGGATGATTTGGCATAATAGATATATAAAACATAAAAGTCATGATAAGCCATCTATACAAAATGGTTTACTGCTCTAACCCTGGCAGGTGCAGAACCGAGGGGTCAGTGTTTAACTTGCTTGTCCTTCTATAGTCATGCAATTGTGGGTTTGATACCCAACTCAGTCTGCGTAATATAAAAATGTTTAAAAGTTCCGTATAATGATCACTTAAGATCATTATTTAGCCAACAATACTTCTTACTGTGTCTATTTCTGCCGATATGTCATACAATACATGTACTTCTATTGAATAACTTGAAAGTAAAATGATATGACAAATCACCCGACATAAATAAGGATTTATCATTACTATAATCTGAATACAGTTAACTCCATATATAACAACTCTGGATATAACGTAATTTCAGATTTAATGAAAAAACATTCTCTGTTCAAGTTTTTTTCTTTCTATATTTTATATGAAAATTGTATTTGGATATAACAAACTGCGGATATAAGGAACATAATTAAATTGTCTCAATGAGTTTGTTATAAACAGGGTTAAGTGTAGATGTTGTTTTTTTTCCACACCTCTCATTCATAATGTTGGCTCCAGGTTGTTCTACAGTGATGGCTGTTTTATGACCAACCGTGCACAGTAAAATCTAGCATGACATAAATAATGGACAAAATAGCACAAAATAGTCCTCCGTTTATTGGCTCCCACTGTCAACTGCCTGCTTGACTGGCGACTAAATGAAAATAAAGTTTACGACAAAAAAAATATCCGCATGTCAAATGAGTCAGTTAACTGTGTCATGAAAAAGCAAAATCAATGTAAATATTTATGGATATATTCAAATGTTTATTTTATCTCAAACTTTATATAATCTTTTATGAAAAAAAATACATAAAGGGGTTGTGTGTTTCAAATACAGAAATGAGGTTAATGTTTCACACTGATCAGTGTGTAAAGGAACAAACTTGAATATTGATGACATTGAAACTTTTGTGCAAATCTATAGGAAGTTTAAATAGGCAGGTATAAAACTACTGCAGAGTACTTTGCAAGCATATATTATGTATGGTTAAATTAACTGCATATGACATGCTCAATAGCAATGGAAATAATGACTTTAACAAGTTTGAAGCTTTCTTTTCACCACATTTGTATGGATTTATAATTTTGTGTGGAAAAGGTAGGGAAGATAATTATTATTTCAACGAGAGAATTTCGACATTTTGGATTTTTAGTGGAAATGAGAATTCTGTTAAAAAGAAATAAACATTGGTAGTAAATTAAATTTGATTTGGGGCATATAGGTGTTATTTAGGAGTAATGTGATGGGTGGGTCATCCAAGAGTTACAATTATCTGGTACAAAAAATAAGTGTTGCAAGCTTGATTTCCTGTTCAGCTGTTGAGGGATTGCAATGATCACTTGATTTGAACTATGTCTGGAAAAGTAAGCTGTGTCTTATTAAGTTAAAGGTTTACTTGCTGCCTCAGCGCAGGCTGTGCAGAGTTATGGTTCTTGATTGCAGACAGTTTAGTGTTCAATACCCAAACAATGTTGCAGGGGTAATTAGTTGCAGTCACCTCACAGCTCTCAAGTGCTTAATGGAAACTGTTAGTTTGTCATCTTACTGTCTTAGTTCAAGAAATAGTTCATGAATTGAACTTTTACATGTATAACTGTGTCCTGTGGAAAGGGAATTATGCATGGTATTCCAGATCTAGTTGCCTCCAGACCGTTTCTATGTATTAAAGCGGTCATCCTTTTATTCAAATGAATTGCCTTTGGTTTTGTAACATACAAAGATTGTGGGTTACATATTCGATCGTGCAAAATACCTTACCTTAGTTTTGGATAAGTCACAGTTTCTTGTAGATGTAGGGAGACCTAAGGCTGGTTCAGCCATGGCATAGTTGTGAAGAAAAGCCAAGTAATATACTGTAACATTGATGTACTCTTAAGATGTAAAAGGCGTGTAACCGAAACAAGCTTCATCAGTAAATACTGACATTCATTTTAAGCAAACTATTTATCCCAGTGTCTGACATCAGTTGTAAAAGATTGTATAGTAAACTTCACTGTCATATTTCTTTATAAGGAGGTGGTTACAGGATGCTAGGTCTTTTTAATACATCAAGTTTAAGGTGTTACGGTCGAACTATTTTCTAAAGCAGCGGAAAATTATGAAGTTGGTTTATTAAACACTGAAATAAACATATTCATATTGTGAGATCCGAGACGTTCAACGTATGAACTTCATAAATATATACAATTTCAATTTCACTGTGTCATATATTTTCTCCATTTTGTAAATTATGTTGCCTTTATCTCCTGTGTTTGGAATTACTGTCAATTTTAGTTTTACGCGCGAGATACAGATTTTATGTATCCTTAGCAAAACTATTTATTTACAAAATTTCTGGATTGTAATTAAAGTAAGTGACTTTTGATAACCCTATCTTGCTTTGGATAAAAATGATAAAAAGGACTGTGCTCAAGGATATTTTGTATTTTCGTAAAGATATACTGGAAGTAACAAGTGTCGCCACACTATAGTTAAGTGGGACGCGAGATGATTGACCATTTTCAAAGTATGTAGTAAAGTATACATGACTACCCATTTAAATAATATATAATGTTTACATACGATGATTTTATATTGTTAAGTACACATGACTTATTTTGGGAGGTAAACGGGCAAAAGTAACATAGCCTTAGTAAAGAAAATGTAGTGTCACCAATTGATAAAGTTCAAGTACATTTATGTTATGAAAATGTCAGTGCAAAGATAGAGAAATTATGACATTCAGATATGGAGTTAAATTAGTTTCATACATATGCATTATAATGGATATTTTTTGGTGAGTATTCAGCATCAAGAGTGAATTCACTTCTGTTTTTGATGAAATTTGCTAGAATCTGAATGTAAAGGGAGGTAATTAAGGGGATTGGTAAGGTGTGATATTTGAGACTTGAACATATAATGTAAAGGGGCATAACTTAGAAGTTCCAAGGCTTACCTTGTATGAACATGCAATGTTAAGTGACACAATTTGTAGGATTATGGGCTGACAAACTTACAATATAAAGGGAGATAACTCCATGTATTAGGGTTTGAATGGTCTCTTACATGTAGTCAAGGTGATTTTAAGATTTTAGCATAAAGGGAGGTAACTTGTAGGATTTTATGGACTTTGATAGTTTAATAGGAGCCCAGCCCTCTAAAAATAGAAATAAAATTTATTAATTAATGTCATTATGACGGGGAAACCTACGGTCATTTTGCAAAGGTTATAACTATAGTACCAAGAAGTGGGTAAAATTGTTATATAATTATGTTGAAATTAAGAGAGAGAAAAGTGTGAAAAAGCATGCTTGATATTTTCCAGTGCAGTATGCTGCAGACATATCCTTGACTATAATTAAAGATATTACTGTGTTCTGTGTTAGAAATTGTGCCTGGAAAATATCATTTTCCATTTTGAGCATTATTAGTAAATCTAGACTTCAGCCATATAAGGATATTTTCAAGAAAGCTCACTGTGGTTTCTTACTTCCTTAAAAGGTAAACTAATTTTGTTTACTTTATATTTAAACATATTAAAATTTTTATGCATTTAAGTGTTTACCTGATAATGCGCCAGTATTTGCACTATTTTGTGCTTTTCGCAGATGCAGTTTGTCACTTTTGTTTAGCAATTTTGTATTGCATAGTCAAAAGTACTGCAATAGCTCTGTGAACATTTTATTTACAGATTAACAGTTCTATATCAAACAAATCTGATTGTATTTTAAAGGCAAATGCTGTCACATGTGTGTATGTTTTAAAATGAAGAAAAAACCTTTTTTTTTTACATTACATTAGATACGTACATAATGAAAGCTGGTTTTGAGATAAAAATATTTCATGTTTTCCGATAACAAGATTTTGCAAAGCTGATAATTGGGTGAATATTTGATATATTTTATGTAACTAGATTGTGGTAACAACTCTAAACTTGATTGTCTATCAATAATTTATATTTACATACATGTCTAGCCCCTATAAAGTTGTGTGGGTGATAGATTGATTTTATATTGAAATATTAGCCCTGTATAAAGTGTTTCGGTTTACTAAACAGATTAGATTATTAGGGCGAGCTTCCTTATTGTAAAAATTGACATTTTAGCGAGAATTGTGAATTTGATTTAAATGATTCAGAGAATTGAATGCAGAGATTCTATTTAAAGGTAATTATATACTGGATTACACACTCGGAAATTGATCATGTTTGTTGACTGTTACATGCCGGGCGTGGACATAATGTTTAGATACTTGTAACCCTATCGTTACATCAAACAATTTAATATGGTTTATTATCTGACGATGAATTGGATTATTTTGCTATATCGGGGGTTTGACATATAAGCGTGGTAAGTCTGTCTTTAATTGAAAAAAGTTTCAACCAGTAAGGCAACGAACAGTCTGTACGTATTGTAACTGCATGATGACATATCTCTAGCAATGCCCGAAGGCGCTGTTTAAATGATCGCTTTGTCAATAATATACAGGGATGCTAATTATACTTAAAATGTACAATACCTGACTTTACGTCTAAAAGTTTATACTAGGTGTATATTATTTACGTTTGACTAACTTTCTAAAGTAAAATCTTCCTGGTCTAACACTAATGAATGGCTCTTGATATACTATACGTTCCAGTGGTTAAATACGGACTGTTACAATTACATAATGATAATAACTTCAGTTACTGTTGTACTGTGTGGGGTGAGTTTTGCATTAAAATTACTGATTCAGCAATGACGTTGACTGTATTAAAGCCGCTGGATAGCTGTTTTAGATGCAAGAAGAAGGTAGTAGTGTAGTTATGACTCACCAGGTTACTGAAATTGGTACCTAGACAGGTTGCCAGCGTTTTAGGGTAACTGGCTACGCTGAGGTTGTGATCCCGTGTTATATATACCCACCGCGTATTCAGAATTTCAGGATGTCCTTTTATATCTGCTTCTGTTCTCATAGTTTTTTTGTCATTTTTGACTGCATGATTGTGTGCAGCGTTAACAAAATAACCAAGGAAGTTTGAAAGCTTCCCTTATATAGTAAGACCATGAACGCCTGAAGTATCCTATGGATTAGGAAGAGGGGCCAGCCTCCAGATAACCCTGAAAAAACCTTACGGGCAGACAGTTCACTTCCATGACTTTTAACTCAAGTTTCAGTCCACCAACATAGGGGTTATAAGCCCATGTGCTCCGGAATACTAATAGAAACACCCTGTACATCCCTCTGTATATTTCACATTTTATGGTGCAGGAAACTAATATGTACTAGAATGAAACATAACATACTAATTTATGGCAAATAAATGTTTAAAGTAGGTTTTAAAAGACAACATATTTACCTAAATGTGTGTTTCACATGAAAATGTAGTATACAAAATACAGTTTGTGGTTGCAATGAAAATATAATATCACTGTATTATGTAGGTGTATTTTGAAATTTCAAAATCTGTACCATTCTGTTTTTAGACAAAGTTTGAAGGATAAGGTGAAGTTGTTTACATCCATCGAAGAGGAGAAGAAAGCTGTAGCCCAGAAGAAGGGTCTTCCACCTCCGCCGAAACGTCGGAACCGAAAACTTGCATCAAGATTCGCAACCCAGGTGAGTCTGTTGTTATATACAGTGTAAATAATAATCAGATGGCTGATCGCAAAACTGTTGTAGCTTGAATGAAATTAAAAACTTAGAACAGTTTTGTGGTCAACCCTGGCAAGTTAGTTGCTTCTAGTGACTCATTGTTGCTGTATTGCAAGGAGGGCAACTCTTACGCTGGCTGTTTGCGGCAAGTGATTCTGCGATTTATTTGAAAATGATCTACACTGTATCCTATACAATCAGTTTAATTTCTACTGTTGAAGTCCCTTTAAACAATGAATGATGCTGTCCAAGATAATTGAGATGGCTAAGTCTTTCACAGGGTGAAGGTTGAAATGTAACCATGTAGAATATTTTAGGAAAATATTTTAGCCAGGTGTTGAACAGGCTTAAAAGGAAAAAGGAAGGTTACTTAGAAGTTTGATTTTTTTTTCTCAGAAATTTCCTCTTCCAAGACTTCAGCTTTATAATATATGATAGGTAACATCTTGAAAGTGTATAAACCATCTGCTACTGCAGTCATTAAACTTTATGATAGCTCTTCTTCACAAGTGGTAATTTCATAAATATTGGAAAGCTGTTAACTATATTTTGAAGTTGTCAATTTATGCAAGACGCTGTACAAGTAATGCATTCTACTGCGGAGTTGTTGAAATTAACAAGCAGTACATGTATATAGTAGGGACAGAGGTTTTTAGTAGTACATTGTATGTAGACCTTATTCCCTGTAGTTTTTGGTGGACCCCCCAAGTGGTGTCCCCATATTGAGGTGTCAGCCAGTCATCATAGAGGTCAAGGATTCATGTACTTGATGGGGCCACATTTATAGTACTCTGTACTACATGACTGTATATAACACCTGAAAATTCTTCAAGTGGGAAAGATTTAATTCAGTCATAGACCTACTTTCAATTACTTGTAGGCCAAAGAATCAAATAATATCCTTTTCCTCTCACTCAGTTCCTTTTTTCCAGGTGTGCTGATTAACAGCGACTCCATGAAGTTGTACTTTTCTTTACTGCTAATATATCTTCACATAATTTTCATATCTTCCTATTTCAGCCTGTAACTTACGAAGAAGTAGAGAAGGCTGCCAAGATCTCACCGCTGGCATGTAGCCTGGTGAAGCCGCCGGACCCCGAGATTCTCTCCGGGCTGTCTGTGAAGGCCCAGAGGGAGTTGATAGCTCAGCATGCCCAGCAGACCCTGTCACAGCCAAGCTCGAGGTCAAGTTCCAGGGTCCCATCTCGATCTACCTCCATTGGTGACTTAAGTACAGAGATCATAAATCAAGGTAATTATAAAACACCCAAAATATGTACAGCAGAGGGAAATATTGCCCTGAGAGAATTTCCCATATTATAGCTTTCTGTTTAGAAAAGATATAATGAATTTGCATTTTATGCACTGACAAACAAGAAATAATACAGACCCTCGCTCTTTTTATGAATAGACCTTTTGGTTCTTTTATGTGTGTGGTGTATAGGTGTAATACATGCAAGGCTACTTCAAGCCAGTTCATCTCTTGATGGGTAGGAAACACTGAAAAGCGCTTCTGAAATTTTAGTGCCTCTGCCAGGTTTCGCACCACGGACCTAAGAATTGGTAGTCTCGAGTGTTAACTACTTGACCACCGAACCATACTTTAATTAGATATTCTTTGGGATTGTGGTCTACATCATCAAGCATGTCGCATCTATAGCTAAACATACATTTAGCAATCACGTAGTTTAAATAACAAAGATAGGAAGAATTTCTCTTAAATCACTGACAAAAGAAGCTGTTACCAACAAAGCAAATGCAAAATAAGTCTTTAGATATTATTGTATGAAACATGTTCCGTAAATATTATATCACGGTTTAAGAAAAATATAGTTTTATGAGAAAAGGTGTAACCAATAAAAAAGTTAAATGATGACTTAATTATGGTTTGTTCTTCTATTACAATTAAATATTTTAGTGTTGTTTTGAATGGGGATTGGGAAGATGGGTAACTTTAATTCTGTTAATGTTATTAAATTCAGAAATGAAAGTGGTACATTTGTGTCATAAAAGTTCACAGTATCTGTATTCTGGATTGTCCAGATACCATTCTTATTTCAGTTATTCATAATATCAATTAACCGTTTTGATTTTCCATATACTGAAGGAAAAAAGAAACACAGGGTTAACCGTTGTGGTGATTTAAAAGGAAGGTGTTATCTGAAATAGTATAAAGATCTATCTTTCATTAGCAAATTCCCCAAAAAAATGTCAGTTTTAGATCCCTTTGAACTTCTGTTAGTTGTACCATAATTAAAAGAAAAAACAATTCAATATATATAGTTGAATGTGTACATGTATCATGAGGAGTAACACAGTATTGCATTTTTTTTGTAACTTTGCGTTTCTTTTTTCTTTCAGTATACATTTGATTATTGTTTCTAACCGAAACTGATTTTTCTGATCTTTGTTATCCAGATTCTCTGACGATCTCAAATACAGATTTGAATAGGAATCAGTCAGCAGTAGAATCTTCTCCTGAAACTGTGAAACCTTCTGAGGTTAAAACCCACGGGTTCGAAGTTAAAAAACAGGAGGAATATCACCACTCGTCGCAAACAGTCGAAAAAATAACATCAAGTAATCTAGACTCGCAGAAAAAGAGCATTTTAAAATCGCAGCTAGAAGAGAAACTCTCTCTCTTACATAAGGGACCTCTTGGAATAAAACCAAATTCGGATGTTGTGCCAACAATAAGTGATATAAATAAAGTTCTTCAAAAAGAACCATCTGTAGAGAGTGTTAAAACTAGTGAAGTTAAAGGAATACTCAAGAAAGAAGGCAGCTTTGAGACACGGAAAATGGATGTAGAAAAAAGTGCAATAAAAGGTTCGGAATTAACTGCAGACATTTTAGCAGAAGGTGATAGTGAAGACAATGTGATAGAAGGGGTAGAGTCTTCAGGTGATAATCTAGACAGCGATGAAGGTATTCTGGATGCTGGTAATGGAGAGGTGGGAGATAAACTAGTGAAAAGAGGAAGCAAGTCTAGAAGAAAGTTGAACAGAGATAGAAAATTAGAACAAGAGAGGTAGGTTATGCTTTGAGTAAGATAGTCATTTAAATGTCTAACTTGGTAGAGTCAAGGCTTTTAAGTTGGGATATATGCATTTAGGGATTTAAAATTTCGATGTGATAGAACTCTTTATTTATGTTTAGTGTGTAGTTAGATATGGCAACTGGTTTGCTGTACTTGCTGTTAAAGAGTACTGTTACGGTCTGTAAATGAACATGTCTCAAGATGATAACGTAACTCCCAAGCCTTCCAGATTAATTTCTTTAGTTTGTTGTACTTTGTTCTCTGTTAAAGGAAAAGGTAGATTAAAATACAGTGCAATCTCTCCAAGGTGAAAGACCTTTGGGAACACAGAAATGTGTTTGTTGTAGACAGGTATTGTTCTGGAGTGATCAATTTCTTGTATAATTCATGTAGTGGAAAGAAAATGTGTCTTTTTATGGAGGTTGTTGATTTAGGGAGGTGTCATTTACGGAGGTTTGAGGTCAGACTGTATGTTCAGATTTAAAAATATTTGGTAACAATATTAAGAAGCGTTGTTCTTAACGTTAAAGTTTCGGGGAATTTCGAATAAATATCAAGTGGTAGAGTCTTTTTTTAATTAAGTTCCAAGTAAGACACTCAGGCAAATATGACAATCCTTTATTTCATTTAAATAACAGTTCACTTAGAATAACACATAGATTTACACAAAGTCCGTATATTTTTAAGAGTCACAAAGAATTAGAAAATGTCCAGTTTTTCACTAAGAACACAAAGTTTTAAAACACAGAGTAAGTAAGGTAATTTAAGTATTTCTGAATATTCATTAATTAATGTTGAGCCTCAAAAATTCCGGTTTATATACCAATATTTCTGTGATATTTTATCTGTCACTTATGAAATTATTAACTCATTTAACAATAAAAATTTAACAACAAATCAAACAAAATAAAAGATTAAACTTCAAAGTGATTGCATGGCAGCCTTGATAAGCCTTGAGCTAGTAAAGTCATTGTTTGAGAATGGTGGCCAATCAGTGATGTAAATACAAAGGTTTCACGATTAATACCTAAACAATTAAACTATTTCCTTGAGCAGAAATGGTATTATGGCTTTGAGTTACTTAACAACATCTTAAAAGATTTGACATTTAGCAAAAATTACAAGTTTGAATAAATTAATTTTCTTTAAAACCTGATTTAATTTGCATAAAACAAATCCTAAATTACTACATGGAAAATCTACTGTAAATTCTGAACACTTTGATACCAAAATCAACATATTTGTTAAACAATAACCAAATTTTATTTTTAACAATTTGGCTCCAAAATTCACATCATAATAGTTCCCCCTTGTCTGTTTGCTTTGGACCCCAAAGAAAAAGAATTTTAAAGATTTTTTTTTTTAAATCACAGTTAATCACAGTTCGGCTTATAGTGGTCTGTCTCAAATAAATAAAGTCCTTGTTGTGGATGCTGCCTGCTCACTGATTGAAATAAACCATCGAGAAGTTGTTTTGTTTTGAGTCCAACATTAATCTTGGGAACATCCAATGGGTTTCTGCACATGAAGGTAAAAGATTTTCTTTGCCACACCTTGCACATTGGTTACCTTGAGCAGCACAGTCCTTTAGTGTATGGAAGTTCTTAGTGCCACATCTGTTACACTCAAACTTCCTTCCAGTGCGTTGTTTGTTCAGCGATGTAGCACTGAAAGCAACAGGTGGTGTAACTGTTGTTTTTCTTCTTGTGGATGGTTTGTTCTCCATTTCTGGGATTTAAACAAAACATATCAAATTCCATTACAAATTTGAAGAGATCTTGAACCGTCCTTTTTAGAGATTCATTTTCTTGACGACTTCACTTAATGCAGTTTGAAATGTTAACAAAGTTTTCTTTTTTTTTTTTTCCTCGGGAATGGGGTTTTTTTTTGTTTTTTGGAGTGATGTTTTAAGAAGATGTGGGATGATAAACTTTTGGTGAACGGTTTAGCTTTCATTTTGTAAAGTTTGCATTGGAACTGAGTCTAGCAGTTCTTGTTGGAGACGGCAGAAAATGGCATGGCTGTACTATCTTCTGTGTCCACTGGTTCCAGGCTGGATGACTTTGTTGTGGTATCCTGTTGGAGTGATCCACATTTAGAATTTTGTTGTTCCCTGTTCTTCTGGCATAATGTTGACTGGCTTATATGTCCATATTGCCGACAGGCGTAGCAGATGCGTGTTACTGCCTTGCACATGTGAACACCAGAGTGGATCTCATAACAGCGCAGACACCTGATGTGGTGCAGGCTGTATCCAGCATTGGGTGGACGTTTGAAGATGGTGTCATCCTGATGAAAGGTCTTACTTGGAAATGGTTCATATGCTTGGCAAGTAGTTTTGAGGTTCGGAATCTTAGCGGAGCGTGTTCTTAACGTTAAAGTTTCGGGAATTTCGAATAAATATCAAGTGGTAGAGGCTTTTTAATTAAGTTCCAAGTAAGACACTCTGCAATTTATGACAATCCCTTTATTTCATTTAAATAACAGTTCACTTAGAATATCACATAGATTTACACAAAGTCCATATATTTTTAAGAGTCACAAAGAATTTAAAAATGTCCAGTTTTTCACTAAGTACACAAAGTTTTTAAAACACAAAGTAAGTAAAGTAATTTAAGTATTTTGAATATTGATTAATTAATTATTGAACCTATAAAATTCCGAGGTTTATATACCAATATTTCTGTGATATTTTATCTGTCACTTATGAAATTATTAACTCATTTAACAATAAAAATTAACAACACATCAAACAAAATAAAAGATTTAACTTCAAAGTGATTGCATGACAGCCTGGATAAGCCTTGAGCTGGTAAAGTCATTGTTTGAGAATGGTGGCCAATCAGGTGATGTAAATAGCAAAAGTTTCACAATTATACCCAAACAATTAAACTGTATCCTTAAGCAGAAACTGGTATTATGGCTTTGAGTTACTTATCAACATCTTATAAGTTTGACATTTAGTAAGAATTACAGTTTGATATTAATTTTCTTTAAAACCATTTAATTTGCATAAAACAAATCCAAATTTCTACATGGTAATAAATCTACTGTAAATTCTGAACACTTTGATACCAAAATCAACATATTTGCTAACAATAACCAAACTTATTTTTAACAATTTGGCTCCAAAATTCACATATAATAACAAGATTGCAATCCAGAATAGTGTTTTTTTCTTTTGATGATGCCTTATCTATTCAAGGCTTTAATTAGGAAACTGGTAAATGTTTCAGTTATATTGAATCTTGTGTGTACTTTGCTTTATTTCACCAGTCAATTTCTTGGTAATAAATCTTGTGTATTCGCTCAATAACCATTATAAGAGAATTTATAAAAATCATAGAGGTCTTTATGTCCCAATATATTCAATTTATTAGCCATTAAATGCAATTATGGTACTATTTGCATAATAAAACCGAGGTCATAGGAAATCTTGTTGTTTTCAGCTGTGTATAAGGAGAGTTGTTTTTAAAGTTGATTTGACCACAGTACAGGGTTGTCAGGTGTTATGATGGTGGTATAGTATTTTGATGTTTTCAGTGCTGTATATTTATATAATTATATATGGGAGTGACCACATTGTGTTATGTTATATATTGTTTTATAAACATAAAAAGACCAGAAAAAAGCGTGTTTTGATGCTTAGCTATCATCAGTTTGAATCAAAGGAGAGCAGGAAAAAGCAGGCTTAAAAGAGGAAATAGTAAAACATGGTTGTGCAACAGTTTCAAGGGAAGTGTTATTTTTCTCACGAGTCATAAAGGACTTCTATATAGGGAGTACTGAAGTGCCTGTGGTTAACTTTAAAAAGGCAAAACTTTGTGATGATTTGTGAAATTTGCTAATGAGACAGGAAAAAACAACATTAAGGCTTTATAGTGCATTGTATTTTGAGTTGGCCACATGAAGGTAAAAATGTTTAATACTGGCTTTTATTTCTGCTGACTCTGCTAATTAAAATGTATTAAAAGTGTGCGTAGGCATTCATTTTGTGCCTAACATGAGCAGAAACAAGCATTAGGAAGGTGCAGAAGCATTGGGTTGGTAGTTTGTAAGGTAAAGTGTCCATAGCATCAAGTGATAGGAATTGTAATTATACCGTATACCCATGTATAAATGTTCTCCCATCCACCTCATAAATGCCCCCATCCCTCCCCCACCAATCCCTCAGTATTGATTAATCTGGTGATTAATAGAAAACACAGCACTTAGTTCATTGAATAGCTCTTGGTTTGCATTTTGGTGTCTTGAATAATTGCCCCAGGGTGAAGCATGTAATGCCCCTGGGGGAGGGGGCTTGGGGGGGGTATAGTTACAATAGGAAGCTGTTTCTCTGAGCATAGTTGATATTCCTTGTGAACAGACCAGTGTCTTCTTAGCAAATTGTCCCGTCTAAGGTTATATATTGGGACGATTGTATATTAATTGTTAAGTAAATTGTGAAGTGTTATGACTTTTGATCACAGTGCATCATCAATAAGGAAATTGTTACAGATAATTACCAACCAACAAGGAAATAGTGTGTGAACATTTTATACGAACATTTATAGAATCTTTGCAAGATTTTCTTGGATATGAAACCAAAACGTCCTGTGAAAAAAAGTCCTGCTGATCAAAAGGGTATGAAATTGGCAAATGAAAAAACTATTCTGAAGTTTCATTGTACATGTATTTAGATAGTAAATTGTAGCTTGAATTCATGCATAATTCATAAAGCAGTCAGTATTGGGAATATTTTGATCAAGTGGTTGATTGTGGATATTATGATTTCCTTCCTTCCTATGAAGTGTAAATGTCATATCACTCTAGAGTAATGGGCCTGTGTAAGTTTGAGATGATGTCTTGATGTGAGAATGTATGTACATATATCTTTATATGTTGCATAATACTACAAGTTTTACGCCGCCTCTGTGGTCGAGTGGTTAGAGTCGCTGACTTGAGATCACTGTAACCTCTCATAAGATTGAGGGTCATGGGTTTGCGCCCTGCTACCAACCATGTTTCTTTATGTGAGAAAGTTGGCAGTTTCTTACGAAGGATAGGAGCCTCTAGTACTGGTTCTACCTAGGAAAGATTGTTCTAAAGTTAAATTGCCTGCCCATTAAATTGACCAAAGTTGAAACGGGCGTTAAACTCCTACAACAACTACAACAACAACAACAAGTTTTGAAAGTTTAAATTGATTTAAGCAGTAATACAAAAGAACAAGATGGAGAATTTTGCGAAGTGGTCTGTTTCTGTTTCAAGGTTATCGCGGTCTACAGAGCTTAGTGCAATACATTTCTGTACACGTGAAGTCAGTATCCTGGACTTGAATATCTATCCTTTGAATTCGTGTGACTCATTTCTAAAATAATATCAAGTTATCACCAAACTTTTCCCATATACCATTTTCTTTTTTGATTGTGAGCAATCGGGTTGGGTAAATTAGGTCATGTTAAGCCCAGAATTTCTTTATTCAAATGGGCTATTCATCATTTGTTTTTGCTCAATAAGATAAAAATGTATCATTGTTTTTGATGGTATAAACCCAGTCTTCTCTGTAACTTTTTCATTCGGAAGTGGTGAGGTTTGAATGGTAAGTTTTCATGTTAAGAGCTAATTAGTGGCAATAGAGTAAACAATTACTTTCTTTAATGAAAGTCTATACTGTGCGATATAGTAAACAGTAAGTTTTTTTATGAAAGTTATACTGTGTAGGGATGAACGATGGTCGTTTTTGCTTGGTTTTTTATGTTGCATTGTGGGAAATGATACATCACGGAAGGGTCATGTGACATCAAACGTTAGCATCATTTGTAATAGTACTTTCATAAGTAAGGGAACCAGTGATGAGAAAGGACTAACATGTGACATCTTGAGGTTTCATAGAAGAAATAATCAATAATGCACTAATTGGTATAATATAGAAACTTCATGTGTGAAGAGTTTGCTGAAACATTGAAAATATGATATGCAATATTTTTTGTATGTCCGCATTGTAAGCGAAGATGAGTGACTTTGATTAGCAGATGCAAAACAGGGAAAAAAAAACTTTCTAATAAGGAAGTGCGTAATAGAAAGATTGACTTATAGCGGATACGGTGGCAAGTGCTTTTTAGTGCTGTAACTAAGTGATAGTATAACAATCGAAACGTTGCATTGAAATCATTATGTTACGAGTGTGGTACATGTAATTACAATGTACAAATGTAGGGCATAATAGAAAAATCGTTGTAAACTAAGAGGAAACTAAGTTTAGTTTGAAATTTTGTACGTTTTCAGCTTTCTCCGAGGAGTTATTCAAGTGCAGTTTTCATTAAAGTGAAATGCTAATGCAGAAAAATGTGAAGTACTTAATTATGGTATTAGCTTGTCTGTTTCAGATTGAATTTCATTGAAGTTTTTCATCTTTTCGTGAAGCAGAAAAAGAATGATACAGGGCGGAAATATTTCTAAATGTCAGATCGGGGAATTGCATGTGTTAGTGATGATAAGTGCACAATAAAGGGTAGGGTGTGATTACATGCAGTGAATTTTCAGCCTGCAAAGAATATTGTTACCAGATGCTGAGTTTGGATTTTCTGCGCAAATGTGATGAAAGTTATCTAGAAATACTGCATTAATAAGGGGTTTTTTTTTCGTCACATTTTAGCAAAAGACTAATACTAGCTTAGAAAATGTGTGCAGTAACTGTTTGATATTTCAGTAGAAATGCAGTAAATTTTGTCAAGTACCGTCAGCTGCAGAAGGAGCTGCCCTGTTTTGCTGAATGCATTGACGTTTCTGTGTTTTGAGCATTAAAAACTGGATTAACACACTTACATAATGTTTTGATGATTTGAAGACTTTACAAGATGTGTTTGTAGTTTTATTTAGACAAAGACAATGAGATTTTCACCTATAGTGAGTTGTTTCCATAGAAAGGAACCTATAGGAATACCTGTAGCTTGTGTTATGTAAGTAAAAACTTTTATAGCCATACACTCTTGTCAGCAGATGCTCCTGTTTGTTTGTCTGTTTGTTTGTCTTTTTGTTTGGCCGTTAACTATGTGAGAGTATCAATAGCTACCAAGGCTGAGTTACCTGAATACAAACATTGTTCTTGCAGTGACCTTTGCCTTCACTTGAAATTGTCAACCCTGTTGTATAAATGGATGATGTCAGTATCAGGACTTGAACTTGTGTTCCTGCAGGCATGACAGGTTCTACTAGTCAGACACCTTAACCAGCCCATCACAGAAACAGTTTATGTAATTGATTACAAAAATGTTTATCCACATAATTAGTCAATTTATGGTGCCATAAAGCAGTGTGGGTCTCACTGCGCTTTTGCTTTACAATCCAGCCGACCTGGGTTCAATCCCAAGTCAGACTACATTGTATTTGTGGTGGGTCTTTTAGGCAAGGCATCTAACCCCCTTTAAGTGCCAGAGTCTACCCAAGTATGAATAAGTAGTAAGGCAAAAAAAAGTATGTTTCAAGTCTCTAGACCAACCATAACTTTTTACTGCCGACTTCAAACTTTTTTCATGAGAAAATGAATAAAAATACCAATTTTCAAGTGTTTCAGAGAAAAAAAAGCCCCCAAAAAAGTTAGTTTAAAACAATTACCGACTAACCTTCAATTTTCTGGCAAAGAACCAGAAACACACAGATTTTTTTTTTGCCTAATAAAATAATAAGATTACCAAGGTATCAAGCTACAGCTGCACACAACAATCGCTGGTATACCAGCGAGTGTTGCTCCTCATGATTGGTTTGAGCATCTGGGTGGAGTTTTGCAGCATTCGTTAAAGTACCTTATAATATTGCAACAGGTCTGCTTGGTTTCAAAAGTTTAGTAAAATTTTGTTACATCATTAAAGTTGAGAATTTAAATTCAAGATTTGATTTATAAAGTTTGAAATACTTAAGCATGATACAACTAACTGTACTCTATATAATTTACTACTTTAGCTTTAAAAATTAGATAATCCTGTCTTTCTATCAATTTATGTTGGCATCACCCCTTTGTAGGGATTACAATCATAGTTTCACTTAAAAGTAAAGGTAAATGTAGGGATTTAAAGGGATACAAAAGGGTTTCTTTTGTTCAAAATCTACAAAGAAGAATACAAGAAGTCTTAAAAGTCCTAAAAGAACTTAACTGCTATTAATAACTTAATGATTTAACACCCTGTTGAAATCGTTCAGGTGAGCGTTTTACCTGAACGTTTGCCTAATTACTCAAAGGTTGTTATCAGATGTTATTGTGTGACATCATATGCTCAGATTGGTTGGATTTGAAATGTGTGGTTTTCGTGACCTATGTTCTCTCTAATCAAACAGCCTTTCACTGTGCATGTGTGCAGTATTTTACAAATTTGAATTTTGTCGGTTATTTAACTTGTGTAAAATTTAAAAGGACTTGAAGTGAATGCTTATGGACTGTGTTAAAACTTTTGTTTTGGATATCTTTTATGCGATTGGATGTTAATTGTTGTTGAAAAATGAAGCGGGTGTATGCCAGTATTTCGTATGATGAACAGGAAAATAGGAGTCCTTTCACTGAGGGATCGCCGTTTGCATTTTGGCAAAAGAAAGAGAAAAGGTTTGTTTGCTGTTTGATTTTGGTTATGATGAATATCGTGTGATGATATTTCAACAAACTGCCCATCTTTAGCATGTATTTCTGCCCTTGTAATCAGCGTAGATCATGACCTGTCTGCATCATAAAGAAGGCTGATCATAGTCTACACTGGTGAAATGGAAAGATAGGCTAGTGGATCTTTAGAAATTGAGCAGGGCATAGCTTACTTCAGGGTATAGGTTCTTACCATCTTACAAGGCATATAAGGTTCTTGCAGGGAATAGGTTCTTGCAGGACATAGCTGGTACATGCCGGGCATATCTTCTTGTAGGACATAGGTGGTACATGCCGGGCATATCTTCTTGTAGGACATAGCTGGTACATGCCGGGCATATCTTCTTGTAGGACATAGGTGGTACATGCCGGGCATATCTTCTTGTAGGACATATTTAAAAAGAACTGTTACCTACATTGTAAATATGTCGATTTCAGCAAATTGTGTAGGACATAGGTGGTTCTTGACAGGCATAGGTTGCTGTGTAGTTGTTCCTGAGGCTTGAACATGATTGTAGTCACACTTTGGACACATTTATGAAATTTCTCTGCTGTATTTAGCATTTAGCTGGTTTTCACTTAGTCATGTCTGTTTACCATTCTTGATACCTGAAAGGGTCTGAAGACTTTAAAAAAAGAGTGTTACTGACTTTATCGAAAGGTGACTGTGATTAAAACTGGTGAATTAAAGTGCAGTAGTAAGCATTTTATATTAACACCCTATAATTTTGTGAATGATAAATCATGTCAACCGTTTTTGTTGGGGCTTGGGCTTAACTACACTCTTTGTCAACCCTGCAAAGCATATTAAAAACTGTTTGATTCTAGGACCAGCAAGTCGGGCTGAAATGGATTTTATGTCCTTTACAATGTGTTGTATACCAGCTGGTCTTGGGTTGTTGCTTTATTTTGTTTTTTAGATGAATCAAAGTTAAAAGTTCATTGTATGCTGTTCTTGTCTCGAGTTTAAATGATTCCGTAAACATTTTCAGATACAAGACGCAGCCAACAGAGGGCAGCGCTGATACACCCGAATCTAGTCAGGCGAAGAAAAAATATGTGGGACGTCATTTTACCCAGCCCATCACGCCAGATGAGAAACAGGAAGCTGAAATAGCCACAGATATGCCTGAGATTAACAAAACTGGATCGATTCAGGACAGGTAGAAAAATTAAGCATTTTCCAGCTATTAATAATTGAAAGATGAAATTCGAGTGAGATTTGCATAACTTACAATGTGTTTTCTTTAAATAGTTTAGTAAGAAATTCATATAGTAATAGCAGTAGTGGTAAAAATGACTGGTTTTATGCATATCCAGTAGCTGAGGGGTAGCTTAGCCACCATAGCTCAGTGGTAGCGCAATCCCCTCAGGATCAGAGGGACCAGGGTTCAATCCCCAAGAGCAATGGTATTAGTGTCTTTAAGCAAGATGTCACCTCACTCCTTCCTTTTTGAGGTTGATTTCACCTGGAGGTAGTCATGACAGCAATTAACATGTGCATTGCAAGAACTTGTTTGGCAGTGGTGAATAATTAAATTGAAATACGATAAATCAATTGCTTTTTGCTGGAAGCAAGTAAAAAGAAGGAAGTTTCAAATGAAATATATATTATATCTATAGCAATCAAAATTTAAGTCAGTGGAAGTCAAAATGGAAGACCATGCATGGTAGCTCAGTTGTACCGTTATTTTAATCTTTGCCTTTTTTGGGGGCAAACTAGTTTTGTCAAAAAGCAGTGTTTTCTCTTATAAAGTTCCATGTATGAATTTCAGATTAAATGCCTTGAAGAAAAGTGGGGATGAGGAGTGGAAAAAGCGTGTGTCTCGTCCAGGTGACCTTGACAGGTTGGATCGGCGATCAGCCAGTCCGGAAGTTACTCCACCCACAGCTGCAGTCAAGATGAGGGAGAAGAAGGGTCTAGATGCCCCGAGGCCTTCAAGTATCGCCGACAGACTTTTCGCGCTTGATACAGCACAGGAAGGCTGGAGAGAGCGTGTCAGTGAGACAGATGTGAAGAAATTCACGATTGAACATAAAATTTCCTCTTCTGGTATGTGTATAAGTTTAAAGATCTGCCCATAAAAATAGGTCAGAAATCTGATGCATTTATGCAAATCACTGGTTTAATGTCATATAGCAACTTTACTGAATTGTTTTTTTATAATATGATTAAAGAATGGATTCTGACTGATTAAGAAACTTACATTAACGGAGTAATAACTTAATATTTATTTCTTACTAAATGCATCCAAAAAAGGAGGCTTAAAGATATGCTTTAAATAATCTCTGAATGTTTGTTACTTAGTCTGTTTAGGAACTTTGTTCCTAAGCAATAACTTTATAACTGCAAGAAATTTTGTAAAACTTCAGACAAGACCTTGATAAAGATGTGTACGATGTGCAGGTCAGAGGGAAGGGGAGACAATGTTAGGGTGGGGTTTGGAAAGCAGACACAGGGAGGCAGTCGTCATATGTGACGTCTTTTGTTTATTTTTGAAGCAATTGATTACCCTGAAACTTCTCAGGAGCAAACACATTTGGGAACACTGATGTGTGTTTGTTGTAGAGAGATGTTGTTCTGTAAAGATTGCTTCCTTATAGAATTTACGTACATGGAAAGAAAATGTGTTTCTTTTTAGGGAGGTTGGTTGTTGCTCTAGGGAGGTGTCAGCGGAGAAGGTTGGACTGTAGTTGTAATATTTGTTTGGCTTTATTTACAGGTCAGGCTGTAGGTGAGAGCCCATTGGTTACTAGGTTACGCGGAAAAAATCTAAGAAAGGAATCTAGTCGAGGTTTGTACTCACTGTAGAGTGGCACATGTTAAATGTTGTTTTCCTTTAGGCAGATTAGCAAAGTAAACATATGTTTGATTAGTGAAGGCTTTTTATTTGGTGGAAGGCGATCAATTTTAATGCTTAAAGGAATCATAAATTATAATTCAAGAAAAACGATTGTGTTAATGGGTGAAAATACAATCATTTGTTGACCTAAATATGAATTATTTAAGATTTAACAGATGAACAGCTTAAAATCACTTAACTTGCTTATACTTCACTGCCAAGTTTCAATGGCTTTCCCTTATTTATTAAATGAACTGTTCTTTCTTTGATTATCAAACTAACTTGAAGATGAAACAGGTCTTGCGCAATAATGTATCAAACTTCAAAGGGATTTCTTTCAAATACTTTCATATTTGTTTATTAGGTTTAACATCAACGGTTAATATGAAAATAATTCTATGCTTCAAAGATGCTTTACTAAGGTGTTTATATATATATAAAGATTCTGCTTTACACCATTATTTTCACATTGTGCTTTGTCACTGTTGTTAGTATTGCTTTTTAACATGTAGCTTACGAAGCAGTCCTTTGATTGGCTAAAAGAGTCAGTAGTTCTGATTGGTTAGGTAATGATGATAAAGAAACCCACATAGAAGTAGGGTTTACAAGTACAGAGCATTTTCATTAACAGCCCGGTTAGCTCTATCAGTAGAGCATGAAACTTGTTACCTCAGGTTTGCGGGTTCGATTTCTGGGGCTGACCAACTAAAACTACTTACGGTCTTTCGGATGAGTCTTAAAAACCGAGGTCCCATGTATGTGTGGTATACGCAACCAGGGGTGTCTATGGAATTGGGACACTTTCTGTATCTATCTGCACTATCCTCCGAAAACTAAAATAATTAACCTCTTCTTGGGGCGTTGGTCATATGGGGAAACTGGTACCAATGATAAAGCTCTCAATATACATACATTAACTGCACAGTGTTAAACAAAAAGGGAGATCACTGCATTGATCATTCTCTAACTAATTTACCCAGTTGTTTCCCTTGGAAATAGGGTGGCAGGTAAAATATTTAAGAGATTATTGGTTTGACTGCTTCTTATGCTACATGTTGCTCATCAGTCTTCACTTTGCAGCTAACTTGACAACCTGGTGCTGTTAATTTGTCAGCTATTGGTCATTTTCCAGTGCAAAGCTATATAAAATATATATTAAAACCTGCATGAAAGTTTTTTTTATTATCAAATCCTTCATATTGCTGTTGTTGGCTTATGTATAAGTATTGGTGGAGGGCCAGTATATCATAAGGTCCTGTTATTCAGAAATAAATGTTGTAAAAGGGAGATGATTAGTTATGGCTAAAGGTTTTTTTTTTACAGACACATGGGATTGCTAGTGTGTTGTACAATTAAAATGGCTAGAATTGGGCAACAACATTAAACTCTTCAAGGAACTCAAAAGGGGTTACCTTAATTAAGGATCAATAAATGTAGATTTTTAAAATGAACTAAAATTACAGGAAAAATTATGTATTGAAATTTCAGGAAAAGAGACCAAAGTTTGAATTAAAATACTATTTCATTAACAAATTAAAGCACCAACTTGCTGTGTTCTAACAACATCACATAACTGTGTTATATTCTTTTTTTTTCACAATGTGTGGCTTTCAGACTCCGAATCTAGCGAAAATTCTGATCTTATATCACCCACGTCCCCGACCAAGCCCCTCCCAAAGGAGGTTGTGTGTCCAGACTTGCCTGCAGAAATGCTGGTTACAGAGAGTAAGTGAAAATATACCCCACCCACTCTTTCTCATCTTTTAAATGTATTGTTACTATTAATAACTGTTTATGATGTATTGTTACTATAAATAACTGTATGTAATGGATTTGTATATAGTGTTATCAACGGTATATATAATCTCTACTTGTTACTCAACATTTTCAACTCTGGGGGGTGGGGACTATATAAAATAATATGTTAATGTCTTCTGTTTATGTATGCAGTTTTTTGAAACATTTTTTCTGCAGAAGTAAGGTATAATAAAACTGAAGTTAGTACCAGTATGTGTGTCTTAATGTTTTGTATGGATCTTGCATAGAAAAGTGAAGTAAGTCATATGGCAGGATGGTGATAATTTCTTTGGCTCGAAAATTAAATTTCCATTCACAAAGCATGTACAGGCTTACATTTTATAAGTTGATGTCCAAAACTTGAGTGAAGTTTTTATGCTATTTCCTTTTTATTTGCATTTTTAGCTTATGCATCAATAAACATAATTATGCCCTTATATTCTGCAGTGAAAAATTTGTATCATATACATATAGTATTATAACGATGCCTATGAATATATTGAAGATTTCAAAGAATTATCAGGATTTATTTCTGTCTTAGTAGATAGTGTTGTGGCAAATGGTTATATATAATGCTACTAGCTTGATTTGCTTTTTCTGTATGCAATACTGGTGAAGGGGCTTCTGCCATGTGTCTATTAATATTGCATTAGGCTTTCAGTGAATATTGGAGTTTTCAAGCCGGTTTTGGTCCCGGAAATTGGACATGTATATACATAACGTCATCTGACTGAAACAATATGTCTTCTGTGAAAAGAAATAACATTTGTAAATTGATACATCGTATATTATATTGAGTTGTATATGTAACTACCTTCTTTACTACCAGAAAATAGTCTCTTTTTTCATACCAGTGTAACTAAATGACCTACTTTTAAACATTATTGTATATAAAATGTAAAAATGTATTTTACTTTACTGAACTAAATACTAAATATAGTTGTTGCAAAGAGTGACTGTTCATTCGTTTTTGCACTATTTAAAGGTAAATCGCCATTGGCAATGGTTAGCACAGTGGAGGAAGAAAAAAGTAGTACCACCGTGGAAGTGCCGACGATGGACAAGGAGTTAGATAGCTTCTTCCAAACTGGTGACAGCATGGCCAAAAAGTCACAAGAACTTGAAGTCTCTGTTGATGACTTTAATGAACTGTTCCTAGTCTCGGGTGACATGTAAGTATTGAAGTCTTGACTCTACCATCTCTTCTAAAATGGACTGACCCATCTCACAGTTTAGACAGTAGAATGTTCAGTGAAAAAAGTAGATGTTGTTGTAGTAGGAAATAAACTCCCATTCAAACTGTATTTTGGTCATTTTAACAGGCGGGCAGTTTACCTAACCATCATTCCTGAAAAGGACCAGTACTAGACCTCATATCCTCCATAAGAAACTGCTAAATTTCTCACAAAAAGAGACACGGTCGATAGCAGGGCCTGAACCCATGGCCCTCAGACTATGGTAGGTTACAGTGATTTCAAGTTAGCAACTCTAACCACTAGACCATGTAGGTGGGCCAATAAGCAGGTGATGATGTAGTCTATGAACTAACAGAGATGTGAAAGATGCAGATTTCAAATAAGGGTAAGATTTATGAAAAAAAAAAAAAATTGTTTTTAACAGCTGAAAACGCTAGAAGCTGAAAAATTATTGATTATAAACTATTGATTTTTGTCTTGTCATATTTCAGGCTTGAAGCCACTAAAAGAGCTAAACCAAAGAGGCGTTACAACACCAAAAGTAGAAATCCACTAAAGACTATGTCTGCGTGTTTAGAGGTCAAATCAGAATACACTGAGGTTATTCACGGAGTTGCCGAGCGAGAACTGAAGAGTGTCAAGGTTGCAGCATGTAAGAACTTTGTAGATATTAAGATATCCTAAAATACTTACAGTGCAAGCTTGATGTACATAATCTTGAATACTTGTGTAGTTTAAATATCTGTTATGTCACTCAGACAAAATGCGAAAGAGTTCTTTTCTTTTTACGCAAACAAATTCTTCCGTTTTTATGCCTCTGTAATTTGGAGAAACAAAAATACAGTACTGTGAATGCAGTCTTTCTTCCATACAGTTTGAATTCGGTGGTCTTGTAACATGTATGACTGTTTGTTTGCATGTGATTTGCATAGTATATCAAAGGGAGGAGTACTTTTCTTGTATCTTTTGGATGGAGTAACCATTAATAATATCACTACTTTCCTTTCACTCACAGTACAACAGAACTCGGGATTTGCAGTGGAGGCATTAGCTGGTCTTGCCAGTAAGGAAAACTTCGCCAAGGTTGAACTACGCAAGACAGAATCTAACGGGGCTGGTACCCCAGGATCTAACACAAGACTGGAACCATATCTTCCTCTCATGCTCATGCATATCAAAGGTGAGACCCTTAGTGTTACAGAAGCAGTGGCAACTGTTGTTATTTTAAAAGTTTGTGACTAGTAGGCACGTTTCTACATCAGGGTTTATAAGCTAGGCCAGTTCCTAGATGTTTTTTTTTTCATACCTTTGCATGTAAAAACTTGCTCTATGTACATTTTGTATTTTAACTGAGGCCAAACAAAGAAAAATGTGTGTTCTTGGTCTATTTGCTAAAAAGTTTAAGGTTGGCTAGTCAGCAGTTTTTTAGCGTGCCTTTTGCTGTCATTTTCTGATAAAAATAATTGAGGTCGGCAGTAAGATGTTAAGTCCAGTCAGTAGACCAAAAACACAATTATTTTTAGTTTTGTCTTATAGGAGTTTTCCTGCAGAGATGTAAAACATAAGGCTAGTTTTTTTTTGTTTTTTTTCATGGGATTCTTTCTCATTCTTTAATGAATGCTAAAGTTCAGTATATTATTTATATTCTGTATGTGATTTATAATTATGATTTATATATACTGGTTTCTACATGTTTAATTATCTTGACAGGCCGGAGAAAAGTGCAATGTCGATTAGTTGAGCCGAAGGCGGAGTCAGTGAATAGCGGCGACTGCTACGTACTGGTAACGCCCGACAAAATCATACAGTGGATCGGGGATTACTGCAATGTGATAGAGAAAGCCAAAGTAAGTTAATGAAATCTACACATTGTTTTTGTTCACACGGTGTCTTAAACCATTCATGATCTGTCCTAACTGAGATTCAGATCTGAAACACAAAGTTTTACTGAAGTTGTATGGTAATTGTTTCTTCTTTCAGGCAGCAGATATCTGTGATTTTGTGAAACAAAAACGTGACCTTGGTTGTAAACATGCTCGAGAGGTGACCACAGTTGAAGAAAGGAAAGGCAAACTGGGTAATGCTCGATATTTCTGGGATCTTCTTGGTGGATATAAACCTTCTATGGGTAAGTATCCTTGTTTTGTCATGAAGTTCTTTTAGTACTGTATTTATTGTCACCTGCTTTTCACTGCTTTCAAATAGGAACGTGAAGTAGCAGTCTGCATATAACCATTTATGGTTGGCGTAAAGGCAAAAGGAAAAATACACATAAAAACATACAAAAAAAGAGTCCTTGTTTAGCATTTTTGCAATAAGTGGAGCAAGGACCTTTTCAGACAGACCATGCTAACAGAATCAAAAGTTTTACTGTAAGAGAGATTTGTGTTTTAAGTTAGTGTACATGCTTTCATTGTTGCAGCATCTGGACCTCCTGAAGAAGATGAACTGTATGAGACTCACGTTGTAGAAACTAACATGATCTACAAACTGGAGGATAACAAGCTGGTACCCATTCAGGAATATTGGGGAAACCAGCCAAAGTATGAAATGCTACAGTCTAGTCAGGTCTGTACACAATTGATTATATCAATTCACATTATTCTCATAAAATTTTGTGATTGATTATTCACCTTTTAAGGTTTAAACTTACTTATTTACATTGAATGTAATGAGTCTTGTTTTTGAAACTCGTATTTACTTCTCTCTATATCTGCTTCCAATGAGTGCTGACCAGTAATTGTGTTGAATTATTGATTGTGGAGGGTTGTGGTCACATTCTGCCGACTGGATTTGAACCCACTACCTATTCACCTTTCATGAGAGAATAAGCATTGTCTTTAGAGGACAATAGATATCTGCTTTGCTCAGTGTACCCTGATAAGCCTGATGGTACATGTATTTCAAATGTTTACAAAGGAAAACTCTGCCTTGAAGAGTTTGACTTTTTCTTCAGTGTTTAATTGTGTTAAAAAAAAGACATTTATGTAAATTTTGATGCAGCACATGGTAATTTTCCTTTTTCTGTGTAATGATACAGGTATTTGTGTTCGATTTTGGAAGTGAGCTGTACCTATGGCAAGGGAAGTCAGTCCCTCCAAACCAGAGGAAGATTTCTCTCAAACTAGCTCAACAACTCTGGAACCAAGGATATGATTACAGCAAGTGTGAGATCAACCCTGTCTCTCCTTTGAGAAGTAAGTTACACTTACATTTGATTTTACAACAAAAAGAAAAGGTTTGGTGTAGGTCTTGGGAAAGAATGGTCATTAATATTTGCTGATGTTGAGAACTATTCAAGGTTATAGATACATTTTTTCATGCACCTTAAGGAAAGGGGGCAATAGTAGTTACTCTGACCCTTTGTCAGTGTATTCAAATTGTGTCATAGCCGTAACTTTATTACTGTTCATGCATATTCAGTAAAGCATTACATATTTTGAGGTATGTTGCACTTATCACCCTGGTCCCAAGATGAAGGGTCAAGGTCGCACTTCAGTGCTAAAGCCCAAAGACCTATCTCAGGGGCAGTTGTCTTACACATTGATCTCTTTTTGAGAATTTGGAAGTCAAGTTTAGTAAGAATATATTCAACTGTATTACATTTAACTCACACATTGTGAATTAACTCTGACCCAGTGATGACCTTGAACTTGTCTGTTTCTTCAGCTGCAGACGAAGGAGGGTTACCAAGTGTGTGTGAGAAGAGACCGGACTGGGCCCTGTTTGGCAAGGTGAACGAAAACATGGAAACCATTCTATTCCGGGAAAAGTTTGCTGATTGGCCGGATACCTCAAGGTTAATCAAGGTCAAAAGTCAGGAAGAGATAACAAATACCAAGGTAAATAAGAAATCTGAATATAAGAAATGAAAGTTAAGTTTACTTAATTGATAGATGTAATGGAAACATATAGGGTGAATACAGGCATTTTGAAAATTATTATTTGAATTAGCGAGTTGTGTCTATGCAAAAAGTCACTTAAATACAAGTACTTGAGTCTTTGGGTGTTAAAAAACATACCTAGCAATTCCACATGGTCATAAATGAAACTTTTTAAGACCGGTAAATTCAAAGAACAACTCTACCTTGTGCTTCAGTTCAGTTTCTATGGATTTCACATTCAGAGAAACATGAACCAGGAAAATAGAAAATCCTGTGAATAAGCACCAAGGAGCTTAAGAAAACAATCATGAACCAGGAAACAGTTAATTTTTTAAATATAAATGTATTCAGTACTTGTGTGAACAAGAATTATAGGTTTCATGAAATCTGGTATTAGTGTATTAGTATTTGAACTGTTTCTATTTATAGTTTGACCTTGCTGACCTTGACCTGTTTCTATTTATAGTTTGACCTTGCTGACCTTAAGGCATTTGATGCCCAGCTTATGGTACCTATTGACACGAAACCTATTACCTTGGTGCTAGAAGGTTCTAATGTCGGGCGAGGTACAAAATGGTAAGTGTTTCTACTGTATTTATGGTTTTATTATTAATGATAACGATTTGTGGCACCATGTTACATTACACTGCAGGATTGGTTGACAAAACACACAGAAGGTGCGAGTTATTATTTACATTGCTGGAGTATCATACTGGTTCCGTGACATTTGTGTAGACAAACACTTCAGTCTGCATGGTGCTGACCTTTCATGTCAAAAGCGAAAAGCTAACATACAGGATTCATATGAGAATAAATTAAAACCGAACTATTCTACAGCTCCAATAGGTATGTGGTTTTCGGAGGTTCCACTGTATAGCAGTGTCTTGGCGGATACTTTATATCAGAATTGTATCACACATAACTTTTAGTTCAGTTGAGTTCTAATTTGTGCATTTTAAATGTCACACTTTAGAAATGTTGTCTTGCAGTTCAGATTATTAAATTGTGGTATGAACTGACTTTACAGGGAACAAGACATGGAGGGGTTTATTCAGGTGCAGGAGGTACAGACGCGGAAGGTTCGAGTCTGGCACGTGTTGGAGTACGACCATTTTGAGATAGAGGAACATAGTTACGGGCAGTTCCACGAGGGAGATACCTACGTGATACGATGGTCGTACATGATTGTTAATGCTGGTATGTTGTCAATGGATTTAACTTTCTAGGGAAGTTTGTCTGCTACCTTGGGCAAAATAGCTTATGTTATACATGCCTCAGATTGGAATGGGTACCAGTCATAAAATAATTTTATTGGGGCCTTCTGCAGTAAGTCATGAGTGGTGTCTCAACAGCAGTGAATACAAGATGGGGATAACTTTCTTTGCAAATGCAATTAAATGCAATTTATTGGTAAAAAGCACTGACTATTTCCATAAAAATGTCAGACAGCATAAAATTATTTTTTTTCATTTTGGGAGTATACAAGTAACATGTATTTTATCGTGCATTTTAGTTGTATCATTCACATATGTTCATATCACCTCTATGATTCTAGGAATGAAGAGTTTAAAAGGGCAAGCATCGCGATTCTCCAAGTTGGGACGAGAGAGGTGTGCCTATTTCTTCTGGCAGGGTAAAAGCTCTACGATCAATGAAAAAGGGGCGTCAGCTCTCATGACTGTGGAACTTGATGAAGAAAGGGGGCCACAGGTATACTTCATACAGTATTATTTTCATATATGATAATATAATGCATTTGAGAATTTATATTTGATGTTTGTGTTAAAAACATAATTTCTTTAATCAGTTTACCTGTGCGTTCCTATAAAGGTTAAGGTGTCTGCTGCTCATCCCATAGGTTGCGGGTTTGAGCCCCACTGGGGTCACAACTGTACCTCCTCACATAACACCAGTACTGGTTTTTCCAGGAAGTGGACTCGAGAATGACTAGATAAGCTTCAAGCTTTCTTAACAATCGAGCTATAATAAATTAGAATAATAATAATGTTATGGTGAAAAGTCTTGTATATATTCTGCATGGAAAAAAGTAAATTTTTTCTTCTTTTCTAATATACTAATTTAGAAGAGTTTATTTATGAAGTGCACACATTTTTTAAGCTATGAATTTATAGCAGCTATGTTTCTTAAATATAGAACATGGTCATGAAAGGTTCTCTTATACCTTCTATACTTATGAGCATGTCTTCTTTGTTTTCATTTTTGTGAAAGGAAAACAATTTGAAATTTTAAGAATTTGACATTTTGTCTGTCAAAATAGTCGCACCGTTTCTAAGACAGACAGAAATATTGGTCACCTGTATTATACGTGTCGTCAATTTTTCAGGTGCGAGTCTCGGAAGGGAAGGAGCCGCCATGTTTCTTGAACCTGTTCAACGGTTGTACAATCATTCACATTGGGAAGAGAGAGGAGGAGGAGACTAATACACAGGGGCCATGGAGATTCTATTGTCTACGTAACGAATATGAGAACGAAATGTGTTTAATTGAAGTGCCAAAAGACATCAGTAATTTACGCAGTGTGTCGTCATATTTGTTACTTAATGTTGTGACTGGAAAATTGACAGTTTGGCATGGTTGTAAGTCAGCTGATCATACGAGGAAGTTAGCACGAAAGGCAGCTGACCATCTTCTAGAAAGGTACGAGTCTTTCTATATTTAAAATACCTTGTAGTTGAAGTACATTTTAGTTGCGCTGCTTTCAGATGTAGGCAGTGTAAACTATTAGGCAGTGTAGTCAGATATTCTGTATGTCAGGTTAGTCTGATCATAGTTTACACGGTCGACTGTTCAGTTAGTAAATCTTCATTTAGCAGTCTTTAATATTGAAATAGCTTGTACTTTCCAAATAAATAAGTGAAAAAAAAGGTTATAAAAATTAACAATATTTAGGTGAGTGTCACTAAGTCCATTCATTTACTTTATGATGTGTTTGCCAGGTATTGTCCTGATTATTAGTGCTGAATCAAGTTTTATAAACTTTATTATTTATTTATTATTTGTTATATTCAGATGTCCTTTAGAGGTTGGTCTACACAAGGGTGTAAGTATAGAGATCTCAGAAGTAGAGGAAGGCAATGAGAAGACAGACTTCTGGAGAATGATGAATGTACATATGGGTGACAGATCCAAGTATCACTGTCTCCTACATAGTAAGTGTACCCAAACTGTTCACGTTATCTTCCAAGTCTATCTTTCTTGTTTGGCTAAGACATACATACATAAAGAGTGCACAATTATAATTTAATTGAGTGTGTTTTGTCCATTTTTAGCTCGACTATTCGGAGAATATGGAGAGCTATTACAGTCACTTGTGCGTCGGCGTCGGCGTTGCTTCTTTGGTTAAAGTTTTGCCTGCTAAGTACTATCATGCACATATCTCAGTAACCACTTATGATATTGACTTGAAACTTTGTTCATGTCTTTAGGGGTGTCATACAATCAAGGCAGATAACTCTTGAAAAAATTTAGTACAAATTATGGCCCTTGTTTGACTTTGAAAATTTGGTTAAAGTTTTGCCTGCTAGGTACTATCATGCACATATCTCAGTAACCACTTATGATATTGGCTTGAAACTTTGTTCATGTCTTTAGGGGTGTCATACAATTAAGGCAGATAACTCTTGAAAAAAATTAGTACAAATTATGGCCCTTGTTTGACTTTGAAAATTTGGTTAAAGTTTTGCCTGCTAGGTACTATCATGCACATATCTCAGTAACCACTTATGATATTGACTTGAAACTTTGTTCATGTCTTTAGGGGTGTCATACAATCAAGGCAGATAACTCTTGAAAAATTAGGTACAAATTATGGCCCTTGTTTGACTTTGAATATTTGGTTAAAGTTTTGCCTGCTAGGTACTTTCATGTACATATCTCAGTAACCACTTATGATATTGACTTGAATCTTCGTTAATGTCTCTAGGGGTGTCACACAGTCAAGTCAGATAACTCTTCTATAAATTTAGTACAAATTATGGCCCTTGTTTGACTTTGAAAATTTGGTTAAAGTTTTGCCTGCTAGGTACTATCATGCACATATCTCAGTAACCACTTATGATATTGACTTGAAACTTTTTTAATGTCTTAAGAGGTGTCACACAGTCAAGACAGATAACTCTTGTTTAAATTTAGTATGAATATTGCCCTTGTTTGACTTTGAAAATTTGGTTAAAGTTTTGCATGCAAGGTACTATCATGCACATATCTCAGTAACCACTTATGGTAGTTATATCAAACCTTGCAATAGTGTTCAGGGTAAATTTTGTATCAAACAATTCATTTACCAAAAATTAAATCTATAGTTATAGATTTTGACTTTTTATGATTCAACTTTCCTAGTTTATACTTAATAGTTAGCAGAATTTTGTTTTGCTATTATACTGATAAAAGTTTTGTTTTATTAGCAAACACCCACAATAGTCGAGCGTGCTGTCTTATGGACAGCTCTTGTAGTCTATATGTTCACCATGGAATACTAGATCCACAATTTTGTATGTTTTAGAATTGTCGGTACTTGTAACGTGTTTACGATGGTAGATATCAATGAATATAGTCAAAATGTCTAAATTGCTTAACTTTTGAATCTCATTAGTTATAAATCCAACAGAAACAAAGCAGCGGATGAGACAAAAGGGTCTGTTTGTTGCTTGAAGGAATATCTTTTATGACAACTTGTTTTTTTTTTTTCAGATCCCGAGTCTTTCAGCCATACTTTACGTTTGTTTCACATGACAAGTGTTTCTGGCATATTTGAGGCGCATGAAATCCTGAATCCATCGCGTACCCAAGAATTGCCAACGAAATTTCCCGTCCTCCAATCAGATCTCTACATGGCACAGCAGCCAGGTTTGTTCCTAGTTGACAACGGCCATGAAGTCTATCTGTGGCAGGTATGTGTCAAATTTTCAGTCTTGTGCTGTACTTACCCTGACCCTACTGAATGTCTGAAATGGACTGGTCCATCATCTGATCTGGACTGTACCACTAATTGTTCAAAGGGGTGCTTACTGCAAAAAAACTGAATCCTGAACAATGGAGATCATGATCAGAACTGTACAGATGAGTAGGCTGGTCATTATCTGTAATTTTTGCAAAGTCAGAATCAATAATTGACAGTAAGGTACTAAATGTTAGTAATGTAAACTTTGAAGTCTGAAGAACATTGACTCAGTCCATTAAGGACATTGACAACATTTAAACAGTCCATTAACAACATTGACTCATTCCTCTTTTAAGTCCTCAGCTCCAGAATAAATTAAAAATACTATTAAGAAGTCCATGAAAAAATCATTTCGCATAATCAATACAAGTTGAAGGGATTCTGGTTTTCACCCAGTCAGCCCAGGCTCAATTCCCGGCAATGGAACATCTATTTGAAGTCTTGACAGTCTAACTTCTGGTTCATAGGTCGGTTGGGTCTAAAAACCGTCTGATGATTATGATGATGATGACAAGTGGAAAGACTAATATAGTCTACATGTTATGTTAAAGGAAGAAAGATTCATACATACAGCTGTTTGATTTCAGGGTTGGTGGCCAGAGGGTGATGAGGACCAGGAGAATGTCCTGACAGGCTCCGCCCAAACCAGGTTCACAGCCGACAGAAGATGTGCAGTGGAAACCACACTAGCTTATTGTAAAGGTACCTTTAAACTTACCCAAAGTACAGCAGGCTTTTTGTATAACAAGAATATCGGTGACACTAGACATTGCGGATTCTTTATTACAGTTAACAAGACTGACATAACAAATAACACTTGTGGAGGAGGTACTGGAAGACATATTAGATTGTTCAGACTTGATTGTTTATGTCTTTTGTACATACTAGACAGTTATCACACCAAACTTGATAGGTAGAATTAGATGGATTACATGATGACCTTGGCACAGTGGTAGTGGGTTCGCCTCGGGATTAGAGGGTCCTAGGTTCGATCCCCACCAGTGCCAAGTAGTGGTTGTGTCCTTAGGCAAGACATAGGTTATTCCTCATTGCTTTTCTCTGTCTTTGGGATTGATTCCATCTGGAGTGAGTCCCGAGAGGGATTAATATAAGAACTTGTTTCCCAATCTAGAAATTTCACTCTTCCTTTGTTTTTCAGAAATCAACCCAGAGAGTCCCCCACCAGCCTATATGGTGTATGCAGGACTTGAACCCTTGTCTTTCACCAATCTTTTCCCATTCTGGACAGTAGATGAAAATGCGAGGGAGATAAACTTACGGGTAAGTTCGTAGATTCTTCTGAATCAATCAAAAATATTCAACAAAACACTCAAAAAGGTTTAGATAAAATAGAGCCTGAAAAAATACCAGTCTAAGTCAGGTAGTTATTTTGTGGACTCACTTTGCACTGCTATGTTGTTTCACTTAAGAAGTTACACGCCTCACCTTGTAAGATATACTAAACACACCATCTTCGAAGATTGGCGCTCAAACTATTGTGTCAAGTTTACAGGGCCTCCCCTTGAGTTTGGTAATCTGCTGATACAATTTCTTGCCAGATCAAGTGTGTTCAGGCAACTGATAAAAGAATTTGACTGGTTTTGTTTAAAAGGGCTATTTATGTGTGTGAAATAAAGGGTTATTTCTATGTTTAAAATGAAGGGCTATTTCTGTTGCTAGTTTTATATTACTGTCACTGCAGCAGAATTTTAACGGCATTTTATGACGCTGCTGCCAAAAGACAAGGGAGGTCCTAAGTGAACAATGGACAATTATTTTTGCTTTCGCTGAACTGAAACCAATTAGCATAAAAAAAAATTAATGCATAAGAGATCATTGAGAAATAGTCAGGAAAAAAACGAACTCTTTTTAAACTGGCACTTCCAATAGCATCATGACAGTCTATGTGTGTCTTGTCAGCTTATTGCCACTGCAGCTGCTACTTGTTGCACATGAAATGAAGAGACGGAAAAAAACATGCCTATTAAAATCATTAGTGTTCATTTTGTTTGTGCAAAATTTAAGATTGTCTGATGTTTTAAAAAAAAGAGGTGGAAACATTGTGTTGAGTAGAATTAATAAGCAATGACTGTGCTGGATAACAAAGAATTAACTAAGTATTAGTCTATATTTCAATATTTTGTATTTCAATAGTAAGTCTATATTTCACAAGTCTATATTTCAATAACAAGTCTATATTACAATATTTTGTCTGTATTTCAGTACTTTCTCTGTATTTCAATATTTAGTCTATATTTCAATAACAAGTCTATATTACAATATTTTGTCTGTATTTCAGTACTTTCTCTGTATTTCAATATTAAGTCTATATTCAATGACAAGTCTATATTTCACGAGTCTGTATTTCAATAATAAGTCTATATTTCGAAATATATTGATTACACTGTTAAAGAAATTATTGAAATAAGTTTGTAATTCTCTACATTGTTCATGTATTAATGTTACATTTTCTAGCTGGCAATTGACCAGGAATCATCCATAAAGATAATTCACCAGGTTATAAAATGTTTCATATTTGCCATGGAATAAGTAAAACTTACTGCACCCCTTGCCATGCAATAAGCTTCAGTATTGTACGGTGTAATGTCAACTGCATGACAATATTGGGGACTAAAAGTGTTAAGGGCTCAGGTCTTTAAAAAAAATGGGGCCGGAGTTTTTATCTTGGAACTTTTTTTATCTTGAATTGGACAGGCTATGGTATTTTTTTTTGCATGATCAAATTTGAACTAAAACAAAAAAAAACCAGTTTCTTGTGGTTTGTAGGAAATTTTAGATACATGTAAATAAATTTTTTTTTTAAACTTGTTTTTTTTTTTGAAACCCTGCAACTACTAATAAAGCATAAGTGGGGGACAGGGGGTCAAGTTTTGTAACAGTTGGGCTAAATAAATTGGTGCACACACTAAAGAACAGACACATTTGGAGATTTTAAGATTTATTTTACTAAAAATCTTTTGTTACACTTTTTATGTGTTGAAACTTTGGCCCCAAGATACCTGAAGTTTAACTCCGCCTCCTGCATATCTGTGTAATAGATTCTCCCATCTTTGGGAAAGTCCATTACAGAATGAAGGGGAGGGATTTTATACTTCAATAAATTGTTAAGTTATTATTTTGAACTGATCATGAATAGCTGTTTTAGTACAGCTGATTTATTTAAGAAGATATTTTTTCTTCAAATTTCTGAGATGGATGTTCCATCTCTTAACTTTGCACAGTACTGTCATAGCAATTTTTAGTCACAATTTATCAACCAAATAGTGATTAGTTGAGACTCTGACTATGGAAATTGCAAGCTGATCATGATCTACACTATGGTGGATTAAATATATGGCTGTAGCTAGAAGATTAAACCACATATCCGAAATAAAAATGTTATAGAATGAAACTGTGTTTGCCTGTTTGGTCCAAAATTTCATGGTATTTTGCAGCTAACGGTCTGACACAATACACTACATCAGTTTACCTTAGTATCTTTTACCAAAAGACCTTTGCAAATTTAATGAACAGAAAATATCAGTTCAAAATAATGAATCATATTATTAGAATGTCATGCTACAACAGCTGTGAAAGAATATTAAGCATTTAAACATTTTTACCAGTGCTAACCTATTTACCTGTGTATCCAAGATGGACATCAGAGGGAATATTACTGCATTTTGTGTGGATTTAGTTATATTTTATCATAGCAAAAGCATTGAAAGATGTGCCTAATGACCAATGTTTTGTGGAGGAGGGGGGGACAGGCTGTTTTTTTACTATTATAACAAATTGCACAGGGGTAGTGTGGCAGATTTTATAGCATTTATAAATACCTCAACAATGGACAAAAGTTCATTGAATTACAGTATTTACTCACCTATAAGACTGTTTTGTCTGTTAGTTGGGTGTTGCATAAACATTTTTAATGGGGTACAAGGTCTGTATTTTTTAATAGCACTGCCATAAGTTTGGCATACATACCAACAGCTTGGCTCCATACATAACATGATAAAGGGATCACACTGGTCAAACCATGCCATTTGATGAAGGCAGTTTGTTGTTGTTTGTTTCTGACAAAGAATTACTGTTAAAATCATAATTATGGAGCAGCAAATATGAGACAAATCTAGGCACATCTTAACACATACTTTGCTTAGTCATATCTCAAACATTAACATTAAACATTGTCATGCATTACTACATCTAAAGGTCATGAGAGCATACTTTACATATCATGTCATGTTGGCATTGTTAATGTAAAACATTTATGTCATGTTAGTACATGTATTTGTACTGTCTGCAGTATGTCATGTGAGCATTTGCAAAGTAACACATCATGTCATGTTAGTATTTTTATGTAAAATGTTAGTGTTTTGTATAACACAATATGTCCTGTTAGTCATTATTGTGCATAATAACATGTTAGTACATTTGTTTTTTAACATTATCTCATATGTCATGTCATGTCATATCACACATTATATCATGTCAGTATATTTTTTTAACATCACTAACCTAATTCTATTTACCCCGGAAGGCCCGAGTGAAAGTTAAATGTTCATTTTGTCTGATTTGAAATCATGTTGGCTCCGTAACTGTTGTGACATCATCAGCATGTGGCATGGTCATACTCAGTACATCAGTTAGCTCAAATTCTATAAGAATAAAATATATTATACTCAGAATTTTTAGGTGATGGGTGATTTTGTTATGTTTGTTTTTCTTCAAATTCTTTTCTTCATACGTTATATGACAGATACTTTCCATTATTTCACTTTTATATTCTATATTGCTTTAAGATTTCTTACACAGAATATCACAATACTCTTCTTGTCTCTGTTAAAATCTTTCTTTAATGCTGTCGGCCAAGAAAGTTCAAACTTTTACACATTCTTCTTCAGAACTTCTTTGTAAAGGAAACAAGTACAACGTACTGATTTGAAAGAGTTTGTACTGGAGTGAAAAAGATTTCAATAAAAGAATTTAGTAAGCGTTCTGTAATAAAATATTTCCATTGAAGAAGGACATTGAGTGGTTTGAACTTTCTTGTTACTGTAAATTGGGCAATACTCATGATGATTAATTTTTCGCTATGTTGCGACTGATGAATCATGATGATTAAATTTTCGCCAAGTTGCGACTTTTCCACCTTGCTAACTTTAAAATCTTGCGAAAGATTCTTTTCACATTGATTTAATATTAGAAAGGCTGTATTAGAGAATACTCTTTTTGCTAATTTAGAAGTCACGAAAAAGTCTGTCTGCTCACAAATTGCAAAATTTTTGTCATGCAAAAATAACCCAATTTACAGTAAAAAAATTATTTCATGTTTAAATATCAAAGATTTTGTTTAGAATAAACACATGTATATATTTGGTGTTCTTTTTTAGGATGGAAGAACCGAGGGCGAGCTTGTATCTGTACAAGCTCTTTTGAAGAAGCTAACTAAGACGAGGTACACGTTTGCTGAGCTCCTCGAGACGCCACTTCCCGAGGGTGTCGATCCTTTGAAACTGGAGTCGTATCTTTCCGATGAAGAATTTGAGGTAAGCTTGATTCATTTTAGACAAATTTAGACAACTGTCTTTTAAGATAAATTTAGAAAACTTTAACAGATCATATAAGAGGTAAGGTTGTAACTGTACCATATTCAGTATACATGTATGTGTACATGTAATTGGTGATACATACTATTAACGAGCCAAGGGACAAAGCTGCCCTCCTGTTTATTTTTTCACTGAAATTCTGTTGAAAACAGGCTTTAAACCATCTAGAAAATAAAAAAAAAGATGCCAGAAGAAGTCATGCACAATTGTCACACTTAATGACATCTGTTTTTGTTGACAGTGTGCAGAAAGCTTTCAACTTTTCACCAGACTTTTGCTTCTTTCCGTCTAAGAATTTTCATCAGGAATTAGGTTCCAAATTACTGCTAAGTTAACCTTAAGCTTAAAAAAAGAAGATATTTTAACCATTACCTGTTAGGAAAAAAAGGAAAATAGTTATAACTTTTCAACAAGTGCAGATCATGATCAGCGAGCTCATCCATACAGTCTGATTGTGATCGGCGAGCACATCCATACAGTCTGATTGTGATCGGCGAGCACATCCATACAGTCTGATCGTGATCGGCGAGCACATCCATACAGTCTGATCGTGATCGGCGAGCACATCCATACAGTCTGATCGTGATCGGCGAGCACATCCATACAGTCTGATCGTGATCGGCGAGCACATCCATACAGTCTGATCGTGATCGGCGAGCTCATCCATACAGTCTGATCGTGATCAGCGAGCACATCCATACAGTCTGATCATGATCGGCGAGCTCATCCATACAGTCTGATCATGATCGGCGAGCACATCCATACAGTCTGATCATGATCGGCGAGCACATCCATACAGTCTGATCATGATCGGCGAGCACATCCATACAGTCTGATCATGATCGGCGAGCACATCCATACAGTCTGATCATGATCGGCGAGCACATCCATACAGTCTGATCATGATCGGCGAGCACATCCATACAGTCTGATCATGATCGGCGAGCACATCCATCCAGTCTGATCATGATCGGCGAGCACATCCATACAGTCTGATCATGATCGGCGAGCACATCCATCCAGTCTGATCATGATCGGCGAGCACATCCATCCAGTCTGATCATGATCGGCGAGCACATCCATGCAGTCTGATCATGATCGGCGAGCACATCCATCCAGTCTGATCATGATCGGCGAGCACATCCATGCAGTCTGATCATGATCGGCGAGCACATCCATGCAGTCTGATCATGATCGGCGAGCACATCCATGCAGTCTGATCATGATCGGCGAGCACATCCATGCAGTCTGATCATGATCGGCGAGCACATCCATGCAGTCTGATCATGATCGGCGAGCACATCCGTACAGTCTGATCATGATCGGCGAGCACATCCGTACAGTCTGATCATGATCGGCGTGCTCATCCGTACAGTCTGATCATGATCGGCGTGCTCATCCGTACAGTCTGATCATGATCGGCGAGCACATCCATACAGTCTGATCATGATCGGCGAGCACATCCATACAGTCTGATCATGATCGGCGTGCTCATCCATACAGTCTGATCATGATCGGCGTGCTCATCCATACAGTCTGATCATGATCGGCGAGCACATCCATACAGTCTGATCATGATCGGCGAGCACATCCATACAGTCTGATCATGATCAGCGAGCACATCCATACAGTCTGATCATGATCAGCGAGCACATCCATAGTCTGATCATGATCAGCGAGCTCATCCATACAGTCTGATCATGATCAGCGAGCACATCCATACAGTCTGATCATGATCAGCGAGCACATCCATACAGTCTGATCATGATCAGCGAGCACATCCATACAGTCTGATCATGATCAGGGAGCTCATCCATACAGTCTGATCATGATCAGCGAGCTCATCCATACAGTCTGATCATGATCTGCACCATACATTATTCAGTCAATAAATTATGAGTGGACTCCCCTTTGAACAAATAATAGTACTGTCCAATATGGAGGATGGACAAGTCCATTTTAGAAATTTTAGCGGGTTAAGCGTCGAGGTATTTAAATTATTTTGTTACTTAATATTTCAGGGTGTTCTGGAAATGACGAGAGAAGAGTTCTATGCCTTACCTAGCTGGAAACAACAGAAGTTAAAGCAACAAGTTGAACTTTTCTGATCCACTCCTGGATTGACAATGATTGTTTGTTTGAAGTTTGTTGATAGTTACAAGAAAAAGATTGAAGATGAATTTGAAACCCATGGAGCTGTACAAAAAGAGTTGGGCATACAGGGTGCCGAGCTTTGCTACTGACAATTTGCTGATATAGTTTCCTATTGATAAAACCACTTTGAATACAGTGGTGAAAGTGAGTCCCACTATTGACAGAATTACCTCCCCTGGAAAGAGATATTTTGAGAGGTTAACACAGGTTATCTTTTCCTGGTGTAGCAAAAACATAATCAAATGCACACTATAATTTAGCTGCCTTTGCAGCTACTCTGAGCTTGGTTACACCCAATCATTTGCGCATGGTGGTTTTTAAGGTAAGATTTAAAATTTCACGTTGGGTAATGACTAATGAATAAAGTGGCTGAAGTTTATAGGTATAAGGCCACTAAATTAATTTTAGTTACATTACATGTATATTCTTTGAAAATAATGATACATGCATGTTTCAGAAAGCTAGTCCATTCTTTCAGTTTAACCTATTCTGTTACTTGTTAAGTGTGTTGTGCTGATACACGTTTCTGACATATTTTACTGCCATGTGGCATGTAACATCTCTGCTCAATATATGTAAATGTGGACACTCAGCAATGTACATGTTTGTTTTCTGCCAACATCGTCTATTTCAACAATGTGTCTTACAGAACCTTTATACTTGCATCATACAGTCCATGACTGTTGTGTAAAATTTCATTTTCAAGGTGTTTCCGTAGAAGAAACAGTGACTTAGATTTAGCCTAAATAACAGTGTTCTGACGGTTCACTGCCATTTCTATTCAGAAAACCTGTAATATTCTCTGTTTCGGTCACAGTAAATGTGCTTTTTTAACTTCAATGTACCAAACTCAATTAGGCATATAACTGATATAGTATGTCTCTTAACATTAAACCATGTGCTACATATATTTTTATAACAGAAACTGACTTGTATTCTTAGTTTAGTGCTGAAACTGCCTGTACACAAGTTATTGCAATATTTATGTACAATACATGTACTACTAATTCATGACATGTCTAAGGTTACTGCCCTTAAAACCCTTTTTCCAGCAATTTTGTACTCAAAAGCCTACAGTAGTTTATGCTGAATATATCACAAGGTGCTTTATTATCATTACGCAAATAGAATGCTGAATTGTTTCAACTATTTTGTGATTCATAAGAGATTGGCCTAAACTTAAATGCCTTTACGCCTTTCTTTAATATCTATGAACTAACTTTTTGTTAACATAGTGTAAGCTTAGACCACTTAGTATATTATAGGCCTATTCTTGAAAGTTGATCAAATTTGGTATGTAGCTATAAGTTACAGCTGCATACCAAATATAGCCGCTATAACTATATTTTTATAAGTTGCAACATATGCTTCCTGTTTTGCATTAAATCTTGAATTAGTCTGTGATGCCTTAGAAACTTTGCCAATTCAATGAAATAAAAGCTTGGAAATATTTTTTTGCATATATTTTTAAACTTCCCTTTCACACAATATTTAACTAGATCTATACACATATCAAGATATGGCTGATTTTGCCCACCTGCATTTATATGCAAATTGATAAAACTTGAATCTTGTTTTTAGTATTTTTTTATGTTAGTGTTGTTTTTGCTGTTTATGAACACAGGTAAAATATCTGACAAAATATCCCTGCTTAGCATCCCACAATCTGAATTCAGAGTAGGAAGTTCCATGAACAATTCTGTAAAAGTAGTGGAAAGCGTCACCATTCATACAAGTTTGATATCCGTTTTAAGAAAAGTTAAAGGAAAAAGGGGGAAAAATTAATGGAAATTGCATGGAAAATAGAAAAAGTCCAATTTAATTTTCCAATGGCTGTGTTATGAAATTGTACATACCATACGACATGTGATATCATTCACACATATTGTTACTTGTTCTGTATTTGTAAAATTGTTAAAAAGTGATTGAAAGAATTTTTGTTTGTTTGTTTGTTTGCTTAATTTATTACAATACTGTGTGATTTATGATTTTAAATATAAATTCTTAACAAGTTGTGTCTAATATATATATGCATGTAGAAAATTATATAAGCTTTAATAAAATATACTGTGTTCAATTAAATAATGTAGAGGAATTTTGTAAAATACGTAGTAAATAAAATGTGAAATGTAGTTTTGTATTAAAGAGACACCTTCATGTACAAAAAACGTGTAAATAAATTTGTAACAGCCTGTAGAAAGATTGTGTAAAGAGATTTTTGAGCAACACCTGTACCATAGTGTAAATATCTTGTAGAGTTTGTACAGTTATTAAAAAAAACTGCGCCAGTGCTTTAAACTAGCAAAGTGTTATATCATAATGTATCTTCCATGAATAAATTAAATGCCATCATACAAATATGTTTGTTGTCTGTTGATCCGGAACTATAGCTGTTGTTTGGTGGAGCCGGTATAGAGCAGTAGAAGTGAGAAGCACGGGTTCAGGGTTCGATCACTGTGAGTGCCATGTTGCTAGTCTCATTAAGCAAGACACATTCATTCCATACTGCCCCTCCCTCTCTCTTTTCAAAATTGCTTCCATCTGTCTTGAGAGAGTTTTAAGTTACAAAAACTTGTTTTTCAAACACAAATATAGTAAAAATAGAACAGTGTATCATAGACTATCTTTCAAAGCAGTATTATTTGACTCTGCCAGTACTATGTCACAGAACTGTCTTAGCAAACGCAAACTTCTAAAATGGATTTGGTCATTTAACAGTACCATTAATCGTCTGAAGGGATCAGATCACTGAAGATTTACTGACTTCAACCCTAACTGCAGATTATGATCGAACTGCACTTGCAACTATAAGGGTAAGAGTTAAGACATGGTCAGACTACGTCTAAAACTGAATACTTTGCTGAATACAATCTTGTAAATCCTGCCTTGAATGACGTGGCAGGTACAAATCTTGTCAGCATTATAATATACTGTACAATTACACTGGTCAATGCATCATTAGTTCACCTACACTACTACTTACATATTTCCATTTTGACTTGTGTCAACACATTAGCATACCAGTATGTTAATAAAGGGACATAACTCTGCAAGACATTCACAGTTTATAAAAGTTGTCTAACAACAAAATTCATAAGACTTTTCTAAGTCAAGGACAGACTCTTGCAGATTGTTGCCACAATGTGTCTCGCCCATTGTATTTCATTGCTAATATATTTTGTAAAGTCCTGCTGTAATAGTAATAAATTGCAGTATATAATTATGCAAGCCCTTGACTAGTATCCCCACCACCCCCCAAAACAACTTTGTTTTGGGTGGGCATGGCATGTAACACTCGGTCTAATCAGATATTTTACTAAGATTTATTCAACATATGTATGGGAAATACCACTAATTAGTTCTGCTTATGAAAGTAAATTGTAAAAGTTTCCTTCAATATACTGTAAGAGGGGGTATTGAGTGAAGGTCTGTAGATTCAAAGTCTAAATTGTAAGGTTTTTAATGTTTAAAACTTAATTAATTCACTAAAAGCAGACTTTTTTTGGCCTCTGCTCATTGTGCTTGGTGGTAGTTGGTTTTAGTAATTTAGTCCCCAAAATCCAAAAGGTCAATGTCACAGGTAATGCAGTCCGTGTAATAAAACCACAAAAGTTGTAGTCAAGGTCTTTTACATCCTTGATTTAATTGGTTTGGATCATGACCTTTTACTGTCAACCATTCAATCTTAATTAAATTTTCAGTTAGCTCCCCTCTGAAGTATCGGTATATTTTCAGTTAACATCTCTTTGAAGTATCAGTTTATTTTCAGGAGCTAATTGAAAATATACTGATATTTCAAAAGGGAGCTAACTGAAAATTTACTAATAGTTCAAAGGGGAGCTAACTGGAAATATACGGATAGTTCAAAGGGATGTTTACTGAAAATATACTGATACTTCAAAGGGGAGCTAACTGAAAATTTACAAAGGGGAGTTAACTGAAAATTTGCTGATAGTTCAAAGGGGAGCTAACTGAAAATTTTCTGATAGTTCAAAGGGGAGCTAACTGAAAATTTACTGATTGTTCAAAGGGGAGCTAACTGAAAATTTACTGAAAATTTGCAAAGGGAGCTAACTGAAAATTTACTGATTGTTCAAAGGGGAGCTAACTGAAAATTTACTGATAATTCAAAGGGGAGCTAACTGAAAATTTTCTGATAATTCAAAGGGGAGCTAACTGAAAATTTACTGATAGTTCAAAGGGATATTTACTGAAAATATACTGATACTTCAAAGGGGACCTAACTTAATATTTACAAAGGGGAGCTAACTGAAAATTTGCTGATAGTTCAAAGGGGAGCTTACTGAAAATTTGCTGATAGTTCAAAGGGGAGCTAACTGAAAATTTACTAATAATTCAAAGGGGAGCTAACTGAAAATATACTGATACTTCAAAGGGGAGCTTACTGAAAATTTACTGATACTTCAAAGGGGAGCTAACTGGAAATATACAGATAGTTCAAAGGGATGTTTACTGAAAATATGCTGATAGTTCAAAGGGGAGCTTACTGAAAATTAACAAAGGGGAGCTGACTGAAAATTTGCTGATAGTTCAAAGGGGAGCTAACTGAAAATTTACTGATAATTCAAAGGGGAGCTAACTGAAAATTTACCGATAGTTCAAAGGGGAGCTAACTGAAAATATACTGATACTTCAAAGGGGAGCTAACTGAAAATATACAGATAGTTCAAAGGGATGTTAACTGAAAATATACTGATAGTTCAAAGGGGAGCTAACTGAAAATTTACTGATAGTTCAAAGGGGAGCTAACTGAAAATATATGGATAGTTCAAAGGGATGTTAACTGAAAATATACTGATACTTCAAAGGGGGGCTAACTGAAAATATACTGATAGTTCAAAGGGGAGCTAACTGAAAATATACTGACAGTTCAAAGGGGAGCTAACTGAAAATATACTGATACTTCAAAGGGGGGCTAACTGAAAATTTGCAAAGGTGAGCTAACTGAAAATTTGCTGATATTTCAAAGGGGAGCTGAAACTTTGAACAATCAGTTAATTTTCAGTAAGCTCCCCTTTGAACTATCAGTTAATTTCCAGTTAGCTCCCCTTTGAACTATCAGTAAATTTTCAGTTAACTCCCCTTTGTAAATTTTCAGTTAGCTCCCCTTTGAACTATCAGTATATTTTCAGTTAACTCCCCTTTGTAAATTTTCAGTTAGCTCCCCTTTGAACAAAAGAGTATGCTATCCAAATAGAAAGACTGACAGGAAGGGTTAAACATATGGCCACTGAAGCTCAAAGACTGTTTATAATTATGATGTCTGTATTTCCAGAAACAGTCAGGTTTATCATAAAATAAACCAATCAAAGCATTCAACCAGAGAACATCACATTGTATAACAAGAGCTGTCAGTAGGACAGCGTGCTCGACTTTTTTAGTGCTTGCCAATAAAACAAAACTTTGACAGTTAAGGGCACACAAGACTTTAACTAGGAATTTCTAAGTACAAATCAAGAAACATTTTTCACAGAGTTATCTTCTTTTGCTTACAGATAGGTCTTACGATGGTACATAAGTACTCCAACTTTCAAAGTAATATCTCAAATGGTTAAGTTAACAAGTGGACAAGAATGAAAATTTTAACTGAGTTTCTAAGTCAAAAAGGGCCATAATTCAAATAAAATCCTTGACAGAATTACCTTCTCCTACCCATGTTTGGGAATCATGATGGTAAACAAGTATTCCAACTTTCAAATTAATATCTCAAACAGTTCAGTCAAAAAGTGGACTGGTACGAAAAACTTAACCAAGATTCTAAGTCGATAAAAGGCCTTAATTTTTAAAACAAATCCCTGACCGAGTTACCTTCTCTTGCGTACAGATGGGGGTAATGATGTGAAATAGCATTAAAAGTTTCAAAGCAATATCTCAAAGGGTTAAGGCAATAAGTGGATTTTACCCATATTCAATGTATTTTCTAAGTAAAAAAGGGGCATAATTCTGTCAAAAACCTTGACAGAGTTATGTCCTCTTGTCTGTTGATGAAGGTCATGATGGTAAACAAGTATGGTTAGTTTCAAAGCAATACCTCCAATGGTTTTGAAATAAAGTGAGGTGGGAAGAAAAACTTAACCAAGCTCAATACACTGTTAAGAGAAACAACCCTTCCAGAAAAAAAGGGCCATAATTCTGTCAAAAACCTTGACAGAGTTATGTACTCTTGTCTGTAGATGGAGGTTATGATGGTAAACAAGTATGGTAAGTTTCAAAGCCATACCTCTAATACTTCTGAAATAAAGAAAAAGAGGGCGGGGGGGGGGGGGGGGACGAAAATTCAACCAGGGGGGGGCGCCCCCCCCCCCCCCCCCCCCCCCGGGGGGGGGGGAGGACAGCTCCCCTTTTCATAGAAAAGTCGAGCTAAAAACTAAATAACAACCAGAATCATTTTAATGTTTAATTTTACCTCATTGCATACATGTAGTGACATATTTGATTACATTTCAAAATAATCTACAGTGTATTAGATTTATACATCATTAAATATACAAGAAGTCTCTTCATAACTATTAATATTGCCCTTAATTAAAAAAGATACATTATAATTTTTGTATCAGCTATATCTACGATAAAAGCTCTTAAATATGCTGATGTGTAACTTGAATACATAGAGCTTTGTATAATAACACGGAGTCACCGTGAAAATACGTTGCAAACGTTTCTTGTTACTTTATGTTACATCACCGGTCGATGTAGCCCAAAGTAACAAGAAATGTTAAAATAAAACCAGCTCTACATGTCTGTATAGGAAGCCATACCCATGGCATCCACTGAATTCTCCACAAACAACACATACTTTCAATTTCAAGAGCCGACTGCAAAACTTGCATCTGTTTCTATGTACACTTTGCGCAGTTTTGCATTTTGTTCTTTATTTGAAAGGTTGACAATACACCAAGAGCCAGCTTCAAAACAGACTTAAAGACTCCCTCATATCAAACCGAAACATTCTCAACATTTTGTATCTTTAACACTCCTCAAGCATCCATATCATTTTCATCAAAATAATGTTCATGTCTTATACCACCTTCCTTAGCTTAACTAAATTCACAAAAACCTTTTCAATTTTCCTGTAACAATAATTTTTCATCCCCGATTTTACCCGCACTAGGACTGCGACTAACTCACGGTACAGATCCTGGTCAGTCCCCTAAACTACCATCTCTGCTTCTTTGTTACATCTTCACAAATACTGCAAACCCTTTTGACAGGTTTTTATTATAACTTAACATCACTTAGGTCATACTTCATCTATCCAAGTTCTCTTTCACATACATGTACAGTTAAACCTGTGAACAAAGACCAGTGACCGGAATAAAGCGGTCATTTATACTCAGATGTTACTTTATTCGAACTACTGGTCACTTTTTTGTACCGTGGACTTTTATTTCGAGGTTGTCTTTCACACAGGTTTGATTGTATCGAGTTTTGCACATAGTGCATAAAATCTTACAATGACCGTATTAATCAGTCGAAGGCTTTGTACAACAATCTAGCTGTCACTATATATAAAACACAAAAAGAAATACTCAACCGGTTTACTGACTGGCATGTTTCTTTTCATACCAAACATACAATACGCCCACAGCAAGATTCGAACCTATGACCTATAGCTGGACGAAAAATCATATAGGTCATAGCATAAGGCACCATATTCCACTTCACTCTCGGTACCTAACCGAAAAAATATGTATATTGACATTCTTAATAAAGTGCGTAATAAAAAGCTTAAAATTTATCTATTTTACATTTGCATATTTGGCACAACTTTTATTGCACATATATTATATATGAACACATATTTAAAAATACCTTATATATGTAGCCAAGTATTTTTTTCTATTGATTTATTTCATTGGTCTTTAATAAATATCCTATGTTTTTTTGAGGTTGTGTAAAAGTATTTACCATTTTGTTTTAGTCTCAGAAATGTACTTTTTAACAAACAAAGTTATCCGAAAGACACCTATACAAAATAACTTACCTACAAATGCACAGGATTTAAAGGAATATTAGATATAAAACTATCAAAACCAAATCTCATATACTCTAAGCACATTATAACATAAAAGTAAATAAATACGAATATATACTTACTAAATAGTACACTTCATAACTTAAAAACAATCAGTAGCAAGCACACTAAATACATGACTCAGCACTATTAAGGTCATTTACTATATAATAGTTAGGAAAAAAACTGAAAACTGAACAGGGTAGCTACAGTAATTATATAAGTGTAGAACTAGAACTGGAGAAAAAATTGTACACGTTGATGAACTTTTCTAATATTTTATATAATCTGCACAATAATTTGTAATTCTCAATTATGTAATGTGTATAACACACTCAACTATGTTGTCATTGAATATGTATTTATAAAATTGGCTGTAAAATCACTCCAATACAAGGTCTTTCAGAGTATAGCCATAATTCAAAAATATTAAAAAGTAATCATATAAATAAGCAATAAATAACTGATTATAATAGTATACTATAAGTTAAATGGGATATTGATGGTCACAACCAATGATGAGGAAAAACAAGTTCATATGTCATAAGAATGCAACTTAGTATAATATTGTTGTCGATTGTCTAACCTACATTTATTTTTCTGCAGAAGACTGCATCATGTTGAACACTGAAAAATGCATAAAAACCTTCAATACATTTCTTCTGAATATTCTGTCAATGCTCCTTAATAGTCAAACATATGTTACCATGCCAACCCTGTCCCACTTAAATATTATGTTTCCCCTACCCCTTCCAACTCAGATATTATGTTACCCTCACCCTAATCTATCAGATATTATGTTACCTAGCCACCCCACTCCACTCAGACATGTTACCCCTGCCCCACTAGACCCACTATGAATACAAGCAGTTTTTCCAGGCTTTTGTAACCAGTGAAAAGTTGAAAGATAAAACTATTAAAACATCAATACCAGCAGAAGCTTTTTACTACAATAGTTTGGCATGTTCTTCTTCTAAAACATCTTTCTATCTATCAACAGACTGTAACTATGAGGATTGTTGTGTTACCCATTTGCATAATTACATCATTGCCCAAGAGCATATGGCACAACAAACTTTTAGATTATGAAAATAAAGAAAAAGAAAAAAAATAGGAAAGATTGCTTGCAGAATGGTTCTTACGTTGATTTGGCACACAGTTTTGTACTTGGCAACCATTTCTGAAATTACTGATAAACTATCAGTGTTGTAGAGATATCCATCATAGGCTCTTTACAGCAATACAATCAGTTAATTTGAAATAAATTACTTCCCCTTTCAGAGAAACTAAACACAAAGTAGGTTTTTATTTAGTAATTCACTCCTAAAAGATTATTTATAAGGTTTACAGTAGTGTAAAAATCTAAGAAATTTCAAACTAGAAGAAACCATCTCAACCTGAATCATTTTAATGTTGTTGTTCTTGCACTTCTCACAAAATTTTGCTTTATAAGAGTACCCTCCCTTTGATATCCCACAATTATCTGGCATTCAAACAAGTCTGAATGGCTTCAAAAACACTAAAATGTTATGGAACATTGAACTCTTAACATAATTAGCAATTCAAAACCTATAAAATCTTAACACGAAATCTATCAAGACATTTGTTAAGTCAAACTCCCTGGCACAATGCCAAAATTGTTACCTGGAAAAATAAGTTCTGCTAAAAATATACACAGGTGAGAGAAGAATTGGTTAAAAATACATATGGTGTGTTAACAAGCCAGTAATTGTCCTCTTTAGCAAATTTTATTAAAGAAAAAACAACCTTTTAGAGCAAGGTTTCTTAACACTCAATAAGTGATAGGCAATGTATGTAACCAGTCAGTCATGGTGGTACAATGTACTAATTAAGTCAAGCTATATCTTTGTCAATTTGTCATCTCATTCCCAAACTGTATACAAAATTTCAACTGATTAATTCTAAAGTATATTTAGAAACCTGAATAATTCCATTTATAAATTTGAGCTACAGTGTATTTGGTTGAAATATATCAAATAGGGTTTCTATGGCACACCAAAATGCTTGTCATTATTAAATAACGGTATGGCACACCAAAGTGCTTGTCATAATTATATATCAAAGTCTTTGACTATAATTATAAAATACTAAGCAAACTTGTACATTTGTTGAGCAATGATCTAATAAAATCTTTCAATGGAATTTGTAAACTCAGTTTCTTGTCTTTTGCTAAAACATTCAGCACAACATTTTGGACAGACTTCCTTATCAATGGGTTAGAATCTACTAAGCTTCTATTTACATAGATGAAATGAGTGAGTTCAAGGGAGCAAAATTAAATGACTACAAAATGTATTTTTACTCAACAATGCAGCACACCTATTTATTAACACATTTTCCATTCATTTACAAAATATTTCATTGATGTAATAGGCAAATGGTCCAGCATGGAATAATTGTCCAATTAACAAAATTCAAAATATCAGTTTAAAATAGATCCTAAACAAATCATTGATGTGGCATCCTCTTGTTTCAAAATGATTAATGGTATATTTTTCATAATCATCTCTTTCTTGGCAAAACATAACATTTTTGCATCAAGGCCAAACAAAAATACTACCTTTATGAACGGTTAATCACGTTTTCTTACAATGCATGCTGTTTTTTAGCACATGCCAGACTAATTTAAACACCAGAAGGTATATCAATTAATTGTTAGAATGCACAAGGTTCAGAACTGAAGGTTCACAGTCTATATTCTATCATTTCAGTGCAGCACGAAATCACGAATTTATAAAGAAATCAGGCTAGAAAAAAAAATGTTTTACACCCACTCACTCCATGAAAGTAGACAGAGCAAACATCTGGGTTATTTAGCCATTCAAAAGTCCCATGTTTGGAAAATATGCTATATAATGAATATATTCTGACAAATGGCAATGAGCTGTCGAAGCATACCAGTATATTGGTTTTATATGACGTATTATGCAACTTTTACTTTACACCAGTTAAATTATAAGATTTTACAAGTTTCTATAGAAACAAAATTAAAATAAACTAAAATAATCTTTATATCTTTATATGTTCTTCAATATCTGAGATAGCTATAAAACATCTGGAACATTTCTGTTATCACCTTTAAAATGTTTAGTCAACAAAAAAAGTCATTTATATAATAAACCCAAAAAAACAAAACTTAAACAACAAACATTCTAACATGAATCATATTATACATAATGTTATCTGAATGAGTCAGATGTCAGTTTTTAACTTTCATTTCAAGGGCCAGTTTTAAAGCTGACCCAGACAGTCTTTGTCCTTTTTCATCCGTGTATAGATCTGATTCAGACCGGTAAATCTTTTGCAAAACAAAGTCTGTAAACATTGAATCTTCAGACGCACATTTCCTAAGTCCGCTCATGCGTATTTTTTCCAGCCTTTGAGGATCTTGTTCAAATGCTGCAACTAATTCATGAAAACTTTTTGGTCTTTCCTCAGAGTCTTGCTCACAACCAAACGACCTTGACCTCCGACGGATGACAACTTCATCTGATCCCAAAGCACCTTGGTCTGTGTAACGTAAACTTACTCTCTCTTGTTCAGTGTCAGAGGCAGTTTTTGTAAAATCTCTATCAAACCCAAAGGCTTGTTTTCTTTGATCACTTTTCTTTGCAGTCAGGCTTTCGGCTTGCCCTGGATATTTCCAAACTGGGTAAACAGGTGGTTTACACTTAGGTGATTCAAACCCATCATCTGAGATGACAGATGAAGTTATTTCAGTTTGTTTAACTTTACCGTCATCTGTCTGTAAAGACCTAAATCTCGATCTATTCTCATGTCTTTGTTTGACTGATTTTGGAGTTGTACTTCTTGACTTTTTTGCATTTGTTTTGTCAACTTTTGCTAACTTTTTCTCTTTATCCTTTTCTTTTCTATCAAGTTCTTCTAGAAGTGCAACTATATCAGGACAACTAAAGGAGCGTCTCATTCCAGAAGCTTTCATAGGGTCATCATCATCATCACTTGAATTTAAATCAACATCATTTTCACCACTACCTGAAATTTTACTGTTTGCTTTACGACTTACTTTAAAATCAGGTGAACTATCACTTGACATTTCTTGAAGAGATGCTTTACGGTATTGTTCAAACTTTTCCTTCATTTCAGAGATAGATGGTGGAGGTTCAGTTTGAGTTTCTACAGTTTGTGTTTCAACACTTTTTGTTATTGCTGGCATAGACTTTCTATGCTCAATGTTTCCACGTTTTCGAAACCTTCCAGCACCACGATTTTGCGACTGCGCATTATTTAATTCAACTTGCAATGACACTGAATTTTTGTTAACCTCTTTTGGTTCACTTTTAGCTACGTCTTTTGTTACAGATTTTGTCACAGCAGGTTTAAGAAATTCAGTTGCCATGGAAACAAACTTATTTGATTCTGATGATGGTTTTGAATTTAACGCACTTTGATTTTGTAAAACAGTTCTAGACTGAAGCTGTATATCAAGGTTTCTTGTGGGAGAGACAATATTTGTATTTCTCTGATTCTGATTTGACTTTTGTATTGATGGTTTAGACTTGTCTATATTCAAGTACAAAACACTCTGAACAGGTTTATTTTCTGAGGCTTTAATGTCACCAATAGCAACAGACTCAAGTTCTTTAATGGCTGTATTGTAACCGTCTTGCACAGCACGCTGTGACTTTGACTCTAACTTCAGTTGTTGTCTTGGAGGTTCCTGCCTTATTTCATCCGGTGGGCGTTGACTAGAATACTGCTGAACAGGTGCCGCAGATGCAGTCATGTTTGAATCTGAAGAAAAATACTTGGATGTCCTCTGTGCAACGCTGCGACACTGTTTTGTAACTTCGTCCAAAAGAACTTGAAATGATTTAGTAATATCTTCAAATTCATTCTGTGTTTGCCTTTCAATTTCTTCAATGTGTGACCTACGCAGAATTTTACTTCCATCTGACACATTGTTTAGTTTATCATTAGAGTTTGCTTGGCCAGAAATATTTGAAACAGAACTATTTTTCCGGGAACTATTTTCTTGCTCATGAAGATTATTGTACGCTGCTGTTACTTCTCTTCTAGAGGCACGATCCATCAGTGATTTATCATCCAGGTCAATACTTTTATAAACCTTTTCCAGCTCATACAAAGCATCTTCCAATTTGCTTCTTCTCGCCTTTTCAGATTCATAATTTGGGGTAAATTTCACATTGAAAAATTTCTGTTCAGTCATTGGTGCAAATTTTCTTAGTGCCAGCAAAATACTGTCTAGTTTATCTTCATCTGCAGAAACAATACGTGACTTTATCTGACTCAGTTTATACTCGACTTCTTGTGCTAGCGATCTTAAGTCATCAACAGATTGGTCTAAAGCATGAGGGTTTGGCTTTGATTGGGTCACAGCTTGAGGGCCATTAATAGCACCGAGTGGTTTGCTATTTGATGCATTAGTTACATTTTGATGCTTAGCAGATAAGTCTATCAAAGCTTTCTTTCTTTTGGCTGAGTGTTCATCAGAAGATTCATTGACCAGTCCAGTGCTTTTTAACTTGTCCGACAATAATTTGGGATCAAGATGATAATTTCCATTTATAATATAGGGAAACTGTGTGAACTCCGGATCAATGTAAGGTGCATTGGCTATTTGTTGCAGAGCTTGTGGGGGAATCTCGTTTTGAGGTGGTTTCCAGGTTTCATGAGTGTTGTCATAACCTGGTGTTGCTGTGGATGATTTAACAACATCTGCAGTGTCAGTAATTATTTCTGTTTTTGCCCTTTTCACATCTTTTGGAAAAATGAAAGCTTTTGAAGATTTTGTCAGTGGTGATTGTAATGACAGATTTGCAGAAGAATTTGATTCTGAAGTGTCCAAGTTTTTCATCAGTTTAGGACTGAGTGGTTTCTTCTGTAGTGTTGCACGTATATCTTCTAAGACTTCATCCAATGCACTTGTGCTTGACTTTTTTGTTGGCTTTGAGTTTAATTTTAGTGGCTGAATAGTTGGGGCAGTAAAAGTGTGTTTATTTGAATGTGTTGGTTGGTATGTGGAGTCAGACAATGCACGGTACTTTTCTGTCGGTATTTGCATTTGAGTAGATGGTGTGTAACTCTGTGTCATCAATGTTTGAACTTGAGATGAGCTTGGAGTCGAGAACGTGTTGGAACTTGTCAGCCTTTTCATTTGGTCTTCAAAAGTTGCATTTGCAGTGTTTGTTTTTGCTTGCAGATTATCCACTCCACCAGTAGCAAGTTTTAACAGTTCATCAATTTCATCAAAATTGACCTCTTTTGAAATGTCCTCTGGCTTTTCGAAAGTGGCAAGGCCTTCAATTTCTTTCCATACTGGGTCTTCCGAGAAGGGGATTGTTTGCAGAGTACGTGCTTTGACCCTTTCCATACTTACTAGACCTTTTCTGCTTTCCATGTTTGGAGACCACACGTCAGGGGCGACTTTAGAGTCCGCAATTGCAGGTTGTTTCAAGTCAAGAACAGCACCCTTCTTTGGCATAGAGACATTTACAGAAGAAACTGCTTTAGTTTCCACTGGTATATTTCTGTAGACAGGTAATTTTCTTTCGTTCTTTGGTGTTAATGGAACTATGGGCGAGGCAGGCGGTGTTTTGTCTTTCCTTTGATCTGAAAGTTTCCGTCGGATTATAACTGGTGACCTTGGTTGTGTTGGTGTGACTGGCTGAATATTCAGTGTTAATTTCGATGTTCCAGATGGAGTTTGTGCTACAAATGGAGTAGTCACAGAATATTCTATCTGTGGTTCCCTTAATACTGGGGATGCGCGTTTTGTATCTGTTTCACTCATATCTGAATCAAATCGTTTCCGAATGTCATTAAAATTGTCAGAAACTAGTTCTTTCAGTTCATTAATTTCTTCTTCATAACGAGACATTCTCCATGATTTTCTAACTCCACTGTCAGAGTCAATAGCCATTGGTGGCCATGACTGCTGCATAGTTGAACCGATTTCTGATTCACTTAAAGTCACATTACTCATACTATGAGCATGACCTGTCATTTCATTTGGCTTTCTATATCTGATTTGTGCATTCACCATATCAGCAGACTCTGTCGATTGTTTACCCTTTGCAAAAGATTTCGCTACAATTCTTCTGGGTTTCGGTTCATTCACAACACGAAAGATTCTATGTAAATTTGTTTCTGATGAAACAACTTTTGGTTCAAAGTAAGTTGCATTAGATGGATCTTGCATACTTGAATCTGACATAGAAGATGTGGAACGGGTTAGATTAACTGACAACTTCCCAACCCCAGAATTACTGGTAGGACTAACTAACTGCCAAAGTTCTCTACGTACCTCTACTGGTGTATCAGGTTTCTGATTACTGTCACTAAACGATTCATATTCTTTGATTGTATTCAAAATTGTGCGTCTTTCTTCAACCTCACCGGGTGTTAACTTTTTCTCCCATTTCTTAATCCTTTCAGAAACTTCAATGTCATACTCAACATCAGAAAACATTCCTGTATCAAAAGCTGGTACCATTCCGTTTTCAGATGTTTGCAACTGCTCTACAACATTTTCAGTTGGTTGAACGTAAATGATATTCCCAGTTTGTTTGTTCAGAACAGGGTAAGGGGCATAGCTTTTAGGCATTTGGAAAGTATTCTGAGATTGTACGAAATCTGTATCTACAGCATTTAAATGACTATCTGATTTGGATATATCTTCACTTATGTTGTATGTTTTACGCTGCATATATGGACTGTATGTAGCTGAGCCCGAATGAGGTGCATGTCTCTGGTCTGCAGCTGATACAGCCACTTGTCGGGAATTTGGAAACTGACAGGCATATGTAGTATTTGACTGAGGATATACTGTTGACTTTTGCACAACCTTTGGTTCTACTTTTGTTACAGTTGACATTAATTTATTTGACACATAAGTTCTTGGATCTTGCAATCTTGACCTAAATTCATCTTGCAGCGGTTTATTGGTTTGATTGGGTCGCAAAGGTTCTCTTATAACTTGTCTCTGAACAACATTTTCTTGTGAAGAATTTGAGTAATTTCCTGACTGACGTTTTAATTTTCCACTTTCAATTTCACTTTCAAGATACTGGATATTTGATTCAATTAAATCGTCTAATGAATCACTAGAGCTATTTGGTGACCTTGGATTAAGTTCAATCCTCTGATCAGCTTTTTTCAACTGTGTAGGCTTGTTTGTTTTCACTTCAGTAAAACTACGCAACTTAGGAGATTCATTTGACAGTTTTACCCCGACTTGTTGAGCTTTTTGCCCTGTAGTTTTTTCTTGCTTTAAATGCATTGACTGTGTAGCTGGATTCTGACCAGAAACAGGCTTAGCTCCCTGGTCAACAGTGTTACCATGGAAACTCCTACTTGCCACATTCATAGAAGCTCTGTTTTCTGGAAGGAACTCTGGGAGGACATTTGGTAACTTACTGCGTTTAACACCTTGTTGCTTTGTATATTCTTGATAGAAGGTACCGTTCACATTGTCAATGTTGTAATTTTCATCATATTTACTTTGTCTGTTCTCGTCATATTGAGACAGCCTGTTCGGCTCACTTTTGTCAAACTGTGAAATTCCATTCTGTAGGTCTTTATAAGCTCTAAATGAACTATCACTTCTTACTGGCACTATATTTATTCCACCTTCATGTCCCTGATTGTTATCCATGTATGAACTCATCATTGCGCGCTGACGCAGTCGGGATATACGTAACTGAGGTGAACATTCCTCATCACTTGTGACAGCAATATCTATGCGCTTTTTACGATTTTCCTCCATTCTTAGAAACTTTGCTTTTTGACTAAAACTTTGAGAATTGTCTGCTTTTCTGGGATCAATGAAAAAATCCCTGCTTTGTGACACCTGGTAAAAACTTGGTCCACTTTGTTCAAAACTATTTCTGTTTTCAACATTATGAACTGATCTTCTTTTGTCCGTTTTAGACATCCTATCATTTTTCCGAGATTTTCTGACCATTAGTGGATTTTTTGTCCATCGCTGATCTGCGATGTCCGAATCTGGAGAATCACTCCCAGAACGCACTACTCTTACATCATCATCTTCAGATAAATGTCCAGAATACATAGAATGTCTACCATTTGATGATGCTTTGCTCTGATTTGTTTTATTTGATGTCTCATGCATTGAGTTTCTAAGTCTTCTTCGACCATGAGGCCCTTCACTACGCGATCTCTTTTTCAATACTGAAATATCTTCACCAGCTCCACTTTTCCTGTTCTGACGCTGAAGTTTTCTTTCAGCCATATTAGTTATTTGAGGTTTTGGAAAGATAGGTGGAGGATTATCAGCTTCTAATGTTTCTAATAACTGACTAGACCTTTTCTGATTGGACAATTCATGATTAGGCTTTTGGTCATGTGACTGATCCTTTTGAATTGGATTGGTTGTCACACGTGGTATTGGTGGTGGTGGAACATCTGGAGCTTCTGACCTTGACAGGGTAACACGAGCTCCATGGGAAGTGTCTGACTGACCACTGTTGCCTCCACAGTAGGTGTTTGTGTTGGTTTTGCTGGAGTGATGTCCCTTGTGGCTTAAACTCCTCAGCTTCTCATCCGCACTCTGAAAAGACAAGAAACGTTTTATTTCTGTGAATACTTTAGGGTAAACTGTTTTATCATTTTTATATTTTTCAATGCGATGGCATTTGTCAAGCTTTTTAAAGGGTTTGCAACCATTAATGACTGAAAATACTGTTGAAAACGTCAAACTAACTCTATTCTTACACTCTGACATGTTTTAATAACAGACCGTTCAATTTTGCGACTTTATAATTATACGTTTCTTTACTGTCGCAAATTTCAATGATATTGTTACCAATCAGAATTGATGTTACAACATTAGTGTGTTAGAATAGACAAAACACCTCCCGGCTAAACACTTCACCTGAACAGGATCTAAAATTTCAAATCTTGGTTCAGAGTATAACTATTGACTAACACATGAATATGTACCAGTATTTAAAATCTGAAAAAAATTGAAAGTATACCAAATAAATTGACAAAATATACCGCTCTGTGACTGCATGCTCTTAAAAAATATACTAACAAGTCAATAAAGCCTGGAATTAGAAATGAAGTTTTATTTATTTAAAACTTGACTACTGAAACAATATGACCACCTAAAGACATAAAGGGTTTTGATAAAAACCAGTTATCAGAATTAACTGAAGCGAACCGATAAGGAAAGCTAACAAACTGCAAATAGCATCTAATTTTACAACAGTTTGATATTTCTGATGAAGTTTGCCATGCTATCACATTGTACAGGTATACATCATACACTTGTTATATCATGCTTAACTTTCATGGTACTTTTGCAATTCTTTATTAACGACCATCATTCTTCGAGTGCCTGTCTGCTTACATATTTTGTTCTTCAAGTGTTATGCCTGCTGAGGCATTTCTCCCCGATAGTTTGATCCATCAATAGTATTAGAATCATGTTATCAAAAGCTGGGATTAATAGGTAATTAAATCCAGAAAACCTCAAATATTTTATAATCTAAGATTAATGCGCAACTTTTTTTTTATCTCTCATCTGACTCCCTTCCATTGCTATACATGTGCAAGAATTTGGCAAAATAAAATCCTTAATAGTCTAAAATGGTCCTTGCTACAATTCCTAACACTACTTTTTTTATTTTTGTGTGACACATCAGTCACTCGCAAATATAGCAGCCGTATTTCAAGACACCCATCCACTACTTTTAAAACCAAAGCACCTTAAAATTTTCAAACGGTTTGATTTTATAAATACATTTAGAAAACAGAATGATTTCAAATCAGTGCTATAGATAATAATTATTATACTAAGAATATTTCTGCAAGAAGACTTTGAGTATTGCGGATATAGTTTTTTTACCCCACAAGCCCTAGATACATGAGAATTAAGGGTCATTGATACATTCACTATAAAGAATACTTCAATACTTTTGCAATAACTGCCAGGTACTCTTACAAACATTTTGCACCAAGTCTCTGGTGCACTTAGAACACTCTTGCAATAACTGACTGTGATACTGTGACTTACAATTCTTTTGCACCTAGTTTCTGGTATATTTAGCACATTTTTCAATGAGTCCCAGATAAACCTGGAATTATAACTTTTGTACCAGGTTTGATATATATGTCTACTTAGAATACTCAATCCTGAAATTAATTCTGCTGTCATGTTCGTCGCCTTGTTGCAAATTGCAATTTTAGCATTGCCTTTATGTAGTTAAATCTTTATCCTGCACCTTGCCACTTCTTTTGTCATAGTTTGAGGATTTGTTCTGCTGTGTATGGGTCTGAATGTGTGTGGGTTCTGTGTTTGATAATTGTGTATGGAGCTACTTTACATTTGATTGAAATTTATAACAGTTATTTATATCATGAGATGAGTCATATATATATATTTACTGTCAGAATCATTAATTTACAGTGATGTAACAAGTCAAGGTCTCCTTGTGTAACAGTATACACTCTTCTTTATATTAATTGCCTCACAAAGATGCTGCAGTAAATGATTTCTAATGATAATTATACAAAAAGCACAGAAACTGATGACATCATCAAAAACTGAGACATGAACACACTATATACACACATACTGATGACAGCATAGAAAACTGACACACACAGATTATATGCAATAATGAAGCAGCAGCTGTAGAGTTGAATGTAAAGATGCAGAAAGTGCTTGTATAGGGAAAACGCAAAAAAATCTTCTTCTCCAAAATCACAAGGCCCAGAGCTTAGAAATTTTGGAATGTAGCATTGTGTAGTGGACCTCTACCATGCAAGAGTGTTCAAATTAAGACCCCCAGGTTGACCCTACCCAAGGATCACCAGTTTCTACATGGTTTCCATATTATGATGACTTTATGTCTCTGATGAATATTGATAGGAACAAATAAAATGTTTGAGACAATTAACTCTAGTGTACATACAAATTTTAAAGAATCATTTATGACAGTTTCATGACTGTGGAACCTTCAAAATGAGTTTCATATATCTTTGCCATGTTATGGCAAATCAAACAAAGAGTTGTCTATGCTTCACACTCAAGCAGCCTTTGTATTTTCTATATTCTCAAAATATTATAACCTGCACCTGTCTTTCATTATCAGTATAAAACATCAGTATTTCAAATTTGAAGTACTGAAACAAATCTGATCAAACAAATGATATTTTACCTGTGAAATACTTCCATAGAAATAATGGCGAAAAATCTCCAGCACTTCATTACATTGTATGAAAAAACCAACAAATTTCAAAACACCATCTTAGCATCTAAAGCAAGTTTCCTCTGTGTTCACATCAGAGTATATTTTACACTATATTACTCAGAAAACACTTTTGGATCAAGGAGTTTTGCAGATCATCTGCAGATAAAACCAGGAAAGTAGACAATATGTTCCTGGAAATCATCCAACACATGTGGAAAATGCATACAAAACACTGAGTGGTCTTCAGCCTCTGTTATTACCGACAAGCGGCAGGTATATTCCCACCCACATATTTCTTTACCCCTGTAACTACATGTCCAGATATACCCTGTATGGTGCCCAGGTATTCCCCCCTCAAGGTATTTCTACCTAGTTATTTCAATGGCCAGATAACCTAGGTATTTCCACAGCCAGATATTACCATGCTCAAAAATTTTCCCATCCAGGTATTTGAATGCCCATATATTTTCCCACCCAGTTATTTCAATGCCCAGATATTTCCCCCCCCAGGTATTTCAATGCTCAAATATTTTCCCACCCAGGTATTTCAATGCCCAAACATTTTCCCACCCAGGTATTTCAATGCCCAAATATTTTCCCACACAGGTATTTCAATGCCCAAATATTTTCCCACACAGGTATTTCAATGCCCAAATATTCTCCCACACAGGTATTTCAATGCCCAAATATTTTTCCACACAGGTATTTCAATGCCCAAATATTTTCCCACACAGGTATTTCAATGCCCAAATATTTTCCCACACAGGTATTTCAATGCCCAAATATTTTCCCAGACAGGTATTTCAATGCTCAAACATTTTCCCATCCAGGTATTTCAATGCCCAGATATTTTCCCATGACAATATTTTCAATGCCCAAATATTATTCCCCACAGGTATTTCAATGCCCAAATTTTTCCCAGGACAGGATTCAATGAAATAGTTTCCCATACAGGATCAAGAAATAGTTGGCCCTCACAGGTATTTCAATGCTAAAAATTTTCCCTCACATATCAATGCCCAGATATTTCCCATACAGTCTTGCAATGCCCAAACATTTTCCCATACTAGGTATTTTAATGCCCAAATATTTTCGCACACAGGTATTTCAATGCCCAAATAGTTTCCCTACAGGTATTTCAAGCTCAAACATTTTTCACAGGTATGTCAATCAATTTATTTTATTCATTCAGTTTCTCATAACATATTTTCTGCTCAGGTTTGATTTCTATTTGACATTAATAAAAATAAGCTATGAAGGCCATAAAGAATGAATTATTCTTTGTGAAATTAAAATAAAAACCGACTGTCACAGACAATCTGGCATTGCTTTCTATATCAAAGTTCACAGCTTGTAAAACTTAACTTTCATGCTGTTACTGGAAATTTGACAACACAAATTTTTATGATAATATTATTCATGTATTTAAAATTTTTCTAGTTTTTTCATACATTGATAAAACTAGTTATAAGCCTGTAACAATGAATTATTCTTTTTAAATTAAAATACAATACAGACAATTTTCCTTTCATGGATCACACTTTCAAATACATTCATTGTGAAAATCTGACAACAACATAAAACATGTATTTGAAAGTTTTATACATTTTCTACATTTTCCAGGGGGGGATAGAACGTTGTCCTATCACAGCACATAAAGTTATACAAAGCATGAACTTTAAGTTTAGGGATATAATTATATCATAAATTTGTGACATAGTTGCTTCAGTCAGAGAGCTCACTATCTGTAAGCTTATTTCTATGTGTGGTCAAGACTCATGAGTAACATCAGTAGATTTGCTCTAATTAGAGTTTTCAAAGACATTTCCAAAAATGTACAATTTAATGATGAAACAAGTTATAGCATTCCAAAAGTTCCTTCTAGGGCACATCTTTCTATATATTTTATTGAAGTACAAACTACGACAGTCGAAGCAAATTCAGGCATTAGTATCTACAATATTTAATACTCCACGCACCTGTTACTACGTCACGCTAGATCTGCTTTTATATGGTCACATGGTAAGTTCGCGCCAATACTTCCAGCAACAATATTAGCATATTTCTACGCTATGCAAACGATATGTAAATTAACATTCTTTCAGCTATTTGTCAAACTCATAATGCAAAAGCAAACGCATTGTCGGGCGATTTCTGCAAGTCCAACGTGCAATAGATCTAGCTTATTTTGTATATGTGTGCAATAGCTTACCTAACCTAATTAATTTGGCGTTTCAGTGTGACCCCTTTCACAGATCTGATATTTTATAACTGTCATACCATTTTGTAGAAGGCGGACAGCTATTAAATGTCAACCTGTACAATCGGTTTGCCTTCGAAGTGCAAATAGCGAGACTATAGCTTACCCAGTGAAGTTACCACATAAAGGGAAATAACCACAGTAACGTAAACATGTAGCGTGTACGGAAAAGAACGGCTATTGTTTGTTAGTTGTTCCAATTTTCAATATCACAACATTTAATTTATAATGGAAACACACTGAAAAATGGCTTACGTGCAGCATTGTTCAGTCAAGTGTGTCTGTACAATTTTAAGTGTCCTTTCCATGGAAGGAACAATAAGATATTTCCTATACATTGTGAACTTAGAAGAATTTAGCAAGTCAGCATAGAACGTGCACAATCACTTACTTAATTCTTATTTTATTTCAATTTCTGTATCAAGAATTTAGCAAGGATTTAGGATCTCAACACGGGTCTGGTAATGGCTTGCATGCTGTAAATTGGCAAAATTTTGCGTTGGGATAATTTCTTGATTTGTGAGCTGTCAGATTTATTTGCGAATTTCAAATTCAGGCAAAGAGAATTCTCATATAGTAAATCTATGTGAAATATTCTGTGAAATGCACACAGGATTTTTAAATTACAGAACCGAGAAATCCACAAAGATTAAATCATCATAAATAATACCCAATTTATAGTAAAATCTGCACATGTATTTTGTTTTCCTACACCATGCACACTTTCATCCCTGTACACATAATTTTAATATTTTTACAATTTTACCTACGTAATCATTTTAAAATTATTCTAGTTTTGCCTTAATTCTTCAATTTAATTATATGTGAAAAAATCACTTACCAGACAATATTTGTCTTTATTTTCCACAGACTTTACTGCAACTACAAAAAACATTTCCTACTTTTTGCATATTTTTTTCAAACTTGCTATTAAATGACTTAATTGTCAATCTTTACTCCAGTCATGTAAAATCTCAATATATCCTTCATGTACCATCCACTAAGTTTCACTGTGGTATTTTTTGTTAGGAAGTACATAGAACACTTATTTGTGACATTTAAACAACTTCTGTATGACATTTAAGCCACAGCCCTGTTTACCAATACATGTCTTTTCAAACATTATATCTATTTTGTTATACAGTATACTACTATAGTGCTATCTTAATAACCTGTCAATAATTTGATATTTTGATTAAACATTATTATATATAAAACAAACCTGACCCTAATAAATACCTTTTTATGACTGAATAAACAACAAAACACATAAAATATTGATAGACATAGAACATTTCATGAAAGGCTATAATTAGTTTTGTTAAATTATTCATTGATTTCTTTATGGAGGATACAAAATAGATTACTGATTCAAAAGTTGCCATGTTGATATTCCCATCAAAGCAAATCCCAAGAGGTCTATATTGGCATCATATCTCACTGAGTATCTTTTTATGACAAGATCAAGGTCACTCAACAAATATTCAAGATTATTCTGATGATAGATTTAGTCTCTAGAGTGTTGCATTAGTAACTCTTCAATCTGACCTAGTAACCTAGTTTTTGAATCCTTGTGACCTTTTATTAAAATAGTTTCAAACTTGACCTTCACATTCATCAAGAAATTCATATTGACCAATAATATCTGGGTGCAAAATGTGAAAATTAGCTTCCAAAACACAGCATTTTTTTTGTCTTTGATTCAACACTGTAAAATTAGTTTTTTCACACCAAGAGACCAAGTTTCAAACTTGACCTACAACATCATCAAGACAAAGTTGAACATTCTGACCAATTTTCAGGATGATTGGATGTGAAAGGTGGGTTGGTAGATTTCCTGAATTTTGCCAGACAGTTATATAACATTACCTGCTTAAAGCCAGATAAATAAGATCTCTTTTGGGACCTTAAGAATTCAGTTATCTCAACAAACAAACATAGCTTTCCGAAGGGTCCCTTGCCCCCTCCCCCCACTGCCCTGACTCTAGGCATTTATTTAGAAACTGTTTTATGATGTTTACTAATATAACACATCTGGTCAATGAACACTGTTTAACTAGTCTTTGTTTATAGGTGATAAAATCTAATATTAATAACTTCAGTTTATTGGTTTAACCCATTTCCCCTATTATGCTTTTCCTGATGGTTTTTAAACAGAATAAATAAACATACCCAAAGCATGATACTTGATGCCTTACCTACGGTCAATCACCTAGGTATCCTGCAGAAATAGTACAGAATGTTACGAAAGGAAAATCAAAATTTGTCTAGCAGCATACAAACAGTGTTATTTGAAATCACTGGATCAGTTTTATATATAACAGAAACACTGAACCAGTGTTATTTTGCAAACACTTGGTCAGTGACAGTTATAACAGAAATACTGGAATAAAACAGGCACTAAGTCCAAGCAAATAATACATGTGTGTCCAGGCACTAAGTCCAAGCAAATAATACATGTGTGTCCAGGCACTAAGTCCAAGCAAATAATACATGTGTGTCCTAAGTCCAAGCAAATAATACATGTTTGTCCAAAGGATAAGTCCAAGGAAATAATCATGTGTGTCTGGCACTAAGTCAAGCAAATAAACAGTGTTTCAGGCACTTAGTCAAAAATTATTCATTTGTCCAGGCCTAAGTACAAATAATACATTTGTGTCCAGGACTAAGTCAAGCAAATAAAATTGTGTCTTATTGATCCATTTGTCATTAAATAAAATGTTCCTGTTTCTTTGTCAATAATTCAAAGTCGGCCGGTTATTTACTATTTAAGCCTTTTGCCTCTGGCCCATGCAAAATATTTTGTTAAAGCTGTAGCTTGTATCATTAAATATATATACATACAAAGTTTCAATTCAGTTTGATTTACTTAGCACAAAGACATCTCTCTTGTAAGTTTGATGTAAGATTGGATAATACAAAATTTTAGTTTAAATTTGTTACTATCACAATTATTATCATGAATTCTTTTTCAAAACTGGCCTCTCTATGTATCTGCAAGATATGGCAAGATAAAACAGTAAGAAACAGTAAGAGTTACAGCCCTTTGAACTGGTCATGCCTAAAAATAGTTAACATAGCAGATTTAACCAGGCTCACTTGTGACTTTGTATTCAGGCGTCATAATTTACAAAATTAAAATAACATTTTGTTCTATTCTGTGACCAATCACCATGATCACTAACATATTTTTGTTATTTTCACAATGTCTTCATTCATTAAAACGGAATATTAAACAGTCATTCTCATATGCATAATGTAAAGTTAAAATTATTTTACCCTGAATTCTCAATCTGACTTGAGATAAAATTTCATGAAAATTTCCCATAGAGATGTTTTGATGTTTATCGTTTATCAGTAAATCATTCATTAGTCTATCCCCCTAAAGGTCAGGCTGTACTTTTACTGGTCCACCAAGAACATTTACATTGTCTGTTTTAATCAGAGCCAGATAATCTTCTGAGATTTTATAAGATAATCTTTTCATTGAAACCCCTGGATATGCCTTTGAGAAAGTGAAAATCTGACTCATTCTTGCCCAGGCACTACAGGGTCTAGCTCATAGATTTTAGATAGTTATGTACAAATTAATTTCAGCTCAGCTTCTGCTAGGGAAAATTTAGTGTCTTTTAACCTGAGTTCAGAGATTTAGTCATAACCCCAGCTGAGGTTGGAATGGTGTACACAGCAGTCAACATGCGGGTCAGTTGGCCAAGCACTTTGTCAGGCAGGCTTGTGGTATGAATGACTTCCACAATTTTAAGAGAAAGATATATTACAATGAAACATTGTACGCATCAGATGACAGAATAAAGCAAATTCATGTTACTTAATTTTCTGTTAATTCAGTCATGGTAGGCTATTTGTCCTGGATTTAACTGGCACAATTTTCTTCAAATATCTCTACTGATTAAACTGAAACCTTGCACATATTTATTTTTTCCCTTAGTTAAGTACTTACAGATTAATTGCCCTTGACATATTTTATATGCATGTCAGTTCAAGGGCAATAACTCTGTAAGTACTCTGAACCAATGGCAATAATAAAAACACCACTAACACTTGCAATAAGTTATCATTTGTGCAAAGTTTCATTTTAATCAATGGAGAATGTAAATATTATACTTATCTATCTGTGCTAACATTCAGTGTTTTGTTTGAAGTATCTAACAGTTTTCAGCAACTGAACTGATACTTGCTGGATTTGATCCGCATGTAGATTTGTGGGACATATTTTTAATCCCTTTGTTAAAGGCATTTCAGAATCAGTTGGAATTTACAGTTCAGCAGATTTTACAAATAAGGGCCACAACTAAAATACTCAAGTGTTTCAAAAAATCTCAGTGACATTTTCTTTTGGTAAAATAAGAAAAACAAGAAAACACATCTCCAGGTTTTGTAAACTGCATATTTTTAAGTTATTTGTGCATGGGCCTGGTGTTGAATTTATTTTTTGTAAGTACTTCCTTTAAACTTTGCTACATACTCTTCAATTTGGAGGTAATTACCAACCCATAGCACACACCAAGACTGTGATCATCTGTTGAGACCTTAGTAATGGTAAAACCTGCTGATACTTGGTGGATATGAAAAAAGCCAAGGTTCCCAGAAAGACATATTTGATCATGAACATGTCAGAAATTATCTAGAAAACTCCTGGAAAAATATATCACTTGCTAGAATTAATCATAGAATGTAGAAAATATACAAGCAAGACAGGTACAAGGTATATCAAGGTAACATGTACAATAAACTAGCCAGGCAATCATTACTGATGATCTTCTAAATAAACACACAGGTAACATGTGGAAGTCTACAGACGTTATCCAAGGTCCTGCTGGGTCTGGTACTTGAGTAAAATGCACAAAAATCATAAAACATGGGCTTAAGTACTTTCAGAACTATATTATTGTGCAAAAGCAGGTCCATAAAGATACTATAAAGAGGAATTTAGGAATTATCTTGGAATTACTCTCATTACAAAGTTACTTAATGCAGGTGTCTGTATTCAGGTACAGTGTAAAAAGAGGACAAAATAGTCTATTACACACTGAGCACAATATATGAAGGCACTGACAATAAAGGTGTTGCAGGCAAGGCAGGCCAAGGCAGTGGGTCGGGCAAGGCAGGCCAGGCAGGCCAGAGGGCAGATAAGGCAAGCAGGTAGGCAGGCCAGTGGGCAGGCAACAGGTAGCAATGCAGGCCAGAGGACAGGCAGGCAGGCAGGCAGGCAGGCAGGCAGACAGACAGACAGAATGATGCTGATATACTTCGAGATATAGTAGCAAAGAGCATTCAATAAACACTTTTACAATACAGTTGAACCTGTGGTAGTGGTCACCTCAAGAAAGCAACCACCTCCGTTAAGCAGCTGGTACTGACGTATCCCAGTTGGCCATTATTATAAAGCATAATGCTGATTTAAGTGGCCATTTCAATGCGGCACTTTGCTGACTGCTTCAGACAGATTTGACTTTACCCCAGATGACAGGGACTTCTCTGTATTCCCTTAAACCAGGAGTCTTACTTGATAATTTCAAACAAAAGAAGGAATTGTCTACAAAAATCATCCTTGAATTAATAAAAAATTTCAAAATGACAACTTATGGCGTTTTTTTGCTTAAGTTTTTTATGCATGATGGGAGTCCAGTAATGACCCTAATCTGTTGAACAATGGTTAGGCAAAAAGCACACCTCTAAATAACTGAAATACCTTTGAATTAGGCATTCAATCCAAAAAAGAAACAGAAGAAACAAAATGAAAATCTCTTCAGCAGTTTATATGTTCTAACTTTCTCTTGAAAGCCTGAAATGAGTCATACGGTCTGTATGAAAATAGAAGCAATTAAGAGAACAGAAACCAATGTTCCAAGTAGCTGACTACTGGAGCAATATTCACAGACAGTTCTCATCAACATAGATTAGATAATTTTCCCTTCATTTTAAATTAACTAAAACTGTAAGATTATCTACCCTTTAATTAACTTAGGGGATGGAACCAGTGCTGTTGGCAGAGCCTGATCATCGGATTACTTCAGGGTTGGAAACGTCAGCTATTACAGTATTGACGTGTTTGTCTGTTTGAACTGGGCCCAATATTTCATCTGCAAACAACATTGCAACTTTTTTTTTTTCTATCTCACAGTCTTTTGTTTATTTTTTATTCTATCCATCATTTCAGTCTTGTGGGAAACAATGGTGTTGTATCAGCAGAATTTCTTAGCCCCTCATAGTGCTCCACAGTCAATGGAAATATAGTAGTTTAGTAACATCTGCTCTACAGCTTTTGTAACAAAACACTGTGTCTACAATTGCCTTATAAAAACATTCATAATTATGCTGATTTCAATTATTTAATTACTAACAAAATGCTTGTCTAATTAAGGCAATAATAATGGAAACTAATAAGATAATGTTTTAGAAATGCTGCTTTAAGAAGGTTAGACAATAGAATTTAAAAATGTGATCATTAAGTGGGCCTAACTGAAATCCCAAATAAATTTGGGAACCAAATGCATGAACTTCTTTTCTTTGATCAGAATTTCAAATCTTTCCAAAATATTTACTTTTTCGGGATAATTATAGCTTTTTCACTTCTACTCATTCAACTAGACGTATAAAAGTCTGTTGAGATCGAGAGGTATTTTTTTCTCTTCAAGTCTTTTTTCTTTTATAGAAAGTATCTCTTTATCAAAAATTTGTCTCAATCAAAGTCAAAGGAAGGAGAAATTGTGAAGATGTTAGAAAAATGATCAGAAAAGTCACAAGGTAATGACTCTAACGACTGATGCCATGCAGTTTATCATTCAACCAGTGAGCACTGAAATGAGAGAGGGAACTGCTGACAAGGTTGAACCCTTATCTGGGTTCTGATTTGTACGGGTCATACCTTATCTTCATGGGTTCTAACTTTCTTGTCTGCCTAGAAATAAATACCACCAACAGACAAAGGAAACACAATAAAAACATTTCTTATCTCAGAACATGTATTTATGATTTTGTCTGTGGTACAAGGTTTTCTGCTTTAATTCATTACAAGGTACTCAGAGGTAGGTAAGAATACATACCAAATTAATTCTGTTCCATTATAGTTAAAGCTGCTCGCTCTCAGATTTTGGTAAAAAAATAAAGTTCTTCAAACTGTATGAAAATAACATATTTTAGAACATATTATAGTCAAATAAAAAGGTTCCGGTAAACATTCCTGTAAAGTTACAAAGTCATATCTGTAGATTTGAAATAATACGCTACTAAATAATAAAGTGTTACAAACAGTGTAGCGGTGCCATAAAAGCAGCATTTTCAATCGATTTTTGCAAATTCCTACCTAGATTTTTACTTCTATTGTTGATACTAGCCTTTACTTATAGATTTATGTAATAGTTTATTTTTTTAATTTTTATTTTTGCAACGGCAACTGAGAGTGAGCAGCTTTAACCCAATGTGTCTTTTATGACATGTACTGACTGAAACTAACAGCATCATATTCATCTTCCCTGTATATAATACAAGATTGCAGCGTTTTTATTTATCATTAAATTAAACACAACAAACTTACAATGCAGCAACTTATGCTTCAACATTGTTCAAATAAAACATTAGCAACATGACAGCAGTCACTTGGAATCACATAACACATTGCTAACATGACAGTAGTCACTTGGAATCACATAACACATTACCAACATGACAGTAGTCACTTGGATTAAACATAACACATTACCAACATGACAGTAGTCACTTGGAATCACATAACACATTACCAACATGACAGCAGTCACTTGGAATTGCATAACACATTGCCAACATGACAGTAGTCACTTGGAATCACAAAACACATTGCCAACATGACAGTAGTCACTTGGAATCACAAAACACATTGCCAACATGACAGTAGTCACTTGGAATCACAAAACACATTGCCCACATGACAGTAGTCTCTTAGAATCACATAAAACATTAACCACAGCTTTATTTGGAATCACATAGGGTATTTGGAATAACATAACAGCAACCTGGAATGTCAGAAACATAACAAGACAGTAGCAAACTAGAAATCACAGAACACACAACAAGACAGCAACAACCAGGAATCACAGAAGCACAAAAAGACGCAACACCTTGGGATAAGAAACATAACAAGATAGCAGCAAACTGAAATCAGGAAGTAACAGTAAGCATCCACACAACAAGATAGCAGCAAAACAGAACATCAGAATCACGAAACAACAAATCACAGAAACAACAAGACAGCTGCAACACACAACAAGACAGCACACCTAGAATCACAGAAACAGGACAGTCTGGAATCACAGACCACAACAAGACAGCTGCAACACACAACAAGACAGCAACACCTAGAATCACAGAAACAGGACAGTCTGGAATCACAGAACCACAACAAGACAGCAGCAACACACAACATGACTGTAACACCTAGAATCACTAGAACAGGACAATAAGACTTCAACAGTCTTGAATCAAAGAAACACATCAAGACAGCAGCAACACACAACATGACAGCAACACCTAGAATCACAGAAACAGGACAACAAGACAGCAACAGTTTTGAATCATAGAAACACATCAAGACAGCAGCAATACACAACATGACAGCAACACATAGAATAACAGAAACAGGACAGCAAGACAACAACAGTCTTGAATCATAGAAACACGTCAAGACAGCAGCAATACACAACATGACAGCAACACCAAGAATCAAAGAAACAGGACAACAAGACAGAAACAACTTACAGGCTCTAGCAGTACAATTCTCATCAAACAGAAGGTTACAGAAACCGTACCAAATCCATAAAATTCCTTCAGCCCATGTGTTTCACTATTTGCATTCTAAACTTACCTTAAGTAAACTTTTTACAACTTTTCTCACTACTTTGAATAATTTCCTCATATAAAATGTCACAAAATTATAGTCTATGTAAAAAACACACTGTCATCTGTTTCTCTAATCATAATGTCAAAATGTCAAAAGAAATGGTGCAAAAAATTAAAGAAAAATCATAACGTTCTAACATATCCTATATCTAAATGTCATTAGCAAATGCAGTGAATGGGTAGCTCGCAGAGAATTTCTGCACCTTGGCAGCCATCTTAGATTCCAGAAGACTGAGTGTGTTCAGGAAAGTTGGCATATTCTCAATACATTAAGCTTCAATGCATCCAACTTCAATGGGAAAGGTATAAGGTCAGTGGAATTCTATATATTATGTGGTTCTAAGGTTCAGCTGCAGAGTTACTATAAGGGCTAAATGAAAAAACAGATGATTGTGTTTCTGGTCTTTTTGCCAAAACAAATTTAAATTTGGTAGGCAGGTTTTTTTTATTGATTTTTTTTACTTTGTCTTTTTTTTGCCCTGGCACACTTGAAAATCATGGTCTTTTTGATTATTGAAAAAAAAAATTGAGGTCGGCAGTAAAAAGTTATGGTCATGCAGTCGGGAGATCAGTACCCCGTTAACACACATTTTGTTTTTGGCCTAAGATTAAATGCTAGAAAGTCAAAGTTTATAATCTGCTCCACAGCAATTATTAGAATTTGATAACAATGCCCAGAAATATTTTTAATTGATTTTTCAGCAGAGAGAATGAAATTTTAATCTGGCTAGAACTATGAAATTGTAATCTTTTGTGAAATTAAATTAAAACTTATAATAAAAATATAATTTTCATCATTATATCAGACTCGTGAGGCTTGTTTCCCAGAAATTAATAAACAATGCAAAAAAATGGGTTAAAATTGTGCTAAGTAGAAACACATGCCTGTATCTGTACCCTGGAGGGTTGGTGAAATCATTAACATGAATAACAAGATGAAAAGGGAGAAGTTATGTTTCCTGAAATGAAGGGGCATAACTCTGCAACACCCTGATGGATATGCATGAAAAAATTGTGTCTTGCACAGCTACACATGTACTACTCATGGTGATTGTTTGTGCCAATATTCAATGCAATCCTTTGAAAACTGAAGGAGGAATTTGCTCCACAAACTAGCTATGCTATATCAAATAGTTTAAGTTTAAAGTGGCATACCTCTGCAATATCTTGGTGGAAAAACGTAAACATCTTGTCTTTCACATCTACTACTTTTTCAATGCAACCCTCTTAAAAAAATGAAGGAGTTGGCTCCACAAACTACGGTACCTATGTTATGAAAGTGGAACAACTTACAGGCTGATTCCAGTATACCCCAGAAAACATCATTTTGCGGAGGCATATACCAGTACTAATATTTGACTACATTCACTGTTGCTGACATTGTCAAGTAAGCCTCTATTATAAGCCTCTATTAACGTACCATAGCTCTGCCATAAAAGGTGACGATTACTTTTTGTGTTTTAAAGACCCATGATCGCTATGTACCGGTATTTGCTCAAATAGAATGTGAGTTTACTGATAGAATATAATCATAGGATTGTCAACTATTAACTATATTGACTTTCTTTCGAATTTATAACATTGTATCTTTATGCAAAAGTGTCATCAGAGAGCATTTCATATTCTTTTGCAACTTTTACATCATTAAAAAAATACTGGTGAATATTTATAAAACATGTTCTTTCAATTTAAAAAGCAATGTTAGTTATGTTTTTTGCACAAATAACAATCAATTTCACCTGTAGAACATTTTTTCATAAATGCTATAAGTAATCAACAAACTGATATTGATGTTAGCTATTTCTTGAAATTGGAAAATATTTGTGACTATTTCATTTACGCTATTTATTTGGCTAATTTCAAAGTTTCCGACAGTTTCATTTCATATTACCCTTAGATTTAGAATTGGAGAATTCTTTTTGCACAAATTATAATATTATGAATAAGTCTGTCTGCTATCAGATTACAAATATGCAACATTCATTTTCAGTTAACAATATATGGGGTTCAGCAAAACGTGTTAGTTCCTCTTTACCTGATAATTACAGTAATGTCGTCAACCTCATATTGTTCTACAAGAGACCAAAACAATGTTAATATTTGTCAGAGAAAGAAAAATATCAGCTATAATCGGACTTCAACCTACAGATATGTAGTCATCTAGAACTGACCATTGGTCAAACAGGAATGTCATGTTACTAAACTGACACACAGTATAATACTGTCACTCGTCACCCGAAGTTTTACTGAATCCCCATGATGGATTCAATTCAATTCTTAGAAAACTTTTCAGAGAAGGCACGCTCAGTATAACAGATAAAAAAAACATCATTTGTCACTCAAAGTTTTATTAAATCCTCTGACTTACAGGATTCAATTCAATTCTAACACTTGAAAAACTTTTGGAAGAATTCATATATAAATACACATTAAGTGCTTACAAAACATAAGAGATTCAGACAAAATGTTGTTTAATAGTTTATCTTTATCTACCAAACACAGCTGTTGATTCCAGATATACCTTTTCAGTATTTTCAAACACTGAATAAATATCCTACCAGGTAACCTATGGGTTTGTTTACAGACAGCAGAAATAGCAATCAAAGGGAAGCAACTTATAAAATGTTATTTTTATGCTTCTGAGAGTTATAGCTCCTGCTAAAAGATTTTTTTTATAGTTGCATGTTTTGCATATATTTCCACATTCAGAGAAGCTTCCAGCCTACAACCATAGGTCATTTAAACACATATCTTGTTTCTGTGTGGCATTCATTAAGACCCATCTGATCACCTGCAGTTATTTACTGTATTTTAAAAGAACACAAAACAGTTACTGTCCGTGTTTGGTACAGTACTAGAAATCTCCCCCATATACAGACATATCTAAAATCTGGTACTGAACAGGTTTCTAAAGCATGTTAAAAAATGGCTGAATACTTGTTTCTAGATTTACTTTACCTGATTCAGTGAAAAGTTGCTAAATTTACTTTTCTGTGTTTAGAAATAATTCTTTTCTTCATTCAGTGGTACAGGAGAGGAACTTTATGGTAAGTCATTTACCTTTAATTCAACAGAGATCTTTCTTTCAGTCAATGGTGATGTCTTTCATTTTTAAAAACTATGTCGATATCTCTCTTAGTCTCAGAGATATATATATTTCAGTCTATAAAAGATATCTCTTTTTGAAAGGTACCTTGTAAGATATAACTCAGGCCCCAGTTTCACAAAAAACCTTAAGTCATTTCTCAGCTGAGTAAGTTATTTCAAAGTCTAACTGTAACTTTTCAAGTTTTCAATTTTATTGGCAAAATCAGTAAAATAATTTGCCTTTTGCCATTTACAAATAATGAACATGGAATATAGAAAAGATAATGAAACATAGCAATAACATATGAAACAGTCAAAATTTCCAGAGTATTTTTATGTAATTCAAAATCTACTTTAATAAACCTAAAAATAAAGATATTTATTATTGTAATTTTTTTAACAATAAGTCTATTGGTTAATGAATCAACATCTTGAAAGAATAAAAGTTGCACATTGCTAAATGCAAGTCATGAAGTTACAGCGACAAATTCATTTTCAGTACAACTCAAGAATTTTAAGAATGTGCCTAGGTAAATAATACTTGCTACAAAACCACAATTTCCTGCAAAAATACTGGCAAGTGTATATAAATATAATTAACCAGTAACATGGATTCTGATAAACTTGAATTCTTTAAATGAATAAACATGCAAGGGACTGATAAGTGTTGAAATAAGTTAAGCATTTTACTGAGTTATTAATTAAGTATTTTTGTGAAACTAGGACCAGACACAGGTATCTCTTAAAACAGAAGAGATATCTTTCAAAACTTATATGTGCATTTATATTGCAAGCCATTTTACTATTTATTCCAATAAAAGATATATATCTGTCTAATTTCAAAGAGATATCTGTCATTTTAATAGATATCTTTAACGCTGAGAAATATCTTTGATTCACAGAAGATATCTCCTGAACTTTAAGAGATATGAATTCTACTTACAGAGATATCTTTTTAACATTGTTTGAGAGATATCTTTCTAAGTTTAAGTGATATCTCTCAATTTTTAAACAGATATCTCTTTTTCAGAGATATCTTTTGATGTAGGAGAGATAAATATGTGCAGTAGAGAGACATCTCTACTACATTAAGAGATATCTCTTTAACGTTAGGAGACATCTTGGTAAGACTGAAAGATATCTTGGTAATGCATAGAGATATCTCTGTTACACTGAAAGGTATCTTGGTAAGACATAATGATATCTCTATTACACTGAAAGATATCTTGGTAATGCATAGAGATATCTCTGTTACACTGAAAGGTATCTTGGTAAGACATAATGATATCTCTATTACACTGAAAGATATCTTGGTAATGCAAAGAGATATCTTTGTTACACTGAAGATGTCTTGGTCATGCATAAAGATATCTTTGTTACACTTAAAGATATATTGGTAATGCAAAGAGATATCTCTTTTACACTTAAAGATATCTTGGTAATGCATAGAGATATCTGTGCTACACTAAAAGATATCTTGGTAATGCATAGAGATATCTCTGTTACACTTAAAGATATCTTGGTAATGCATAGAGATATCTCTGTTACACTGACAGATATCTTGGTAAGACATAATAATATCTCTGTTACACTGAGAGATAGCTTGGTCATTGCATGAGATATCTCTGTCACACTTAAAGATATCTTAGTAATGCATAGAGATATCTCTGTTACACTTAAAGATATCCTGCTAATGCATAGAGGTATCTCTGTCACACTGAGAGATATCTTTGTAATGCATACATATATTTCTTTAGTATCGGAAATCATCATTTCAAGTATGAGAGATATCTTTATTAAAAGAAATACATATATGAAAGAATAAAATATATGTATATGTCATAGTTTACAGAGATATAATCATCTAAATGTATGAAATATCTCTCTTATGTGAGGAGATATCTTTTAAACATCAGACCTCGTAAACGGATTTGTGTAAAAATCAACCAAGGGAATGAACAAGATTGATGTTGTCACCTAATGGCCAATTTACACAGTTTGCATTTCTTTCAAAAATAGGCTGTTTGGAATATAACATATAAAAATGTGTTGTTCAGTGAGTTGTGGACCTTGAATTTTTTCTTGGAAAAATATCTGAACATTGTTTCTGGCATTTATTAACAAGTTTAGTGAAGATCCGATGAAAACTTTTTTTCAAACGTTGTTTATAATGGCTGATTGTTTGATAGCCAATAAATATTTAAAAATATATTGCTCAGTGACCAAAATATACAAAATGAGAAATAAATGCTACGTGAATATTAACTACTACATCATTTGTCACAATTTGACATCATTTATGATGTCAAAACCAGCCTGCATGTCAAACCATTATTTTCAAATTTACAATGGCTGGTGTACATATCTGTTTTACTGACAAAGGAGTGGAGCCAATTTGTTAGAATTAAAAATATTTTTTGATTCTTGCTGAAGAAATTAACTATGTCTGAATTGTTGTTATTATCATGGCCTTTTTGTATTATTGTTCATAAAACACATTGTGAAGCCACTTTGGTGCAGTGATAGCGTGCTTGCTTCTGGACCGGAGGGTCACAAGTTAGATTCTCACCAGTGCCCAAGTATTTGTAGACTCCTTAGGCAGGACACATATAATTTCTACCTTGCCTCTGTTTCTCTTCCAGGTTGAATCCATCTAAAGGGAGACGCAAGAGTGATTGAGCTATGTACATATTGTCAATAGGTGTAAGTATAAATAAAAAAAACACAGAATTAAATTTTCCACGTAAATACTTACAAGACTAGACTCTTCCTCTTCTTCTTCCTCCGAATCAGAGGAAGGTCTACTGTATGGTTTAGTCTCAGTATCCATGGCAACCAATACATCTTTATTTCTATGGCAACCACATACACTGACCTTCATTGACCTAAATATCCTTCTAACTCTATATGAGAACGTTTTACTCATTTCTGTGTGACTAAACTTCAGTAAACTCCACCGATAACAGTTATTTCATACTTAAAAAGAACTTCCAGTTATAATATGATAAAAAAACAGCTGTCACAATTCCAACTTTTTTTTGCTGAGTCATCATTATTAACTTCAACAGGAAGTCACAAGAGTTGTCAACCTTTCCACACACAGGTGTTAACCTATATTTCTGGAAAACTCCATTTTCACAGAATTTGTCTACATATCCACACTGCAGTCAAATTAGTCTACAAGGCTTATCATAAAAAAAAAATTTCCAGAGATTTTCTATCCATATGTTAGCTCTTGAGATTACAGCTTCATGTGTAAAGACTTTATCTTGTCAGACCATCTCTTTAGCACTGCTGTATGTGTGCTACTGAATAACCTCACAAAAATCTCATAAATTATAAATAAAATTCTCAAATTTCATGACTGCACTGTGCCAAACATACACTGTTTGAAAAGTCGAGCATTTTCCTAGAATAATATATTTTTAAAGACCAATCAAATGCTGTCTGAAAATTCATTTTGCTGCAACTTTAGCACATGTGTTTTTGTGTTTGAGTATTTTATATCTTTTGTGTAATCTCAGATTTTCATAATCCATCAATTGCATCTATTCCACATAGCACTGCATTACATGAAAAAAATCAAAACTAAATATATTCAAATTATATTCAAATGGTAATATATTACCAGTAACTGTTGCAGTACAATTAATTCCCTTTCCAAGAATATTTATTTTGCAAAACCAACCAGAATTCATATTGCCATTTTCTAGACTGTAAAACACACTGTCAGATCCAAAACATAAAGTTTTATGTCAGAATTTCTTGTTTTTGTTCTGGCAACGATTTTTTTATTTCATAAAAGATACTAATTTAAGATATAAAACTTTAGGTTACACAAGTTATAAAAATTCAAAACCAATTAAGCCATAATGGTCATCATTTGTTTATACTATTGAACAATGATCCCTGTCAGATCTCAGTTATCTCCAGCCCTTTATGGTATCTTTTTTCACAATCCTCAGCCCTATTAAATATCACTTTGTCTACATCCCCCCTATTCAAAACAGTCAGTGCAGATAATATATCAAATGCACCTACACCAATTTCATGCTATGAACAATTTGATTTCTTTTTTTTTTTTTTTAATTTCACTGCAACAGACGATGCTTTCTTTGAAAGTTGAATCAAAACATTCTTCTGCATCATATCCATCATTTAAATACTTCAAATGCCTCAAGAAATACACATGATTTTATGAATGAATGCACTGTTCATTATAAAACAGCATTTTCTGCAGATTGTCCTAAACCTTACTCATACTGCAATTTTATAATGCAACAAGAAAAAAATGAACTGCCTACTCAAAGTTTGAATTGTCGTCGCTGTATGAGTTTTATGCCCGTTTAAACGGTATTTTGGTCATTTTAAGCAAGCAGACAGTTTACCTAACCATTATACCTGGCAGGAACCAGTATTAGATGCATATCTTCTATTTTCCTATACAAAGGCACATGGTCGGTAGCAGGGCTCGAACCAATGACCCTCAATCAATGAGAGGTCACAGTGGGCTCAAGTCAACGACTCGAAGTTCAAGTTAAATTCATTTATGTTCTCTTGACCTGAAAAAATTTATATTGCATTGAAATTATAATATCATAGATACATGACATTGTACTGTACCATGTTGAACCAAATTGTATCCAATTTCAATTTGTATTTCATTGTATATTGTACTATATGTATATCATATTGTAATGTACTAATTATTGTAACAAATCAGTGTAAATCTATTTGCATTATTATCATGTCTTATTGTATTAATTTGTATTGCATGGTATCATATCATATTGTATCGGTATTACTTTTTCAATCAGTATTGCATCGTGTCGGGAGTTTCCATAAGTATAAAGCCTCTACACTTATCCATTTTTCAGATCTAGGATGCTGAATAACTACAGATTTCATGCGCAGTAACCTTTCAAGAGAACATGTTAATAGGAAAAATCCATTTTGACTCTTTTAACCCTGTAAAGTCTTGAAAATGCATAAAAACCCTTAAATTATGCCAATCAAACCATTACTTTCCTGTGGTTTTAAAAGCTGGTGCCAGTGCATTTATTAGAGCTTATAATATAATGTTAACTAAGAGATATAATAACTCTGGATATGAGGTAGGAAAAATCCTTCTCAAACACCAATAGTTGCTCCTTATGCAAAGACAAATTATATCATTAGAAACTGGGCGTGGGCTTTCTAACGGGCTTAAAACTGATGAGGGTAATTAAAATTTGATCATTCTGGTGAGTTTAGTAAGTAAATGTCTTCTTTTTTTTTTTTTAGAAGTTTGCAAACTTAAATTTCCAGTAGCGACTGGTTATAAATCTTGGCTGTTTGTGAAATGAATAAACTTCTCTATCTCCATCTGCATAAAGAAAAAACTTCTGTTTAGATCAAATGTGAGGATTAGTGTAAATAATCTCGCACCCAAATCTTATAATTTATTACTTTATCATCATCATTTGAACAGAATGATATAAAAACAGATTTGTCTTGTCTAATTTTACCATATTTTTCCTACTTAATGTTATCTGGAGCAAATCATTAAAAAGGGCACATTGACCCCATTTGCCCACAAATCAAACTGCTCAGATTTTCAAATAAATGTCTTTCTTTTTTATAAACTACCTACTGAAATCACTTAATTCATTAAGAGTTTGCTCTAAATATATAGAAAGCTCTTTAGCTCCGCCCACAATCACGGACCTACACATATAGGAAGCTACCGCTCGCTCCCTCAGGGTTTCTTAATTGTTAAAATTTGACTTAATAAACTCATACTTAAACTTATACTTAAAAGTCTTGAAAAAGCCAATAAAACCTAAAATGATGCCAACCAAACCATTACTTAAAATCCTATGAACATCACTGGTTTTAAAAGCCGAAGCGAGTGCATTTATTAGAGCTTATAATACAGTGTTAACTGGGAGAAGTAATTACACTACTAAATGTATTCCTTTATTAAATCTTATTCTTTATTGTAGCAGTTTTAAATACATTTCAAACATTTGTTTCAACTGTTTAATTGAAGTTTAGAACAATATGTTGTTCTTCTGAGTATCTTACAAGTTGATACTATGTGGTCAATGACATCTTGTCTGTGACCTTGACCTCTTACCCCTAAGACCTGACTCTTCTATCCGATACACCATCTCATTTTGCTGAACATTTTGTGTGAAGTTTCATCAAATTCCATTCAAAACTTTACAACAGGGCTAGGGGAGATGAACTCATTTATACTAGACATCTGGCAATGTCCTATCATGTTCAGTGTAAATGACCCTATTGCCTGATTTAATTGATCAATTCCTTTCCAAGAAAACATCATCATATTTGGATCTTAGGGAAAAATAAACTTGCAATGAGGAATGTGCAAAAAATGAATTTAATTACAGGTTAAGTCTTTTAATTTCAACAGCATTATCTTCCCTGCAAAAAGCAGGTTGCAACTGTATATTTTAAACTAGCTCTCATACATAATAATGAGCATTGCACATTATTACAATTTGGTTACATGCATGAAATTTAATTTCCTCTTCAGTTTACTGTCTGCATTTAACTTCCTTGAAGTACTTATCAAATTGACTGGAACCAGTCTGATGTTTTTGAATGACTGCACAACCAGTCAAGCACTTGCCTAATGATAAAAGAAAACAAGAGAACTGATGGAAAACATTATGTATGTGAATCATGCTTTCATGAGGATATTGAAGCAGAAATCCATTTTTTTCCAGTGTTCACTCAAGTTTATATATTTTTTGCAAGAAACAATTTAACTAAAAAAAACAACACTTGAAGAAACATTTCCACATAATTCCTCATATAACAGCTGTTTAAACGCTCAAATATAAATGTTAATGGTATACACACTTTTTCCATTCACTTATTTTCATTTTTTTACTTGTTGAAAAAATATTTTCTATTGACTTAAGAGAAAGTATTCAACACAATTGTTATTCCAAATTGTAACACTTCTCTTGTTATATAAACTATACAAATATATTGTGTAACAAACTCAAAGTGTCTGACATATCTCCAAGAACTCGCCACTATACAATGTGGTCAATTTAGTGATTGTTTTCTTGGAAGATACCAAAACGTGCTAAGTGGGTTGTTGTTTAGGTTGGCTTATATTTTTGGTGTGTTTCCAAATCATGGCAGGGGGTTAACAGCTCATACTAATATATAATTTTTCATTTCATACATGTTATAAATAATGGAAAATTTGTATTTTTTTTTGAGTATTTTTGAGATGTAGTGTGTGCCTTATCTCTTGCATTTTGTCTTAGTTTCAGGATTAATTCTTTCATTGCTTGATTGACTTTAGTACATTAAAGCATTCAGTTTTTGGCTGTTGGTGTATGCTATAGTCTGATTTCAAGCACTGAGCTGTGAACATACTTTTCTCTTTTTTTTTTAAATGGTAATAACCGAGGACAACATAAATGTCATAGCTCAAGGGTCAAAGTCAGACTATACTGGTGTTGAAATTGCAATGGTTATTCCAAGGAGCATACATACATACACTTAGGAACAGGAACTAGTTTTCTGAGGAAACAACAATGGGTATTACTCAACAAAAGCTCAAAATTAAACTTTTCAGGAAGTTTACACGTAGAGCCTCGTTCTCGATATAAGCATGTCACATGATCGCTATAAATAGTAACGATGTTTATATTGGGAAACAGGTCTATTAATCTTCATTAACTTGAAAATTGCTATCTGAAGTAACTGTACAACCAGTCACAGTTTAATGACCAGTGTTGCAAGAAAATAATACCAGTCCTTATATTGAGTTTTGTAGCATTAGTTATGTTTTGAGAGCCTGATCAAGTTACAATCTTCCATAGTAATACCATTTGGACACATTGGCAATTTGTGGCTGCCATCTTGGACGCCATCTTGGATTGGCAGGTCCTTATCACAGTCATTTGCTATTAATAGCCAATAACACCACAATAATGTTACTATATCAACTTTGACACACTTTATATATATATACGTGAAAAATTCAAAAACATGTGCCGGAAAAAAGTTAAATATATTAACTGTGTTTTTATCTTTATATAAAATATAATATATATATATATATATATTGCTTGTTCTACTTTTGCGGCCACCTACAACCTCTTACTTGTCACTTAAAGCCGCACATTGAGTATTCAGTAACAGCCAAATGATAGTAGATAATTATTGTTGTTGTTGCAAAAGTTTTAATGCCTGTTTCAAACATATTTCAATCATGTTTAAAGGTGGCCAGATTACCTAACAATTATTGCTGAGAATAACAAGTACAAAAACCCTATACTCTGTAAGAAACTGTCAACTTCCCCACATAAAGAGATAGTTATGGTCTGTTCATATAATTAACGCAAAATGTGAAATTCATACTTATTGTGCATTAAGGCTCACTGACTTTGATAAAAAAAAGAAGTTTTTTTCTGTTGAGGCTGATTGCATAATCTTAATTCAAAAAGTTTAAAGGCCCAGGATCACTTTGAATGTACTGATATACTGATATAAATTTATTGATAGGATAATGATAGAACCATGTTCCATTTACTCTAAAACAATGTTCTGAGAAAAAAAGAAATTTGTATTCAAGTCGTTTCTTCATGAAAAAATAGTTGCCAAAAAACCTTTCTTATTTTTGTAATATCATTGAAAAAATACTGTGATATACAATGTATTTCTGACATGTATAAATTTTATCTATTTAAAAAGCAAAGTTATGAAATATTTTGGTACAAATAAATGTCATTTCTGCCGGTAAGACATCTTTCTGTGTAAAATAAGTGCTACTCATAATAATGTGCTACTGGGTCTTGAAAGCTGCTCCCTCTCAGTTACCGTTGAAAAAAATATTTTTCAAAAAAATTGACATTCTTATTCATGAATATAAAATTAAAGGCTAGAATAAAATAATAAGCAAAAATCTAGGTAGGAATTTACAGAAATCGATTGAAAAGGTCAGTTACACGGCACCGCTACACTATATGTTTATATTGAAATTTCAAAAGTGTTTGCAAGGCTTTTGAATTTGGTAGCGTATTTTTCTAAATTTAGAGATATACTGACATGAATTTATACTGGAGTCTTTTTATATGACCATATGTTCTGAAATACATTATTTACATACAGTTTGAAGAACTTTATTTTTTTACCAAAATCTGAGAGCGAGCAGCTTTAAGATGAGAGCATGTTTCTATGCTTATATATCTTATGTGCAAAGCTGGCAGTTTTATATCAATATTTATTTATGGTTTTTATAAGTTAAATGAAAATAAACTGCCTACAAAATATTTCTGTTGCTACATCTGCTGCATAAAGAAAGAGGTTTAGATTTCAAGCAGGTTTTTTTTATAGGTAATAATTATTAGAAATTGGTAATGTTATTTATATTTGGTGGTTTCCTTTGAAAGATCATTGCAGTTCCTAATTTTCTTTTATTACAACATTATCAAGAGATAGTCACAAGTTGTCACAAGATTGATGCTGCAGTGTTAAAAATGAATACTACTATGTGAAAAGTATGTCTATGGATAAGACTGCACTCATATCAGGAAAAATCACTTCCAACAAATCCTGTCTTTCGGAGTCCATCTCCGTAGTCGAGTGCATAGAGTTGCTGACTTGAAACCACCTGTAACCTCTCGTAGATTGAAACTGATGAGTTTGAGTCCTGCTACCAACCATGGCTCTTCATGGGAGAAAGTTGGCAGTTTCTTATGGAGGATAAGGATCTAGTACTGGTTCCTCTCATTTAAGATTTTTAGGTTAACTGCTCATTTGTAAAAATGACCAAAATATGGTTGGTATTGGTGTTGAACTCTTACAACAACAGCAACAACCTGTCTACTGGCATTCGCAAACACTGGTAACTCCATTAAGCGCTTACCGCACACATCAGATACAGAGTTCTTTGAACATAGATCAAATTAAAAGGTTTGAAAACTAAAACGGAACAACTGATTTCCGTACACTGCCGCTCATGTAAGTAGCTATGGTTTAGATCAGGTGTCAGTGCTAGACATGATCTATCAGAAACATATCAGACATTTGTTAGAATCCCAGATGATTACGCTGGTAAGAACATGAAAATTAACTTTAATTTGCTGCCAAAACCTTATCAGTTTGTACCTAAACATAGGCTCTATGTATTACATTTTAACAGGTAATGTTAACCTAACCCACACTGCAAGAATTAATAGAAAGCTGATTTGTAGCTGTGGTACAAAATCATGTAGGACTGATATCAAGGGAGGCTACTCATGGTAGTGTATCAAGGGAGACAATTTGATAATTAAAATAGAAGTGTGGGCTGTTCCTCTGCAATCCACCCAAATGTAGACTTTATAATTAAAAGTATTAACATTTTCAAAAGTGATGATAATTGACAAAAGCCGAGTGGTCTGCAAATTTAATTTGAATTTGGGAATTCCACCCAAACCGGTATGTTGTTGCAAGTTCTGATGAACCACAAAGTATTTAACAAGTTTTGTATATCTCGTGCCCATGTCTTTTTTCCTTTTCACCTTTGAACAGCTTTAATAAAATCATTGAAGTAAAATGATTTTATATATCACCAACTCTGACCCACAATGAATATATAGTGCTAACTTCCACACTGTCAAAGACTTATTCTAACACAGTACCGATGATACATTGGAACACAATTATATAGTAGCAAAAATATGAACAGCGTTTTAATCATCACATTTAAACACACTAAGAATAGGGTTAACTATGTAGTGATTTTGACATTTTCGCCTGTATATACGGTTTTAATGGTCGCAAACAGTTTTAATAGTTATAAATATTTGCAACCATTAAAAACCTTATAATGCGGTCGCAATATCAAAACATTCCTATATTTATACAAGATAGTATACTGCCGGGTTTTTTTTGCTAATCAATCATTGTATCAGATAGATAATACATGTTAGGTCCACACTGACATGACCAGGTAACATGTTTTCCAATTACAGTCAAACCTGTGAACAAAGACCACTGTTGGGAAACTACAAATGTGTTCTCTGTTTGCAGATGGTCTTTATTCACAGGTGTTTAGTGTATCGATGAATAGTATACTATGATCTCTGTGCTGGTTTTTATTGGCATGGTGGTCTTTATTGGCATGGTGGTCTTTATTCATAGGTGGTCTTTATTCGTTGGTGGTTTTTATTCGCACACTGGTCTTTATTTATAGGTGGTCTTTAACACAGGTTTGACAGTAACATATTACAGGCAATGAATCATTGTGTTATATAAGAAAGTTTTGTTTATCTTTGTTAATATGTTAGACCTATCTAGATGATCTTTGTTTTTGGTAAACTTTTTATATATTGACAATACAAGGGAGAGAACAATGTTGAGTAATTACTGCATGTATCATATGAATTATTCCCCTTTATATGACTGTGTAACACAGCAGCAGATGGCAGGTGTTTTACATCAGGAGTAAATGGAGAGATAGTTGCTGATAGTTAATGACAATGGGATTGTAAACAATGTTATCATATCTCATGTTTGATGATGCAGTAGCTCATACACTCACTGGAGGCTTGCTACCGCTTCCAGGGATGAGAACAATACTGGTACCTCTTTAGCCAATCATCAAATTGCCATTCAATCAGTTATTATACTGTAAACTCGTCATATAACGAAATCCTTGGGACTGTTTTAATTAGTTCCTTATATCCAGAGTATGTTATATCCATACATTTTCATATTTTGGGAGAAGTATAAAAACTGGGGCCCAGAAAATGTATTCCTTATATCTGGAGTATATTGAAGTCATTTAAGGAGTGTCCTATATGGAAAATGTACAATAGCAACATAGTGCAACAATCAATGTCAATTTTTAGCCAAAATAAAGGATTGTGGAGGTCCTGTTCAAATTGAGCTGCCAGGATTCGAACCCAAGATCTCTTGATCATGAGTCCAATGCTCTACCCCTACACCACAGTGCGGTCTGCTATCATTAGTATGTGTGTGATATCAACTGTGTAGTCAAAACCTGACAAATAGTGTGAAAAATTATGATTGTAAAGAGCTTTTTTTTTTTTTTTTTTTTTTTTCTCAATTATTTCAATTTTAGTTGTCGGTATGAAAAATGAGAAAAAGTTTTTTTGCTGCTTTCATGAAACCTTCTGTGAGTAAAACTATCAATATTGATAAAATCATGGTGCAATTCTTGGTTTCCATTCTGAACAATTAAACTTCATTTTCTTGAATCAGAAAAAGAACATTTTAAACCAACCTCCCTCAAGAAAACATTAAAAAGAATTAGAGAGATAAGAGGTGGTTATTTCTTATGATGACATAATAACAATCCATGAGAAGTTCTCTGAGTCTGAAATGTGTCTGCCCCTGAAACATCAGCAAAGACAATCTTGAGTCTGCCCCTGAAACATCAGCAAAAACAATCTTGAGTCTGCCCCTGAAACATCAGCAAAAACAATCTTGAGTCTGCCCCTGAAACATCAGCAAAAACAATCTAACAAGAAGAAATGTAGTGATATTCATCTTCATGGTGATCTTGTGGGCAAACAGTGCAGATAACGCTTTACTTCTGGCTTCAGATCTCAGCACACTCAACAAGAAAACATCAAACATTTCAAATAAGTAATACAGATAAATACTAAATGGGAAGTTATACTGATTTCCCCCCTGATTGTTAAACTAGGAGATAGCTGTTTGTGACTCAACTGGAGTGTTTACAGTCCCGATTAAGACTTCTTGCTGACTTCAGACAGTGATCTTATTGTTTATTTATGATTACTGATAAATCTTGATTTTTCAAAAGATATGTCTTTATACAACCAATTAATAAGACAAAAGTCAAAACTTCACAGCAGCAAAACAGCAGCAACAGCAGATTTAGTGTCATGGTAAAATGCTCAGCTACTCCAGTTTGTAGGCAACTGGTCCAGGTCCCATTGTTGTTGTTGTTGTTGTTGTTGAAGGTGTAGGAGTTTAACTGCACCACAAAGTGACATAAAGCATTGCAAACTCCTGAATTTGTAAGTAATTTTCATCGCAGTTGTATTTAGCTCACTTATGACCGGAAGCTGGTAACTTTTCAACCGCCAATGAAATGAAAAGTAGAATACATTGTATATAATTTTTTTTTGATTGAGAAATTTACTCTGAAAGGCACCTTTTAATTGGATAATACCGAATGAGAAAGAGCAATAAAATTCTCTTGCATTTTAAGTCTTTTTCTTGAATGGTTTTATAATTTTAGTAAATAATTCATACCTATCAACATAATAATATTGTTACCACCAAACTAATGCTAGAAATTAACATTTTTCAACCAGTAAATAACCATCAATACTTCAAGTAACATATTTGATAAGAAAAGCAAGGATTAGTTTGTTTTCCTGATACACATGTAACGTACATATTTGATCAAAATTGGGCAGTAAATAGGTACTGTAAATACTCTGCCATAAGTCGCTCTCGGCCATAAGTCAAGGGTGCAGTTTCGGCTTTAAAATGTGTAATTTAGGCTAGACCCTTCCATAAGTCGAGGGAGGATTTTGGCATAATAAAAGGAGTAATTATTGTTTTGGGATTATTAAACAAACAAACAAACAACACTAAAATTTCAAATTCTATTCACATCATCAAACATTTTCTTTCACCATCGTAAAATAAACTCAATAGTTTGTTTACCAAGTTTACAAGTTTTTTATGTTATCATTGTCGTCTATCACATATTTTTGCCACTGGATGTGAACATTTTGCTTTTTGACTCTAATTTATTCCCCAGGCCTAAGAAAAACTATTATTTTTGGCCTGGGGACTGAAAGGCCCCTAGGCCTAAGTTAGCATACCACATTTCAAACACTGCAGACAATTTAACTGTGCTATGTGCGAATAACAACTGTAAACATGCGCTATGGGAAAGTAGTGCAAGACAGACCAGATCAATCTTCTGTTTGAATGTTGCATACGATAAGAACATACAGTATTACAATAAAAACAGTACATACAACTTCAAACGATTGCAGAAAGGTCTATAGCTTACGGGCTGCATTACACATTTTTTCTGTTTTAGAAATTACTGCACTGTAAGCTGATTACGGAAGATAATCATATGCATATCATGGAAAAGTATGGATATTTAAGGAAATTTACTGAAACGTACGGAGCACGAGTTTGATTTTCAAATTTCTGATGTTATTTCATTGACAACTTTCTTATTTACGAACGATTAGATATATATTTAATAAATTTCTTTAAAAAATAAGATATAATTTACGTACATTCCGAGTAGGAACACACGTGATCAAAATCAGGCCATTTACCGAGGACGCTGCATGTCAAGGCCCAGTGAACGGTTTCACCGATTACAACTACAAGGTAACCAAGAATCATTTTTGGTTTTCTCTGTTATACACATTGTACAGTACTGTATTTATATTTCATTGCTGGTATTGCTTTGTTTATTTCTGTTTCAAGGTCTTGTCCTTGGTACACAATAATATTCGATCCACATCATCAGATATTGCTTGAAGTTGAACAAAGCGCAGATCGAATTATTTTGATTGTTCTCTCAAACATTTGATATTGTTGACCATGTGATTATTTTTCATTTAACGTACATTTTATAATAAAACAAACTTCCTTGCCGCCCATATATTTGTGAATCATTCATTCTGTGTCATATACTAAATTTCGTCCTCTGCACATTTCGACCCGCGCTTTAGGTAAGGTTCAGCGCAAATCACGAAGGTCAAAAGTTGTTTTTAGGGGAGTTAATTTAGAGCCCCCAGGCCTTCAGTGCTCACAGCGCTTTGATTTTACAATAGTAACAACCTGAGAGATTCTGTGACTATGGTTTACCATCTCCAACCATGGTTGATCAGGCCCATACAACCATGGTTGTTCTGAACCATGGTCATATCTGACCATGGTCAACCATGCTTGACTGTAGTGCTATAATTCATACAAAAGTTAAACTATGGTTAACCGTTGTCAACACTGGTCAACCATTGGTTCTGGGGCAATGTTTAACCATTGGTTGGCCATAGTTCATTTTGCATGTGTACGTTTGAATATGATGTTTTGGGGAAGAAATTTTTTCCACAAATTTTTATCTCAACAGTTGCTGCTAATGCACAACTTTAACTTGAAAAGAATATTTAACGCTCTGTTTTTAGTTGTTTTTTTTAGTTTCAGAATTCTTTTTAAACTTTGACAAATTCATTGCAAAAAATTATTTAGTATTATTTATTGTCTGTGGGTGAAATAAACCTCAAGGTATTTTAGCGGAAAAGATTTTCAAAGTTCGTGTTACTGTGACCTTTACCTAAAATTGACCCACTAAACCAAAAATAGATAGGGATCATCTACATGTTACAGGGAACCTTCAAAGCAAGTTTGATGAGTTAAATGAAAGCTGTGACCTGTAGGGGGTATCATGGAAAATCTAATGGAGGTCACTGTGACTTTGACCTTTGACCCAATAGTGATCATCTACATGTTGCAAAGAACCTTCTCAGCAAGTTGAATGAAAACTGTGACCTGTAGAGCATTATCAAAGAAAATCTAACTGATGTCGATGTGACCTTGACATTTGACCCACTGACCACAATAGAATGGGGATCATCTACATGTTACAGTAAACTTTCTGAACAAGTTTGATGAAAGTTGAAAAAAACTGTCACCTGTAGAGTGTTGTCAAGGAAATGCTACTGGAGGTCACTGTGACCTTGACCTTTGACCAACTTACCCCAAAAACAATAGGGAACATCTACATGTTACAGGAAACTTTCTGAGCAAGTTTGATGAAAGTTGAATGAAAACTGTGGCCAAGGAAAATGTAACAGAGGTCACTGTGACCTTAACCTTTGACCCATTGACCACAAAATCAATAGGGAACATCAGTTGCAGGGATCCTTTTAAGCAAGTTTCATCAAGGTCAAATGGAAAATTCAACCTGTAGAGCAATATCTAGGAAAAGTTTACGGACAGACAAACCGACTGACTAAAATTGGCAGTTTTGTGGCTATTCTCTTGTTCTTTCTATTGTATTTTTTAGCCACATTAGCCTAAAAATAGCCACATACGGAATGAATGACATCAAAGAGAATAAACTGTTGTTTGCCATAGCCACTTAATCCCCACTTTTTGGGCTCAGACGGACGGACAGATGATAGACAAACCACCATCCCATAAGCTCTGCTGTAGAACTAAATATGGGTCAACATTGTGAATAATTATCTAGATCCAACCGGTTATATGTCTACTGTACCACACTTCAAATAACCATGTACTGGTTTACCATACAACTCTTTAGAAATTGTAAAGGAACTGATTAGATTACATTCACTTTTACATATTTATCTACATTTTGCTTGATCAATTCATTGAATGAATGAAACAAAACTTTGTTTAACTTGGAGCACTACTTCTATATTTGTGGATTTATCCTGTTAACCTCAGTATTTAAAGGTTCTGACTCTGATATGCAATTCATTCAATCATTGATAGTGTTTTGGGGCTGACAAGTTTTTTTTTAAAGTTGCTTTATAAGGGAGCTAGAGTTGTATAACCACAAAATGACTTTTAAAAAAGTATGATAGGTAAAATTTAGTTACAAATTTATGAAATTTTATTAAGTTAAAATAAATATTGAACAGGACTTATTCTGTGGAGATTAATCAAGGTTTTATGTATTTATTTTACAGCTATTACAAAACAGGTTTGTCTAAAACAGTCAATGTTCATGGAAAAAATAGAGCTGAAGGGACCCTAGTACAGGTTATAAAGATCGTGGGTCATGGTTTTAGCAGGTGGAACAATATGATTTAGATAAAGATTTTGCCGGGTGGGAAGGTGGGGGGGGGGGGGGTCGTCAGCTAAGTTCGAGAACTTAGTTGTATTCGAGCAAATGCAGTTTTATATGAGTGAACAAAGTTGAACTTAAATGTATTTAGTATTGCACCACGAAGTGACATAATGCATTGCAAACTCCTTAATGTGTAAAATTTCGAAGTATTTTTTGCTTTAAAGTAGAAATTTGAGTGATGTCCTTTCCATCAATTTCTCTTTAATATGTGAATCAATTTTTGGCTTCAATCTCATGTTTGAATATATTTTTGGTAAATTTTTTTTTTTCTTTTACCTCAAATGAACTGTGAATGCACAACTTTCCAATTTCTACCTCATCTGTGAATGCACAACTTTCCAATTTTTACCTTAACTGTGAATGCACAACTTTCCAATTTTTACCTTAACTCTGAATGCACAACTTTCCAATTTTTACCTCAAATGTGAATGCACAACTTTCAAACTTTTACCTCATCTGTGAATGAACAATTTTCAAATTTTTACCTCATCTGTGAATGCACACCTTTCCAATTTTTACCTCAAATGTGAATGCACAACTTTCAAATTTTTACCTCAACTGTGAATGCACAACTTTCAAAATTTTACCTCAAATGTGAATGCACAACTTTCAAATTTTTACCTCAACTGTGAATGCACAACTTTCAAATTTTTACCTCATTCTGTCAATGCGCAACTTTCAAATTTTTATATCAACTGTGAATGCACAACTTTCAAAATTTTACCTCAACTGTGAATGCACAACTTTCAAATTTTCACCTCATCTGTGAATGCACAACTTTCAAATTTTTACCTCATCTGTGAATGCACAACTTTTAACTTCAAAATAATTTTAACTCTCTGTTGGGTATTTTTAGTTTTCGAAGTTTTTGTAAGACTCATTGCAAATTATTATTTTGTATTATTTATTGTTCTATTTCAATTGTTACAGAATAAATAACAGACAACAGACAGTTTATCAGGCTGATAGTACAGTGCTAAAAATGGGATCAGGGATTAGCAAAGCAAAAGTGGACAAAAGAAGCAGCACCTCTAAAAGTTTAGTTGTCATAGCAATAGACTTTGGTACAGTACATTCTGGATTTGCCTATGCCTTTAAGGGCACTGAAGAACATATACACACTGCAGAGCTCTCTAGAATTCTCGAACAAGACGTGTACCAACAGCTCTGCTACTTAATCCTGATGAAACTTTCCATTCCTTTGGTTCAAAAGCACAATTCAATTATTACGAGCTTTCAGAAAATGAAAAAAAGAAATTCTTCTATATAGAAAACTTCAAGATGCAAATATACCTTAAAGATAAAATTTCACGTGATATGGAGATACCAGATATATCAGGTAAAAAGGTAAAAGCGATGAAAGTTTTTTCAATGGCTATTAAACATCTGAAAAGCCTTGCAGAAGAAATTGTTTTCCTAACTAAACTTAAATTGAAAGAAGAGTTCATTCAATGGATGATAACGATCCCAGCAGTATCCTCTGATTCTTCACGACAGTTCATGCGCGAGGCAGCAATGGAAGCTGGTATCCCTGACACACAGATAAGACTTGTGCTGGAGCCAGAGGCAGCTGCCCTGTACAGCAGACCTAGAATTATGCAGGATGAAGTTCCAGTTGGGTTCAAGTATATCTTAGCCGACCTCGGTGGTGGAACGTCAGATATTTGCGTTCATGAAACATTATCAGATGGAAAATTAAGGGAAATATATCGGACAACTGGAAAAAAATCAGGTGGAAGTGCTGTTGATAAAAAATTTATTGATTTTATGAAACAACTGGTAGGAAATAAAGTATGGCAGGAGTTCTCATCTAATCACAGTTATGCATACACAAGTTTAATCAATGACTTTCAGACTAAAAAGAAAGATTTCAAACCAGAAACCAAAACAATAACTCTCAAAATGGAAAATGCACTGATACATGTATTGCATAAAAAAGGGAAGACAACTCTTGAGAATATTATCAACTACAATAGTCATGTTGACAAACTTGATTTCAAACCTATTGAATGTAGATTTATCATTCAAGGAGAAATCATAGAAGAATTCTTTAAACCATCAGTTGATGAAATTATTTATACACTTAAGGACATTCTAGAAGCCTGTCATGATAAAGAAATCAAAACTTTACTACTGGTTGGAGGTTATAGTGAGTCATCACATGTAAGGGAGAGAATCCAAGCTGCATTCAGTAACTTAAGAGTTGTCTTGGTAGATGATGCTAGACTGGCTGTGTTAAAAGGAGCAGTAATGATGGGCTGGAAGCCTAAAAATATCATACAACGTAGGTCAAGGTTCACATATGGATTTAGTATAACGGACCCATTTATAAAAGGAAAACATCCAGAGTTTCTGAAGGTCAAAGAGGATGGGAAGGTTTGGTGTAAGCAAATATTTAAGAAGATGATAGAGAAAGGTCAGATAGTAAAGTATGGACAAACATTTATATTTAAAGGATATAGTTCAGTCAGAAAACCAAAAGAGAAACGTGAGGAGAGGCATTTATCACTGTGGAGATCTACACGAGAGAATCCTCAGTACTGTACAGAGGAGGAGGGGTGTTCTCTAGTGGGACATATTGTGATTAAAACTCCACCAGAGGGATGGCCTGATTACTGGAATAGTGAGACACATCTGATAGTGGGGGAGACTGAGCTCACTGTGAAATATTTCAATCTAACAACTGGACAAGAGTATGAAGCTCAAATGGACTTTTTGTAACTAAAAATAAATCATATGATGTATGTAAATGAAACAAATCATGTTAACGCATCTGTATATGATTTAAAAAAAATTTCTGTAGGACAGAAACAAATTCAAAAGACATGTGCAAAATATACAATATTTTCTATGTCTAAAGGGAAGTCGGAATAAGATTTCTGAAAGCTTGTATTTTGACCTTTTAATTTAATTTACCATTATCCCCTGTTGACTTTCTGACATTCATTAAAAGCAAGGGTCTTATCAATATAAAACATTTCTCAAAGACCAGTTTAAAATCTGAAACTTTTGATTGGCTAGAAATGTGCATCATTTTCAAAACTGACAAATCAGAGACCAGGTATTTGATACAATGTGTTGCTCCTAAGAAGTTTTTTAAAATGGTATTTTAACTGTTAGTTCACATATCTTAGCTGGATTTGTGCTTTGATACAGCTAAGATAAAAGTCAGATAGAGAAAAGGTTCGCCAACCCTTATCTCCCCTTCCCAGTTAATTATGAATTACTAAGTCAATTTTTACTAGCTGAACTAGGGAATAGAGATAGGAAATGATAACTTCTTACTAAAGTGAGGTGATTTACATGTGATATCAGTGTGGTGCCATAGGTTTTATTTCTTAAGACAAGTGCTTGCAGACGTTTTATACAATAAACACTTTTGAAGATGGATATTTGCTAGGAACATGGGGTACTGGTAAACATGGATCAAGGCACTTCTCCAAGGATTTGGGGTTTTTACATTTTCTTTTCAGCCGCCCTTGTCCAAACACAACAGGTACAAATGTCCTAGAAACATAGTTCTAACACCAATTACCATTGACCTTCCAGTATAACCTTGACCTTTGACTGAACTGACTAAACCATCCAATTTTCACATTGTCTTAACATGGTTATCATGTGTTCAAAATTGTTTCAAAATTCTTTAAAGGATTCAAACAAGATATAAAAAATGACTTTTGACCTCTTAATATGACCCTGACCTTGAGGAATTCTAGAACTGTACCAGAACTGTCAATGTGATCTTTAAAGGGGTGTAACTCATGAATCCAATATAAATTAAGAATTATAAATATAGATAAACTTAATGTTTTATCATCAGTCTGTTTCTGAATGAGTTATTGGTAATTATGATTTTCCCTGGAATAATTAATACACCCAGTTAATTGCAAACTGTCTGAAAATATTTATGAAGAATCTTGTTTTTCTCTGTTTAACGACTTTTGTTCTTTCTTTCTGTGATAAATGTTATAGGTTTCACAGGTGGTTATTTTGTTTGCATAGACTTTAATGCAGTCCATTAGTATCACTTTAGTAGCCAGTTTTTACAGAAGAAATATGCTGCAGGCTAGGTTTTGCTGCCTGTGACTCAAAGATGTATTGGTTTTGGAGCCATAAAGCAACAGTTGATAGAAATAGAAATGGTAATGGACTGTCAAAAGTGTTTCTTTATATTTATTTTTATATTTTCCACTTCTTTCTTTTTTCTATTACATCACTAATGACTCTGATAAGGGAAGTAACTCTCAAAGTGATTTAGTCAGAATACAAAACTAGGCAAAACTTTGAAATACAGTAGAATTCTGCTATTACGACCACCTTCCGTACTTCTGATAAATGGTCTTAATAGCGGAATGGTCTCAATAGCGAGTTGACTTGATAGACCCATCTGTCATGAATGACAATACTCTAGTGTCAGCCTAATCATACTTTTCTTTTGCTTTCTGTACAGTAAATATGTACGATAAACAAAATGAGAGATAATTTAAAACTAGAACTGTGTCCAAAGGACACGGATGCCCCCACTGTGCAGATGTGCTCGTAAACAAGAGCAGCTTCATTTAATGTCTACAAAATTCTGTTCTTATCATAGCGTTCAGTTGAAATTTCCTCAATTCATGTATTAATGATAAAAAAGTTACCTAACTCTTGAGGCATCATATTTGGTCTCTTTACAGATGGAATACAATATTAGTGTCTGAATAAAACAAAAATTCCTTCCTTTACTTCCATCTACACATTAAGGTTGTTCATCACTGGAAGTTTAAGCAAAATCTGCCATCCGGTTTAAGAGGAGTTGCTTTCACAAAATTTCTATATGGTATATAGTGAAAAAATCAACAAAGGGCCATAATTCGTAAATTTGGTCGCCGAAAATTCCTTCCTTTACTCCATCTACACTTAAGGTTGTTCATCCCTGGAAGTTTAAGCAAAATCTGCCATCCGGTTTAAGAGGAGTTGCGTTCACAAAATTTCTATATGGTATATAGTGAAAAATCAACAAAGGGCCATAATTCTGTTAAATTTGGTCGACGCGAAAATTCCTTCCTTTACTACCATCTACACATTAAGGTTGTTCATCCCTGGAAGTTTAAGCAAAATCTGCCATCCGGTTTAAGAGGAGTTGCGTTCACAAGATTTCGGGACGTACGGACGGACGGACGGACTGACGGACTGACGGACGGACGAACAAGTGCAACGCTATATGCACCCCACGTAAATTAATCGATCTGAAACGACTTCAAATGAGCGTGTTGAATTAATGAATTTTTTTTCTTCATTCTTGTGCAGTAGAAGATATATTGATTTACTCGCGAAGTAATTGCCCGGGTGCAGATCATCATAATACATGTAACTGACTCAAATGTGTACCAACATAATGTACATGTCGTGCAAATTAGTCTGCAGTTTGGTCTGTAATTTCTCAAGTAAACAATCGGGATTCTCAATCAAATGATGCTCTCTCAATTAATATTAATTCTCAACTGTCATTTACATCCTTTTGATGTCCAATTAAGGTTTCATATGAGAAATTAAAAATATTTCACACCCTACGTCTTGTAATTGACAAAATCAACAAATAATATATAATAAGAACAGTTGGTTCTTTAAAATAATGGTTGTAATAGCGGTGTGGTCGCATTTTCGGCGTGGTCGTAATGCGGAATTCTACTGTACAGTTGTTTCTTTATGGATCAATGACTATGCCAACAATTTTTCAGAAATCTTCGAACGAATTATTTACTAAAAAAAATAACATAGCACAAGAAAAGCATTATATTTGAAAGTTGTGAAAAGTCTTATGATCCGTAATATATAGATAAAAACACAATCATTTTATGTTAATAGTTCAAATAGCTGCATGTAAAGGGGAATAATTAAAACACTTCTTTTTGTTAAACATTATTAAAATTAATGTAATAAAGTAAGACAATTTTACAGTTAAGCTGAAACATAGAAATATACTTCCTTTGATGAAAATAACAACTTTCTGGCATGTATTGTTCAACAATTAATAATCTATTATTTTGCATGTTCAAATGCATTTTTAATTTTCATGACCCATAAGTTCAAATAAATGTTATAATCTAGATTTCCATTACTACCTAAGGAGAGCTAATATTTTTGAGGAAGTAACAGAACTATAAGCTTAGAAATATTTGTGTATCTCATTTATAGATAATTCATTATAGCAAGGTATTTTGTGTTGGCTTTGTAGAAAATTGCTTCTTTCATATTTTTCATAATTGATTTTGTTCTCCAACAGTAGTATAATGTGAGGAAATCAAGATACCTTGCTGATGTATAATCTAGTCAATCTGTTACTAATACATCCAGGCCAGTGACCCATCTGTTTGTCAGATAGCAGACTGATTCTTAGATAAGACATTACCCCACAAGGATTACATTTCTAAACACTGATATTGGTATACCAGTCAGAAAAATGGCTGCCCTTTCTTGAAATGGTCAGAAATTATAGAAAACTAAAATGTTTTTTTGTTTTTTTTTGTTCTTCCTTAGTTTTGTTTTCATAATGACATTTATTTCATTTTAAACAGTTTCAAAAATTTAATAGTCATGTTATGAAAATGATGCCAAAATATGAAAAATATCAAGAAATTTCAATGGCCCCAACCCTACTATAAAAAGCATGAAAATAGGTTTTTATTGTGTTGCATTTCTTATTATTATTTCATTAGTGTAACAAAATTCAATAAACCAGAGGCAAAATTATCAGAAATAACTGGCAACTTCTCGATTAAATAAGAATTACAGCCAAGAATGAATTATCATAGAGCACAAATTATAAAACATTACAATAGAATATTTCTTAGAAACCAGTCTGAAATATTCTGTCCTCTGATTGGATAATTTAAAAAAATAACTTTCTTCTACCCAATGGGTAGGCATAAATTTGTAGACTAGTTGACAAATCTGAGAGTAATTTCTTACTGTATAACCTGAAAGCCCAAGATTATTTGAATGATGCTGAAATGAATTGTACCCGAGAATGAAGACCTCAACAAGGCGTGCATTAATATTACAATTTCAAACTTGTAAGATTTTGGACCAACAGTTTGTGAATCTTTTTCTTTGTGATATGTATATATATTTATATATATTTATATATATAATACATTTTCCAGGTGCTAGGTCAGTGTGAACCAAGTAAGAATGGAGATGTGTTTTCTGTGGAACTGGCAAACTGTAATGTTAACAGACTGATGAAGCAAATTGGTAGTAATGATAACACTCTGATAACCAATGTAAATAACTCATTAGAATTAATTTGCTGATAAGCAGTCTGGCTGTGCTTCCATTTGAAACCTTTACATGTATATATCTGTAGGCTTATGCACAAGACTTTAAGGCTAATCACATTTTTAACCTAAACATACCTAACAAACATTAGTCATTCCCTAAAACATTTAATTTAGTACATTATCAGCATACATGACTAAGATTGGCCAATAAAAGTTCTGTAATGATGACTCAAATCTTTTGCACCATATAACATATCAAATAAGTGCTTCTTATTAAAATTATAAAAGATTTACTATCTAATAGTATACAAGGGAAGTTGGTCATAGTTCATATATTGAAATTATAGCTTTACAGTCACACAATCAATTGTGAGCAAAAATCATAGGTCAGAAAAAAGCTAAAACTGAGTCTTTGTTGACAGATGGCTTTTATTCACGCTGTTGTTGTTGGAGTTTAACGCCCATTCAAACTGCATTTTGGTCATTTTAACAGGCGGGCAGTTTACCTAACTATCATTCCTGGGAAGAACCAGGACTAGACTCCTATCTTCCGTAAGAAACTGCCAACTTGGAACTTTCTCACTTAAAGAGACATGGTGGGTGACCCTCAATCTATGAGAAGTTACAGTGATTTCAAGTCAGTGACTGACTAACCACTCGACCATGGAGGCGAACTCTATTCACAGATGTTTTTACTATGCAGTCAAACCTGTGAAGAAATACCACAGGAAGAAGCCAATGTATCATGGGATAATCAACCTTAATGCTATTGTGAATGTGCTGATCTTGGGGAAGTTCCCAAAGTACAGTACAACCTGTCCTATTGGACATCAAGTTTTAATGGAAATCTTCCTTATCCAGCAAAATTTTTTTTTCTTGGTAAAATGTATTTAAAGAGGAACTCCCTATAACTGCTGTCAAACTAAATAACATTAAAAGCATAAATGATAGTATATTTGCAAGTATTATTACTTATCCTAAAAGTTTAAGCTATTCGTTCCAGTCATTATCGGTAGCATCTGTGTTTAAAAATATGTTGCAATACCGTAAATCATTCATTAGTCTATGTAAAGTTGTTGTTGTACAATTAATGGGTGGATAGCAATTTATTACAGAAGGTCTCTATGTTGGTTAATTATACTAAAACAGGACATTTTTCGATATAGGTTGTTTTTTAAAGTTGTATTTATTTATCAATTTATGACCATGGAACACATTATTTATTTTAAGAGAATATAATCTGCTAGATGTAGGGAGTGCCCCTTTAATGGTAAAACTTAAAACAACTTAACATAGCCTGCATTATAAAGGGGTAATGAATGATGCTGGACAAGACAGGTTTTACTGTACTTAATATTTGTTAGATTCTCTGAATACAGTAAATTTGAACAAAAATAAAAAATGAATGCTCCAGTTGTAACAAGATTTTACTCATGATACAGTGCATTATGTTACCTCTCAGGAGTGAACACCCTTTTGAACACAGAAATGTGTTTTTTTTGTAGAGATAATTGTTCTGGAGAGGTCGATTCATCATATCATTGAAGCAACAGGAAAGAAAATGTGTCTTAATAAGTTTAGTTTATACTAATTCATTTTAGCTTGATTGTGAAGAAAGCTTGAAGCTTATTGGGTTACTCTCGAGTCCGCTTCCTGGAAAAACCAGTGCAAGTGTCATATGAGGAGGTATGTTTGTGAACCCAGTTGGCTTGAACACGCAACCTCCGGGATGAGCGGCAGACACCTTAACCTCTACACCTCGGCTGTGTTTTTTAGGGAGGTGTTGGTTTGGGGAGAATGCACTGTACATGATCTATAACCCTGTCAGATGTTGCAGATTGGGTATGAGGCATCATTAGCCTTTGCATTGCATGGTATAAGACAAAAATTATCAAACCATCCACAGGATATTTTACGATGCTGTAGAAAAAAGTTATCTGTTTTTTTTATCACAGTTTTATTAGACAGGAAACAGTTTGAGAGATCCTTGCAGATAAAATATTAATCAGAAATATCATTTTTATGGGTGAATTTCATTTACATTTCTCAAGAATGCAGTCATGGCATGAACTTTGACATGATTTGTTCATCCTGTAAACCTGTTCTCTTCGGTATTTCAATTTATAAAACATTTTAGAAACTATATTTATCAGCAAGAGATAGTGCATTTAAATTTATCTATTTCACTGTAATGAAATACATATGGAATTTGCTGCAACTAAATTTCAGACGCTCTGCGGTCTAACTTTCTCCCTTTCCTGTAACAGGGTCGCGCATATCCCTAGTACCTATTACACATCCGCCCCCTCACTGGGGCTATTTCCTGTCTATTTGTTTCGGTTTTTATGTCACTGCCCTATCTTCCATTAATAAAATATACCAAAAGAAAAACAATACATGATAATTCAACCAAGTTAAATAATAATTAATAGGTAAGAAAAGGCTGTATAGTTGAAAAAGGTAAGAAAGTATTCAATATCAAAAATGAAAGTAAAACCAGCACGGGATCTCGTGTGATGTTGCTATGCTAAAAGAATCATGTCACACGTAGATTACGTAATTAACATCTCAAAGCTTACCTTAAAGAGACTTAGCGCTAGTTTCTTCATTGTCAGTTTTAATTTGACACGTTGCCACTGTAAAGTTACGTTAGACACCTTCCCATATTCCACATGTTAGTCACGAAAACTAATGCCTCACTTATACAGGTAACAGCAACACGCGTATCACGAATAAGATCGGCCCATGCAGCGCACGAGTCCAGTCTCACCTGGACGATTCCATTCCTCAGAGAGAGGATGGGAGGTATGATAGTCTATAGGATGTTGGTCACACAAAATCGACTTTGCCGGGGTTGATGTTGATGATGATGTCACTGAAGCGAGATGTTGTTGCCTGCTGCTGATGATGATGTTGACGACGATCATAATATCGTGAGATGAAGATTATGAATGTTTGCTCATATACGCATTATGCTTGTGAGCTCATACCTCTAAGAAGAACACTTTTAATTTTTGAATACGGTATAAGACCGTTGACTTTTGTGTACGTATAGTATCGCAGCCTGGCATTGGTGCTCACATGCTCCGCTGTGCGCGCACATAATGATACAGCACTCGATTTATTTTTTGAGCATTGGCGGGATTAGTATTTCCAATATTGCTATATGAACATTTGCGTACAAATACAAATGAAGAAAATATTCCGGAATAAGCAAGTTATATAAAAGAGATACAGGGATTTTTTTTAAAGCATGGATTGTCAGTCGTAAAGTTATTCAGGGCCAAAGTCAGTAAAAATAAAAGTAAGCAGTGTTTAAAGGTCCATTACTAACATCAAATCGAATTGTCTTTTTAATCGGGAATTGGAACAGGGAACTACTGTTTGAAACTGGCTTCTAACACTTTACAATAGCCGTGGAGTATTTCCCTGTTTGAAATACTGCTGCAGAAATTTGTGTATTTCCTTAGATTGACCTGGGTGGTCTTTTCGTCCTACTTTTGCTTTATTGAATGTTGTAAACAGTCAGAGATATACTGTACTTTGCACATTACTGGATGTTAAGTTCTTCAATTATAATTATAATTCAAAATAGGCATGCTTATTTATGTACAACCTATTTATAGCCTCTCTCTGGGAGATTTCTGTCAAATTACAAACATTCTTGAAAACGGGAAAACCTACTTTCGTTTTGAAAAGGTAAAATATAACTGATTAATTATTTTGTTTAACTCAAATTTTCGACATAATATGGTCACATTCAATGAAGTATGTCATATTTTCCTTCTGAGAAGTTAAGATTTAAAAGAAAATTCGAATTGGTGTTAGTAATGGACCTTTAAACTTTCCACTTAAAGACTGTGACATCACATTCGCTCTCAATCTGGGTCTTAATTTCAATTAAAAAATCAAAGTATTGAAATACCGATGGAAGGTTACTTGGAGAGACGTCCAATGTCAGCTTGCATTTTTCTGCTCTCAGTCCTATTGTATTCCTTTCATGAAACTCGCCCATTTGATTGGATGAGCTCCGCTCAAAATCACATGTCATTTAATTTCGCTATCCAGGAAAATATTGATTATTTGTTTGTAATGGGCAATGTCTCCACTTGTGTCACATCTTCCGACAAATAATAAAATCGAATAAAACTTACATGTATCAAAAGAGAATTAAATTTTCAATTAATCTATGATTAAATTACTACAAGTTTTCAAATAACGAATTTATTACCTCTCTAAACCATGTACATATAGTTTTGACTTTATAAAGGGAAGTAACTGTTGAGAGCGTACGTTGAGCTCCAGACGTATTCCAATCTTCACTAGGAGGGGAAAGCTGTGAGCCGGTTATAGGTCAATATTAAACGAATAAACAAACTTATTATAAACAGTTTGTGTGTATTTTACGTACCCTTTTGTATATTTACCCTCTTGTATGTTTACCATTTGTATAGGTACTCTCACGTATGAGTTTTGTTCTATACTTTCTATAATTCTGTGTTACTTGATAACTTGCTATATGACATTTTGTTTAATATATTGTTTTGTACAATTATATGATCATGACCTTAATGTATGGTATGCTTTTATATGGATGATAAACTATGAACAGTTTAAATCCGAAAGATATAGATATTAATAATTATGTTCTGTACTTATTGCCGCGGTTCGCTGGCACTCCCTTGCAATAAGTTTGCACCTATGGATCTATAACTCGGTTGACAGTTTGTCCCGTCAAGACCATATATAGAGATCTAGGGCGGAGCTTAGCTCTTTGAATCCACAGTCATACTTACTGAACAAATATTTATACGGCAGATATGGAGTCAGTACGGAAAATGTCTCTTGCTTTTTTCAATGAAATTGGAGCATTTGGTTGGATCGGAAAGTAGGCCAAACTGTAAAGATGCTAAAATACTTCACAAGGTCCATACAGTATATATACTCCTTGAAAAAAGAACTAATCCAAGCATCAATAAATGTTTTCTTTATTTCTGTATAATATTTACATAGAAATTCTGTAGAAACTGCAGAGAAAAATATTTAGACTGAAATGCGTTAAACTTAACTTAAACATTTTTTAAATTGATCTGAACCAAGTAAGAAAAAGAATGCAACACAAACTGCTGTATGGAACAGTTTTGATGCAAAAATTACATTGAGCCTTCTGACATCCCATCTTGCATTGTTACGTGTGTACTTGTCCATCTGATATTACATGTTTCTTTTTGATATGTTCTATGCTTAAAACTGGAGAAATGATTACACCTTTCTGAGAGATGAATTGTTGTATTCTACATTATTTCATGTATCAGTGTTCTGTATTTGCTATTAAACTGAACTTATATTTAAAGATGATTGAGTAAACGGTCGAAATTAAGTTGAACAACCTGACTGCGTCGTTTGGCTGGCATTCATACCCTCATCATAACATTCTATTAATGATACTGGATCGAAATGTAATAACTGCGTTTGTCATACTTGAAATGTATGATTTTAACGTCTTTTAACATATTAGCCAACTGCTAATATAGACCAATATATCTACGTTATACTGAAATAGGCATAATATATCTAAGTCAGTTGGACGAACAATGCATGTCATAACGCACTATTGAAACGTGCACTTGCATTATTACACCAGATGGCGCGCTTGCATAATCATCGACAATTTTCGGCACCTACGTAATAATCCGTTCTTTAAGGAGAATAATGTCTTGGGGAGATATATTGTTTTTGCCATGTCTGTCCGTCCGTCCGTCCGTCCGTCCGTCTGTCTGTCTGGCAAAATAGTGTCCGCTCCATATCTCCTAAACCCCTCGAAGGATTTTCATGAAACTTGGGTCAGATGTTTACCTCAATTATGCGATGTGCAGAGCTTGTTTACAAAATGTGTCGGCTCAACGTCAAGGTCACAGCTCGAGATCAAAGATCATATGACTATATTCAGTGTCCACTCCATATCTCTTGAACATTTTATAGGATTTAAGAATAACTCAACACAAATCTTCACCAGACTGACACGATGTGCAGAGCGCATGTAACAACCACCTTGGTTCAAGGTCAAGGTCACTGTTACTAAAAATAGAAAAAATGGTGCCATGGGGGAGACATATGTTTTCATGACAAAAACAACCATCTAGTTCGGGACTGCGACTGATATTAGTTTAATGACATTAAATTAGTGTAGGTTGTGACCATTTGTATTGAACTCGCCATTTGTCAGGCATTTACAAGAAACGTCGTTTGAAAACGTCATTTTCACTGTTTGGGGGAGGAAGTCTTCATATATAAACCAAGTTCGATTTCTACGACCCGTTCTGGTAGCCTTTTCCCTAGATGGTTGTTTTTGTCACAAAACATATGTCTCCCCCATGGCAGTTTGTCAATAATTATGCTGAAACATGCTAAAATAACACAAACATCTATTTTTAGTAATGATACATAAGTTACCCCAAGCTTCCTTTCCATGTAAGCTACACACAGACCAAGTTTCATTGCAATTGGTGACTCCTAACTGGAGTTATTAAGCAGAAACAATTTTTCTATTTTTAGTAACAGTGACCTTGACCTTGAACTAATATGTTTGTTACATGCGCTTTGCCAACGTGTCAATATGGTGACGATTTGTGTTGAGTTATTCTTAAATCCTACAAGGGATTCAAGAGATATGGAGTGGACACGAAATATAGTCATATGACCTTTGATCTCTGTGACCTTGACCTTGAGCCGGCGCAGTTAGTTCATGGGTTCTGCACATCGCGTAGTTGATGTTAACATCTAACTCAAGTTTAATAAAAAACCTTCGAGGGGTTAAGGAGATACAGAGCGGACACTATTTTGCCGGACAGACAGACAGACGGACAGACGGACGGAAAGACGGACGGACACCCATACGAAGGTGTTATTAGGTGGTATTTCCATCGTTCTCGAACAATAGAGTGACCACTTAAGTAACAAAAGAATGACCACCTAAGGGACAAAAGACGGAATGAAGACAATAGATTTCTATTGTCTTAGTCCACACCTCCTACCACCCAAGGTACCCATCATGCGTGCGGACGGACGGACGGACAGACAGACATGGCAAAAACAATATATCTCCCCAAGACATAATTCTCCTAAAAGTACGGATTATTACGTAATACAAGGCTCAAACCTTTGACCTTGAACTGTTACCTTGAGCAGGTGTCATGGGTTCTGCACATCGTCTAGTTGAGGTCAACATCTGACCCAAGTTTCATGAAAATCCTTCGAGGAGTTTAGGAGATATGGAGCGGACACTATTTTGCCGGACAGACAGACAGACGGACAGACGGACGGAAAGACGGACGGACACCCATACGAAGGTGTTATTAGGTGGTATTTCCATCGTTCTCGAACAATAGAGTGACCACTTAAGTAACAAAAGAATGACCACCTAAGGGACAAAAGACGGAATGAAGACAATAGATTTCTATTGTCTTAGTCCACACCTCCTACCACCCAAGGTACCCATCATGCGTGCGGACGGACGGACGGACAGACAGACATGGCAAAAACAATATATCTCCCCAAGACATAATTCTCCTAAAAGTACGGATTATTACGTAGGTGCCGAAAACTGTCGATGATTATGCAAGCGCGCCATCTGGTGTAATAATGCGAGTGCACGTTTTAATAGTGCGTTATGACATGCTGACATGCGTTGTTTAGCTTAGATATATTATACCTATTTCAGTATAACGTCGATATATTGGTCTATATTAGCAGTTGGATAATATGTTAAAAGACGTTAAAATCATACATTTCAAGTATGACAAACGCAGTTATTGCATTTCGATCCAGTATCATTTATAGAATGTTATGATGAGGGTATGAATGACAGTCAAACAATGCAGTCAGGTTGTTCAACTTAATTTCGACCGTTTACTCAATCATCTTTAAATATAAGTTCAGTTTAATAGCAAATACAGAACACTGATATATGAAATAATGTAGAATACAACAATTCATCTCTCAGAAAGGTGTAATCATTTCTCCAGTTTTAAGCATAGAACACATCAAAAAGAAACATGTAATATCAGATGGACAAGTACACACGTAACAATGCAAGATGGGATGTCAGAAGGCTCAATGTAATTTTTGCATAAAAACTGTTCCATACTGCTGTAAAAACCGTCGCTTTTACAAGCAAAGTTCCGGTTTTTTCTTGTTACTATTGAAGGAGAATATTTTGTTCACGACGGGACGATTATGACGAGATGTAACGGATTGAACAGAGCACTAGCACGACACAGTCAAGTAAAATTTTAGGCGTCAGTAAGACGGAAAACTGTCGGTTTCACCGAAAGGAGAGAAGAAAGGATTGAAACCTTCTTTGTTGACGTTTATAAGCTAACGAAAGCTTATGTTTTAGACCTTCAAACAAGAGGGCCAAGATGGCTCTATATCGCTCACCTTGGTACAAGTCCACTTGCCTGGTGGAAGATCACTAGACAATGTTATATACCAAATAGATTTTCCTATATACATCTTTGTAAAACAAATGACCCCCCCCCCCACCGGGAGAGGCCATTTTTTTAAAGGTTTTCCTATATAAGCCTATGTAAAACTAAGTGACCCCCATTCGGGGTCAATTTTGATCCCAGGGGCATGATTTGAACAATCTTGGTAGAGGTCCACTAGACAATGCTACATGCCAAATATCTAAGCTCTAGGCCTTGTGGTTTTAGAGAAGAAGATTATAAAAGTTGTTCCTATATAAGCCTATGCAAAACTAAGTGACCCCCCGTGCAGAGTCAATTGTGATCCGGGGGTCATAATTTGGACAGTCATGGTAAAGTTCCACTAGCTAATACTACATGCCAAATATCTAAGCCCTAGGCCTTGTGGTTTCAGAGAACAAGATTTTTTAAGTTTTTCCTATTTAAACCTATGCAAAACTAAGTGACCCCCGTGCGGGGTAAATTTTGACCCGGGGTCATAATTTGAACAATCTTAGTAGAGGTCCACTAGACAATGCTACATGCCAAATATCTAAGCTTTAACCCTTGTGGTTTCAGAGAATTTTTTTTTAAAGTTTTTCTTATATTAGCCTATGTAAAACTAATGGACCCCCGTGCGGGGTCAATTTTGATCCGGGGGTCATTATTTGAAAAACTTGGTAGAGGTCCACTAGGTAATGCTTCTTGCCAAATATCTAAGTTCTAGGCCTTGTGGTCTCAGAGAAGAAGTTTTTCCTATATAAGCATATGCAGGAGCATCCCTGCATAGTTTCATCAACATTGGTCTAGTGGTTTCAGAGGAGATGTCATTTGAATCAAAATGTTGACGGACGACGGACAATCATCCATCAGAAAAGCTCACCCTGGCGAAGCCAGAAGAGCTTGAAAAATCGATCTAGCGGACCATATATAATTGCTCTTGGATTCATGAAAACATTCTATCATAATAATGTTTACTACCGGTTTTCCTTAAAATACATTTGTATTCTGAAACATCTTTATCAGATTTTCCCCATATTTGTTTTACAACATCTTACTTCAGTGGCTCCTTATGCTGACATGGGAAAGGCAATGTTCTGGACAGTATATAGTAAACTCCGTATGATGTTGCTATAACTCGTCGCCCAATCCATTTGTACAATGTATTAAAAAGGTTTCTGTCTAAATGTTATAAGTGTATTTGTACAAAGAACAATAAATGGTATTAAGCTAAAACAAAATAAAGAAGGAAAAAAATCGGGCCCGGAAAATTTGTTCATTATATCTGAAATTTTGCAATATCCGGTACCGTTATTGACAGAGTGTAAATACGTTTTCGATTTAGCAAAAGGTTTGAGAAAAGTCTGTCAAAACTAGGATATCTTTTTACCGGCCGATGATATAGAGGTGTAGAATGAATATGAAACGACATTGACTGCCTAATCAGTACCAGTCTGGTCCATTATGCTATGACCTATATCAGTACCGTGAGAGGAGCGGTGGTGTAGAAGTTAAGGTGTCGGCCGCTCATCCCGGAGGTTGCGGGTTCGAGCCCCACTGGGGTCACGACCGTACTTCCTCATATGACACCAGTACTGTTTTGTCCAGGAAGCAGACTAGAGAGTGACTCGATAAGATGCAAGCTTTCTTCACAATCGAGCAAAAATAAATTAGTATAATCAGTACCATGAGATGTATATTCCGTTTTTTTGGCTTGAAATTTATTCAATACAACTTAATCCATATTTACGTCCTAATCAGGCATTCTCTTTTTCATTGCTTAAACTAAGTTTTTTTTACTGCTGTTTGTATTTTTATGTTCTCTTTGTAGCTGGGCAATACTAGGAGCGACGTGTTGTTAATTGTAAACAGGTGTAAACAGGTGACGTCGAAATGGTCTACTTTATGTAGTGATCTACCTTATGCAATTTCACCGATTAAATAAAAAACAAACGTTATTGAATTTTAAAGACCTTACTTCATGCGGTCGTTACTTATGCCTTAGAATACATCCATTAAAATTGATACAGTAACTTTTATTGACCTACATTTAAAAATGACAGGGTAATATTTATTAAAACACACCAAAAACGTAGGTTTTCAAATGCATTTTGATCTTGCTTGATTTTTAGATAGGTTGCATTGATTCAAATCATTCCGTACTAATTTAGCTTCATTTTTATAAATTCTACTAGCTCATTTCTATTGGCCAAGAAATCCCATTGCTATTTCTATTTTTGTTCGAATTTACGAGTGTTTCATTGGTGATTTTATTGAAAACGGAAGACTACGCAATATTAATTACCAAGCGTCTGCTAAGTACACTGATTAAAAAACACATTGGTAGTGTCTTGGTGTGAATCGATGGATAAAAAAAGAATATTTAAATACAAAATGTTTAGAACGTGTAAATATCAGCTAATTCTAATCATTTGTAGGTACAGAATGAAGAGGAGCAATCTATCATTGGCTGCAGTATTAACTGTTGCATGTTTCGGTAAGAATATCTTATTTCTTTGTAAATGAAAGTCAAGAAACATTGTGGATCCGACTTGGCGCAGTGGTAATGCGTTCGCCTCATGATCGGTGGGTACTAGACTCGATACCCACCAGTGCTATGTAGTGGTATTGTCTCCTTAGGCAAGACACATAATATAATTCTACATTGCCTCTCTCTGCGAGGTTGGCTCCATCTGGAGTGAGCCTTGAGAGCTATGAATAGAAGTTGTACATGTAAGACCTTGAATCGCAATCAAGAATAGATAAATTATTACAAATAAACAATTAAAAAAATATTTAAAATGCAGGATATTGGCGGTTTAATTATCTGTAATGCTACATTGTCGCAAACTTGGACTTGCAGAACTGTATTAAACAATCATGTATTCAATTATGACATTGAAGAAATACGTGACATTGAAGAAATACATGATACTGAAAAAATACATGACATTGAAATGCATGGCATTAAAGAAATACATGATACTGAAGAAATTCATGACATTGAAATGCATGACATTAAAGAAATACATGATACGAAAAAAATGACATTTAAATACATGACATTGAGGAGCAGTGATACTGAAGAAATACAATAGACTGAAATACATGACAGTGAACATGACATTGAAATATTGTAGCGAAGATCACTTTCAGAGTGCAATTAAGCAAGTTGAGCAAGATGAAAGGGATATAAGTATCAACGAAAGTAAATCATTGAAAGACTTGCACAAAAAAGAGATAGAGAGTCTCGTAGGATATATACTTTGGGGTGTAACAATTTTTCATGAACTATTACATGTACTGAGAAACTTGAAAACACCTTTCTTTTATCCTTTGGGTTAAAATTAATTTCCATAAAAAATCCAATGAATACGTCCACAGAAACATAATAGAACAATTATATGATAAACGTTTCCAATTCCAAGTCTTAAGATTAAATTTTCAGGGATCACGGTGGTAGGTTGGAGGTCATGGTGGAGAAACCGCAGTACCGTGCTCTCATCTCAAATACTATATTGTAGCCTAATATTTTAATGATATAATTAAAGAAAATTTACTTAATGCACTAAATTCAAGGGCATTTGTAATACTTTGTTCCATTTTGTGGTGAACATTTCCATGTAACAGCTTTAAGTCTATAACGATTATAATTCATAAGTTTAAATCAGTGTCTTCCTATAATTTATAGACATTAAAGAGGCTGGGGATAAGTCGAGCTTTTCATCAACTTTGTCAGTTTTAGTGACCTAACCTTTGAAATATTATACCATTTAATGATTTAGATTTTAAACACTTACTTTCATAACCTGCTATTGAATTATGATCAGATTGACAGGAAAATAATAATAATAATGAAATTGAGAAAATATGGCATTCGAACTTATTGAAAATGTGTTGAATATAAAAAGAAAATGATTTTCCGCAATTCTATTAACATTTTGAGAAACAGGACTCAAAAGCCATAGGAAGGTGATAATTGACGATAATATTCACTTTCCAAAAATCATGCCAATCATACCACAACTGATATTACCTCCCTTTTAATTGAATAAAGAACAATATTGACGATGACTCTGCGAAACTTATTTTACCATAGTTCTAACATGTTTGAAGTCGAGCTTACCAAGGCTTTTGGAGGAATACGGGGTCGAATCCCCACAGTAGGATTGTACATGCATTTTTTTCACTGGCTAAACCTTTCTTCTTAGTATATATTTACTTTGCACATTTTAAAACTGTTACTGAAATAAAATGACAAAGAGATTTTCCTACGCTATTACTTTATGAGAAATATTTCGACAAATGAATATCTCGCTCAGGGCGGGATCTCTTGTTTTTGTTTGTTTTGTAGTTTCCATGTTCTAATGGTCTTGTTATATTGGTCAAATGATCCTCTTCCATTGCCCTTAGGATCAAAACTGCCATCGGGTGGTTGTTGTTCACATACTTTAACAGACATGAAAGCATTAGAATATTTCATTAGCTTATGGAAATTACCTTGATCATTGTAATTATTGTGATATTTACAGGTCATTGCCTAGCAGACTGCAAAAGCTGCCAGTCCACGTCTTGTTCAAACATACATGTATGCTACAACTGTGAGACTAGAATGAACTCCGACTGTTTACAGACATACAGTGGCGTAGACAAGGATACTTGTCGTACCCATCTTACAACAAGTTCTAACAAAAAAGCCAGTTATGAACAAGCAACGCAAACATGCCAACTTTCTATGACCAGCTGCAAGATTAAGCACAGTCCTTCTATAGATGTCCTTTTCATGAAAACTTGTGACACAGGTAATTCGTTTAACTCAAGTCTTTAGGATCGTTAAATGCCCATCGCCAATATTTTACATATTCTTTTTTTTATCTATAGGAGAGGTTTACATGTAAAGGGATATTCTAAAAAAAGATTCACTGATAAGCACTGAGCACAGCAACCGTTACTAGTTGTACAATATCCCTTGTACTACCTTATCACTGATAGTTAAAATAGTGTACATGATGAGAATGGATGTTTGTAATAGTGCAAATAAAAAACAAAAATGCCCTGCATAACATTGTTGATATGCTGTTTGTAACAGTAACTCTCTTACATTGGCAATGCATTAGGAGTATCTAATACCCTTTCCTACACAAACAAACACCAAAAACCCACATACAGACCCCATTCCTGCCTGTAAATACCCCAACACATGTACATATATTTGAGATACCATAAAATATAGATTGAACAGATTGTTTGCTTTAGTCTTTGCCATCTTTGTATCATTTTGAAATATGAACTATTATCAGTTGATAATTAACAGGATAAGAATAAATGTTTACAATTAAAATACTGCGAGTTGAACCAGTGTTAAAGAGGACATTATTTGGTGTCCTCATCGCCTTAGGATCCGAATATCTCCTGTTGGATCCCCACCAGTGCCGTGGTGGTACTGTCCTTAGGCATGGCTCAAATTAATTCCTCAATGAGCGATTCTTGAGAGCAATAAATACAAAGTATCAAAACTCGCAGTTAAGAATAAATAAATTTGTCTAAAGGGATCATTATCCAGTTGTTTTGTATTTCACATGCACTTAATTCTTACATGTTGCCTTTCCGACCACAGTATATCATGAAGAATCTGCTTAACCACGCAGTCTTGTCTTAATGGGTACCATTTAAATTTAATGATGGACAAGCTGAATTTAATAATTGAGCAATGCAAGAGTTAATTGTTGTTTTATAAATATTCACATGGTGTAAACTCATCAGGTCCTGGTGATGTATATATACCGCGACCCCACATAGGGTATTTGTTTACAAAAGAAATCTATACACAGTTTGCATGTGCTGTAGTGACAAGTTGCTGAATGTAATTGAAAAAAGCGCATAAATAAAGACACTGTTGTCACACCAAAATAAAGTCAAAAAGTGAAAAACCTGAAATCAAGGTTATCATTTGAAAACTTCTTGCAGGGTACCAAGACTGGAACAAGGACCTTCATCCCCTAGAGGCCCTCTTCAACCCTGGTACTCAAACAAATGATACATTAAAAAAAAATTCACTAATAATATACTTGATTGTTTTATTTTAATACATCAGTTCATGGGGAACCACGACTGTGGAGGAGATTCTGGGGTATTGGGGGTCCTTGTCCCACGCTGGGTACCCTTGCTGCAATGAATGAAGAAAATTTACATTGAAAACAAGCTTCTCTAAACATCGATGAAGCTGAAACAAGTTTCCAAACAAAGACTTGGATTACAGGTTTGGAATATAAGTGCTAGCATGGTGTACAGTTTGTAAAGTGAAGTGTACACCAAACCATAAAGTAAATAACATTTATTTTCACAAAGTTTTGTGTATAAGAAAATTCACTGTATTGATTTATGTTTTATATTAAATCATAACATCAGTTATGCTAGTAAACGTTTATAGAGGAAACATATAAAGGTAATATTTGTCAATAATGTACATGGCCTCTAGTTTATTATTGTATGTGGTTCTCTAGCAAGTTAAGTAATCATTCAGTTGACCACGCCCTTCGACTTGATGAACAGTGCTTAAGTCATATTTTCATTATGCTGCAACTATTTAATAGAGTTTTATAAACGCTTTATGCGGGACTAATGTATGTTTGCAAAATGATATGCCGAAGTGTGAATAGAATGTGTAATTATCAAACCGACGAAATACTTACGCAAACAATATGTTGCTTCATAACATTCGATCAATATTATTACATGCGGACATATTGGTTTTAAAACGACTACTAACCATTGATACCAAATTGTTGAAACCTTTAATAAACAAAAAATGATATGGCCGGCTTATTTTTATCTGAAAAATGTTTTAATTGAATTTTCAAGTATTTAAAATGATATACATTTCATAGGATTTATAAGATATCTATTGATTTCCAAAAATTATTTGAATTATTTCTTTCGTCTTAGCATAAATGATTACATTTTGAACTATGAACCATAGTTATACATGAAATAGAATAGAGTACAGTACATTATAACCTAAGATATGTTAATTTCGCTAGGTGTAAAATAAATGACTAATTTCATTATTTATTCGAGCCCGATCAATTTGAAACTGAAAGGAAAACATCTATAAAACCATTTTGTTTCGTTTGACCAAATATGTTCAAATGAGTTGAGCAGTTAATGAGTACAAATCTGAGTATTTTAAAAAGTGAACATTAAAACATTCATATTAACAAATGAATGTCTGAGCTAAAATCAGAACATACGTGTATAACAAAATTATGTATTCAAACTCAAGACCGGTGAACTTTGTAATTTTATTTCATATATTTGTTTCAAACTTGATTCTCAATCAAAATGCTTAGTTTCAGGAACTTCTAGGAAAGGAAAATTTTGGCCATTTTTTTCTTTCAGGTTGTAGTAATTACACTATAACAAAAGATAATGACCAAGCTGTCGTAGGAGGCAGTCCTGACACATACGGTGAAGTCAGCTCCCCAGAATGTCTGTCCAAATGTTTACCGCCCTCACAGGACTGCACTGTTTCTTTTGTTAGTAACGGGGATACCGGTGATTGTTACGTCTATACAACAAGCTGTGGAGGATCATGCACCACTGTAGCCTCAACTGGTTGGAGAGTTATGAAGGTTACATGTAACGGAGTAGGTATGTATTCTAAATGTACGTGCAATTTTCATTCTAAAATATTATGTAACGCTCACTGAAAGCGTTCACTCTTACCATTGCTTTAAGGATAGTATACACACTAATCAACTTAAACTGTTGAATTTTTTTTCTGGAATGAGATACACATTTTTCTATTATCATTTTAATATATTTATATTGATATATCTAATGTACATGCGTTTCGCTTTAAAGAAAGTGACATGTGTGTAGAAGCAAAGAAGTCAGAGCCGTTTTAGCCCATAGCAAACACTATTGACACAATATATCTATTCTTAAGCAATAAATAAAGCATCCCTTACCACCATCAAACACAACATTCACTGACAACTATACTTCAAATGTAGAGGACTAAATCCTCTTACTGCACGTGTATAAGAAAAGATACAAGGAAATGTACTTACTGCAGCCTTTAGATAATAACATCATACTATCAAAGCGCTATACAATGTATGCATGCCCAAACACCAATCGGCCTTTTCCGTAGAAATAATTTTCTACGGAAAATGCCGAGTGATGTTCCGAATGGCCAAAACTAGATTAAAGTTTGTCGACAACCATTAAACAGTGAATTGTTTTAAATTATCTTGACGTTAAGTGCTTGTGATTGATGTCTTTGAATGACATCATAAACCTTTAACAACGTTGGTCATATGAAATATCCGGTACCAACATAGTTGCATCAACCATCTATCCATACATTAAATGGTTTAAAAGAGTACAAATAGTTTGATACTAGTATGCTATTCCTGCTGAAAAATAGATGAACCCATTTATACCTTGAATTTCACAATGATACGCTCTGAAATCCAATTTCTATTTGTTTAAATAGGGGTGTTTTGCAGAATTTTGTTCCAAAAGACTTTAAGCGCAATTATGTAACTGTTTGAAGAGGTATAAATATGTATTTTAGTATACAGTTGTAGAAATTCAAGTTTGAAAAATTATTATTACCGCCCTTTACCTATCTTGGGTGCGCAATAAATGAATTCAGAAGCTACACGTAGTTTTAAAACTTGTCTTTTGGTTCAGAATGTTAAAATATTTGTATATCTATCCAAATAAAATGTTAATTTAAGTAGAAATAATATTGAAATTAAAAAGAAATACTCAACGTTTTAAATACTTTCATATTAAAGAGGAGTAATGACAAAATCTTATAAAAGTTAATAAAATGTAAATTTCTGATAGGGATCTAACTCTATGTAATGGGTCTTTTTGTTCATTAAATAAATCTCTATCAGAATACACAAAAAGTAAAAATTGTCATTAAATGTTGCTTAAAAGTAATTGACCACCATTAAATAGTACATAGCCGTTCATATATAGGAATTATAAGAGACTATTGATCAAGCTATCACAGATTATTATATTATATCAAAGTAAAAGCTTTATTGTTGTATGTTGTATGATCGTCCCTATTGATATTCATATTGCAGGGCTTTTCCATGTATTTATCTTAATATATAACCATATAACTTTGTTACTTTAGCTGATGTTTTGTTAAAATTTTGAAAATGCATTCATCAAAGGAAATGAGCATCTCTATCATAACATGTATACATACTTGACAATAAGCACCCTTCTTCCGTTTATGATTAGATGCAAATGGCCGCCACACTTGCCCACAGATTGGCCACAAACTCGAATGTCTTCTGTATTTAGTTATACTAATTTATTTTAGCTCGATTGTAAGGAAAGCTAGTAGCTTATCGAGTCACCATAAGGTCTGATTTAACCAGAAAGGTTTGAAACTGTGTTCATCTTAAATCGTCCTAAGATTACACAAGTTTCCTGTTACATTTAAATTTAATCTTTTATGTCTTTTATGAATAGGTTAATGACATTTAAACAGCCAAGTAGGCCATTTCGTCAGTAAAGTTGGTCTTAGATAATCTTCTAATATTAATAAAAATTAATAGCTCCGATAAAATAGCAAACATAGGGAGAAATTCAATTTAACCATTATATTTTGTCTTAGTTGGTTTTATCAATTTTGTAAAAGTCTGAAAAGAAATTCTTAAGTGTCCTCATATCTCATAAAATATTCAAAATATACAAGTATGTTTAACACCCTGTGGCTTTAGTATGTAAACAAAACGCGTTTTTGAACAATTTAATTATATTATAGTTTTAAGTGTAACGGTCTTGTTTGTTAAGTTCTACGTTAAGAGTTAAGAAGTATGCCGATTGTTAACTAGAAACCGTTTGTTTACTAGAAACCGTTTGTTAACTAGAAACCGTTTGTTAACTACAAACCGTTTGTTAACTATTAACCGTTTGTTTACTAGAAACCGTTTGTTATCTGGAAACCGTTTGGTTATTAGAAGCCGTTTGTTAATTAGAAACCGTTTGTTATTAGAAACCGTCAGTCTTCGAGACGGCTTGAGGAGAACTATATATCTCTATTCACCCCATTCTGAATAAGTACATAAGTATCGTTTTATCAAGCTAAACGTAAGTCTGTACATATCAAACACATCGGGACCACTTAAATTTGTTCCTTATATCCGAAGAATGTAATATCCATATTGCATTTTCATATTTAATAAAGACGAAGACAAATCGGGCCCAGAAAATGTGTGCCCTACTATCCAGAAGTTCGCTATATCGGCAGTCGTTATATACAAAATATAAAGTATACATTTATGTAGGTCGGTTGATTATATTCAAAAGCAATACTGTGAGAAAAGCATAAAACACCCCGAGGGACAATTCACCTATTCAGTCGATATCAATTCAGTACATTTAAGTTCTAAAGCTACAGTTAAATGAAACGTAAATTCGTAGCTGCAAATGTATCTATATAAGCCCTGTTGTGTACACTGTATGTAGGTCTCAAAGATGTGAGCAGGCATTTGCTTAGTAACGTTGACAGTCCAGCTTTACTCTTGTTCAGGACAATTGATGTGTCCTTCTGCATTGACCAGGACAACGCAGATGTGTCTTTGTGCATTGGCCAGGATAATGGAGACGTGTCTTGGCGCATTGGCCAGGACAAGGGAGGTGTGTCCTTGCGCAAGAATTCTTATTCCACACAAGTCTCAATCCACTACGGTGTAAACGGCTATTAGTAATCAAAATATTAGTTACTACCTGCTCCCTATTTGTGTATGATATATCAGTTCCATTATAAATGGCTTGAGAAAATACAATTAACGTTTTCTGTACACGTTTTTCAGCTTGTCCAGCACTTTCAGATCCACCAAATGGTGTAGCCGATACATCAGCCGGAACTTCTTCCGGTGATCAAGCAACATACACCTGTGACATTGGATATATTTTATTTGGGTCCTCAGTTACAACATGCGGCTCTGATGGAAACTGGGACAATTCTTCCCCGACGTGCACGCCTATCGACTGTGGATCTCTTAATAATACAACCGAGGGCACTGTAGCATATTCGTCGACTACTTATGGCTCTCAGGCTAATTATGACTGCAATACAGGGTATTCAATAAGTGGCTCATCCATGAGAACGTGTGGCTCAGATGGAAACTGGGATAGTTCAGCGCCGACCTGTTCACTCGTTGACTGTGGCTCACTTTCCAATCCAAGCGATGGCACTGTTTCTTTTTCATTGACAACATATGGATCTGAGGCAAATTATGACTGCAATACAGGTTATGTATTAAGCGGCTCATCTGTAATAACGTGTGGCTCAGATGGAAACTGGGATAGTTCAGCGCCGACCTGTTCACGCGTTGACTGTGGCTCACTTTCCAATCCAAGCGAAGGCACTGTTTCTTTTTCATTGACAACATATGGATCTGAGGCAAATTATGACTGCAATACAGGTTATGTATTAAGCGGCTCATCTGTAATAACGTGTGGCTCAGATGGAAACTGGGATAGTTCAGCGCCTACCTGTTCACTCGTTGACTGTGGCTCACTTTCCAATCCAAGCGATGGCACTGTTTCTTTTTCATTGACAACATATGGATCTGAGGCAAATTATGACTGCAATACAGGTTATGTATTAAGTGGCTCATCTGTAATAACGTGTGGCTTAGATGGAAACTGGGATAGTTCAGCGCCGACCTGTTCACTAGTTGACTGTGGCTCACTTTCCAATCCAAGCGATGGCACTGTTTCTTTTTCATTGACAACACATGGATCTCAGGCAAATTATGACTGCAATACAGGTTATGTATTAAGCGGCTTAGATGTAAGAACGTGTGGCTTAGATGGAAACTGGGATAGTTCAGCCCCGACCTGTTCACTAGTTGACTGTGGCTCACTGTCCAATCCAACTGATGGCACTGTTTTGTTTACTTTAACAACATATGGATCTGAGGCAAATTATGACTGCAATACAGGTTATGTTTTAAGCGGCTCATCTGTAAGAACGTGTGGCTTAGATGGAAACTGGGATAGCTCAGCGCCGACCTGTTCACTCGTTGACTGTGGCTCACTTTCCAATCCAAGCGATGGCACTGTTTCTTTTACTTTAACAACATATGGCTCTCAGGCGAATTATGATTGCAATACGGGTTATTCAATAAGTGTCTCATCTGTAAGAACGTGTGGCTCAGACGGAACCTGGGATAATTCAGCGCCTACCTGTTCACTCGTGGACTGCGGGTCACTTTCAAATCCACCCGATGGCATTGTTTCTTTCACTTTAACAACATATGGCTCTCAGGCAAATTATGATTGTGATATAGGTTTCACACTTAGCGGGTCATCACTTACAACGTGTGGCTCAGACGGAACCTGGGATAATTCAGCGCCGACCTGTTCACCCGTTGATTGCGGGTCACTTTCCAATCCAACCGACGGCATTGTTTCTTTCACATTAACAATATATGGTTCTCAGGCAAATTATGATTGTGATATAGGTTTCACACTTAGCGGGTCATCACTTACAACGTGTGGTTCGGATGGAAACTGGGATAACGCAGTCACGACTTGCACTCCTGTTGACTGTGGCTTACTCACAAATCCTATTTTCGGCTCTGTCACGTATACAAATACTACCTATGGCTCCCAAGCAAACTACACATGTATCACGGGGTATAGTCTTACGGGGTCAAACTCCAAATCATGTCTTTCAAACGGAACTTGGGAATTAATGGAACCTGAATGCGTGTCTACAGGTAATGTAAACGATAGTTGTGCTTTTTAAAAGCAAAGAAACAAAAGAAGCTTTATTTGTATTACAATGTAATATAATTCCAAATAAACCAAGGGTGAGGGATTCAATATCTAATACGTTTGCGTATTTCTAAGTTTAAAATGCAATATTTACAAGTTTGGGTAACATATTTTTGATCGATTTATGCATGACATTTGCCACTTACTTAAAAAATTAACTGTTCTTAAATAGTATCCAACGCCTGTATTCAAAGTCGCAGTCATGCTGGATAATTTTGACAATATATCGTGTGATTGTTCCAGTTTATTCCGTTAGAAAAAATTAAAAATGGTTGAATGAAAAATGAAAGTATTATAAAATCTAAATGAAAAGGATATTTTCATACCTGACTTTTGATACTTAATGTACAATTTTCGGATCTTTTTTTATCAAATACACGTTTTGATAATTCAATTACATTTTTCTTTGTATAAAAGTACAGAAAGTATATTTGAGTGTACATACTTGACCTATAATTGTTTTCATAAGTAATAACCCAGTCACCCACTAAACCTCGTCAAAGAATATAACCGTATATGATTCTATTTTTGTTGTACCATTTTGTCTAAAATATATGCTCTGTAGAGACCTCTTGCTCAATTTTTCACATGTAAGTTTTGAATGTAAGCATTGATCGTGTATTTTTTTCTACCTCATTTGGCAGATTGTGGTCTTCTAACAGATCCCGCGAATGGTAGTGTACACACTCCTGCTGGAACCACGTTTGGCAAAACAGATACATTTTCTTGTGATTCTGGTTATGCCCTTTCACATGTAGAGCCAAGAATATGCCAGTCGACTTCATCATGGTCAGGGACAAGCCCTACCTGTAACTTAGCTGGTATGTTACCATTATACAAAGATTGGCCTACATACAAACATTTTATCATAACTTTACAATTATGCAGAATAATCCAATATCATTGTTTCAGTTCAATGGATATTTGTAGGCATTAAAGTCACTTCGATGACGCATAGTCTTCGTTGTTTGTGCAATGATTGTAAACTGTTGTGTACACTTCTATCTATTATGTGACTGTCACAATATTCTAAATGCACGGTGCGGACTTTGACAACCTAATTATGTCTACAGGACCTGTAAACAGATCGCAGGAAATCCTATAATTACATACATGTATATGAAACGCTTAGAACTTAATCAAGTTATATTTCTCACTCAGTGACTATGCGGTGGATATGTTAACAACAACATATGAATTTTATAAAATATTTTCATCACGTATCAACGTTACGGCTTATGCCTTTATCAAGATAATTCAGTTTTATACTCTTAGTGACTCAAACATTGACATACTCAAGAAGCAATCAGTGTATCGCAGTAACAATATTAATTGACTTATTTAACAGACCTTTAGCTTGACTGCTTTCAAATACCTTAAATGTAAGTGATAGGCTTGTTCAATGAAAGAAAGCTCAAATATGCTTCAAAGAACATTCTTGTTTTTATATCATGTTAAAACGACACCTTGCCGTGGAGGTAATAAGCACTTTAAGCTGGCACTTTTGCCTGAAGTTTACTTTATTCCATTAACTTATTACTCTTTCCTATGACATGAATATAAACGTAAACATTATCATTGAAACCTAAAACTATCAGAGTTTACTTTGATATGAATAACTTGATTTGCAGGTACAACAACAACTACAACCAAAGCAGATCCTTTACCGAAGAAGTTGTACATTATGCCGTGCATATGTTACACCAACAAGACCTTTGTCAATATGACGCAGGAAGAAATCATCCAACAACTTATAGCTGATACAAAGATTGACACAAAAAATACTTCCCTTTCTCATTACAAACTCAAGAGTCGATCCGATCCACGAATGTCTTCTAAGATGATAGGGATGGTAGCTATAGTGATATTGTCTGTCATCGGCGGCTTGATACTATTCTGTGACATTCTTACAATACGTGATAGGATGAGGCAGGTCTAGGACGCTGAGACGCATCACAAATATAAAACTAGAACCTGAAAAGTGCCACCTATCAAAAACTGATGGGACCTTCTACAACTGTTGTGAAGGCGCCTGCATTTGAACTAACAGCTAACGTTATATAAGTATAAATGTTCAACTGAAACCAAACAAATAATATTAAAGCTACTAGTATTCATAAATCATTAACCAGGACAAAAATAGCCGTCTGACTGACCAGATCACTTTTTTCATATTTATCATAGCAATAAAACTTCTCATTGGATAACAGTCCATCAAGGAGTTTCAAAATATCGCAAAGATTCGGTGCATCTCGTTTGCGACTTCTCTTGATGCATGCTATACAAAAAGAGGTTTCTGCTCGTTTTGGTACGTAATATACTTGCATATACATGTACTTTCAATTGCTCGGACACAAACTTTGAATTGGATCACCAAACTTTGGTTCCACAACCCCTTGTTTGGGAAATCAAAGTCATGCGGAGCTTCTTTCAAATGAATACCAAGAGGACATGGTTTCAATAAAACTTCGGACATTTTGTATTGAAAGAGTTCAGTATCTGATAGAGCGGACGTAGAAAACGACTTTTTAAGATTATTTGATTGATTTTGTATAATTACGTTTTGGCGGGATTTTTATTTTGTTTATGTTATCGGTCACTATTGGTTGCACCAAATCTAAAAACCGTTTTTATAAATCACCGCATTTATAAGCCACCGCCTGTTATCAAATAATGTTTAACTGTAAAAATGTGAAACTTCTTATTTAATCAGCATTTAATGCAAGACAAATTGGTATAAATTACCGGTGCTCAATAATATTTTGTGTAAAAAGTATGTGCTATGCATTTGTACTTAAAACAATTACTCTAGTTTTTCCTATTTACTCTCTTTCCATACTGTTATCGCATTGTTATCACAAGTAAGACTAAATTACTTAGTCGGGCAATGTGGACATTTAAACGATAATAACCGTAGTTTGAGTTATGTTATAGATGTTTCCCTTGATGTTACATTGAACAAATATGACCATTTCAATTGAAAACAAAGTTTAAATAATATAATAGACCTAAAGTATGGCATCGATTACGGAGGTGATCCTTTCATATTTGTTCAATGTAACGTTAATAAAATGATTTTATATATCACCAACTCTGACCCACAATGAATATACAGTGCTAACTTCCACACTGTCAAAGACTTATTCTAACACAGTACCGATGATACATTGTAACGTATATAGTAGCAAAAATATGAGCAGCGTTTTATTCATCACATTTAAACACACTGTACGTTAGAATAGGGTTAACTATGTTAATAGTTATAAATATTTGCAACTATTAAAAACCGTTGTCTGGATACAGTAACTGAACATAAATAAAAGTTTCCTTGTAAACAATGAGTGCTTCAGTTGCAACAAGATTTTACTATACAGTGCAACCTCTCAGGAGTGAACAACCATGGGAACACAGAAATGTGTTTTTGTAGAGAGGTATTAATTGTTCTGGAGAAGTCATGATTCCTCATACAATTGAAGCAACGGAAAGAAAATATGTGTATTTTAGTTTAGTTTAGTTTATACTAATATATTTAGCTTGCTTGTGAAGAATGCTTGAAGCTGATTGAGTCACTCCCGAGTTCGCTTCCTGGAAAAACCAGTACAAGTGTCATATGAGGAGGTACGGTTGTGACCCCAGTGGGAATCGAACACACAGCCTCCCGGATGAGCAGCGGACACCTGATCCTTTACACCATGGCTGTGTCTTTTAGGGAGATTTGTTGAGGGATGTTACACTGTATAATATGATCTATAACCCTGTCAGATGTAGCAGATTGGGTATAGGCATCATTAGCCTTTGCATTGCATGGTAAAAGACAAAAATTATCAAACCATCCACAGGATATTTTATGATGCTGTAGAAAACAGTTATCTGCTTTTTTATCACAGTTTTATTAGACAGGAAACAGTTTTAGAGATCCTTGCAGATAAAATATTAATCATAAATATCATTTTTATGGTTGAATTTCATCTACGTTTCTCAAGAATGCAGCCATGGCATGAACTTTGACATGATTTGTTTATCCTGTAAAACCTGTTCTCTCCGGTATTTCCATTTATAAAACATTTTAGAAACTATATTTATCAGCAAGAGATAGTGCATTTAAATTTATCTGTTTAACTGTAATGAAATACATGTCGGCGTAGCCCCTAAACCGGCAAAATGTTTGTAGGTTCGTCTGTGTTGACGGGACACTGTAAACAAATATCGAAGATATGTTTATGACATGTATATTTCAATAATATACAACATTACACAACAATGGTCAACTGGCAAATGCAATAAAGTATTACAACAATACAAACATTTATGATTCCAGCTAATAACTAAACTGCTTACATGTCTTATGGTCTGATACATGTATTCACTTATTGAAAGTCAGGTTCTTTCGATAACTAGCCGAATAACACATTTATGAAATAAATGTTACTTTTACTTATGAAAAATAAAGTAAAAGATGAAAATTATTGGCTAACCTGTAAACAAATATCGAAGATATGTTTATGACATGTATATTTCAATAATATACAACATTACACAACAATGGTCAACTGGCAAATGCAACAAAGTATTGGATTTGTCACTTGAGCACGGTGTGTAATGTCATGGGTGAGCAATTAGTCTAGGTTAGTATAAACAATCAATTAGGGATATATGAATAGGATAACGGTATCCTGTAAATATGTTCACGGAATGACCGTACTGTATTATTATATTAAAATGATAAACGCGGACACATTCGCGCGGTAGTGCATTTATACTTTACGGCCTGCTGATAAATACAACAGCGGAATAATATGTAGTCCTATGACATACATATGGAATCTGCTGCAACTAAATGTCAGACGCTCTGCGGTCTAACTTTCTCCCTCCCCTGTTACAGGGTCGCGCATATCCCTAGTACCTATTACACATCCGCCCCGCTATTCTTGCCATACACGGCTTTACAGTTTCAAACGGGGCTATTTCCCGTCTATTTGTTTCGGTTTCTATGTCACTGCCCTATCTTCCATTAATAAAATATACCAAAAGAAAAACAATACATGATAATTCAACCAAGTTAAATAATAATTAATACGTAAGAAAAGGCTGTATAGTTGAAAAAGGTAAGAAAGTATTCAATATCAAAAATGAAAGTAAAACCAGCACGGGATCTCGTGTGATGTTGCTATGTTACAAGAACCATGTCACACGTAAATTACGTAATTAACATCTGAAAGCTTACCTTAAAGAGACTTAGCGCTAGTTTCTTCATTGTGAGTTTTAATTTGACACGCCGCCACTGTGAAATTACGTTAGACACCTTCCCATATTCCACATGTTAGTCACGAAAACTAATGCCTCACTTATACAGGTAACAGCAACACGCGTATCATGAATAAGATCGCCCCATGCAGCGCACGAGTCCAGTCTCACCTGGACGATTCCATTCCTCACAGAGAGGGTTGGAGGAATGACAGTCTACAGAGTTTAGGGAGAGAGATGTTGGTCATACAAAATCGACTCTGCCGGGGATGATGGTGTGCTGAAGGAGGAACGTAGAATCAACGTCAACAATAATGTATATTCTACGTTCCTGGCTGAAGCGAGATGTTGTTGCTGCTGCTGATGATGACGACGATCATATATATGTTTTATTTTTTGTTGTTCAGACCTCTCTGTCTGATCATACAGGAGGAACGTGTTTATTTTTTGAATGCAGTATAAGAACGCACTGCTTAGGGCCATGACAAGTGCTGTCAGATATTTGAATTTTAATTAATGTACGTTACGCATAGGTTCACACCCTGGTACCGGTGCTCACAAGCTCCGCTGTGCGGTCACACATACAGCACTGGATTTTTATTGTTGAACATCGGCGAGGTTAGTATTTCCAATACTATGAATATCTACGTACAAAAATATATATAAAGAATGAAATTATATAGTTATGCTGACAACGGAATGATCACCATTTTAAGCGATTGCTTTATCCCGAAATCATGAAGCAAAATAAGGCGAGTTAAAGTCAAAACTTTGCTCTTTCAATGAAAACAGGTATAGTAACTAACAAATATTTTAAAATCATGGATTGTAAATACACTGTCGTAAAGTTATACCTTTCTAGGTCCAAAGTCGTAGAATTGAAAGTAAGCAGTGTTTAAACTGGGGTGATATGTCTATATTACAGGAATAAGCAAATTACAGTTTGCCCTACTTTCCAATCTATTCAAATGCTCCCATTTCATTAAATAACAAGATGTATTTAATATTCTGCAATATAAAAATAAGTATTCCATTTAAGGACTGTGACATCACAGAGCTTAGCTCAGCCCTAAATCTCTGTATATTTCAATCTGGGTCTTAATTTTCGATTCAAAAATCAAAGTATTGAAATACCGATGGAAGGCTACTTCGAGAGATGTCAGCTTGCGAAAACTGAGGTAGGATAAAAAATATAAAATCTGGAAAAAATCAAGTTTAATTCATTAGATATTTGCATACAGGAGTTTCAAAACATTTTCGTAATTTTATACATTTACTTTCAAGTTTCGTTTATACATTGATTGTCGTTCATACGAGATCTTTTTTATGGCCGGACTTTCCAAGCTGATTACCCAAGTGCGTGATTAATTGATAAATACGTGTATACAGATTTTTTTTAAATAAAACGTCAAAATCCGTATTTCTTCATTAAACCGATAAAGATAGATAGATAGTTTATTGAACAAAAGGTTACAAACCCATGAGTTCCTACATGGTATACAGTTACATTACAAATAGGCACATAACAAGTCAATGGTGGTTAATTTCAAAATCAATACATATCATATTTCTAAAAATATAATAGGTGGGTTATTATAAAAATGTATTGTCTACAAGGCAAGTAAAAATTCATTAGATTGATAGCATGGAATATTCTTTTACTGTAAATGAAAATATTCAATAATCATGCATGTAGTACTTTACTATTTGAGGAGAAAAGTGTTAATTATAAGAAATTGTTTATCTTAGTTCAAAATTAGACAGTTTTAGTAATATTTGAATGTTTCCCGATGTTAGCAACTCAATTTGGGTGTTTCCAGTAATATTTCTTAATGTACTGCCTCCTGAGGTCTTTGTAAACTAGACATTCCATTATGAAGTGAAATTCATCTTCAAGATTGTTGCATATAAGGCATTTCCGTTCATTTCTAGGGATTTTATTTGGTTTATGCCATCTGACAGTTTCTATTAGTAATCTATGTGCAGATAATCTTAGTCTTGTTAATGCGACTCTGAATTTGGAGACTTTTATATTATCCAGATACAGTTTGAAACTAAAATCAGAAAATAGTTTGTAAGTGGACGCTCGTGAAGAATCACTTAACGATGTATTCCAATTTTGTATAAAGATGTCTCTAAGCCTTTGTTTAAAACATACTAAAAAGAGCGATTCATTCTCAACTCCCTGATTAAGCCATACGTGATAGAATCCAAGGTGTTCCTTTATTTGTTCGTTTTGTCCGCGTGTGTTTGCTTTGTATGCTTATGTGTGTTGGTAGTGTGTGTGTGTGTGTGTGTGTGTGTGTGTGTGTGTGTGTGTGTGTGTGTGTGTGTGTGTGTGTGTGTGTGTGTGTGTGTGTGTGTGTCTGTGTGTCTGTGTGTGTCTGTCTGTCCGTCTGTCTGTCTGTCTGTTGGTGGTGTGCACTTCTGGGTGCTGTGGGGCTCGTCTTGGGGAGGCTGCGTTTTTGGTACGTGGCATTCCCTGTTTGATATTATTTTATTTTTTTTGTAATAGCAGTTTTACTGATTTAGCCCATCAGTTTTTATTTGGTCTACGCACCATATCATTTATCATCATGGTATAAACCTGTTTTATATATTCATTGTTTTCACATTTCAGTAATTTAAACCAAAACTTTATGACTTGGACTTGAACTAATCTCATGTTGCGTAAAGGTTCTCTTCCTAATTCACCATAAATGAATGAATTTTGAGTTTGTAGTCTAACGCCTATAGACCGTAAGTGAATAGTTTCGAGCTTTTAGGATTCGTTAAAGCCCCAAACTTCACAACCATAATTCAAAATGGGAACAATAAGTTTGTCGAAAAGATCTAGTACATGTGAAACTGATAGTACAGTAAACGATTGAACGTAAGTTTTGGGTTTGAAAATAGCTTTGAGTGCTTGGCCTGACAATGTTTCATAGGTTTGCGTAAATGACCCTCCAGGTGTAAATACTATACCTAAATAAGTGAATTTACTTGCAATTTCTATATCGTTATTCCCGTATACAAATCTATAATTTCTTCTATTTCTACTTTTTTTTAATATCATTACTTTTGTTTTATTTACATTAACAACCATTTTTGACAGTATTCATCCAGAATATCTAGCCCGTTCTGAAGATCGTCTGCAGTTTCTGATATAATGGCAATGTCATCAGCATACATACATAAAAACAATTTGAACATGTGGAGATCAATGCCATTAAAACCTTTCAGCATAAAAGTATCCTCTAGATCATTAATGTACGTAGAAAATAGGAAAGGTGAAAGGCAGTTCCCTTGTCTAACCCCTAACTTGCAAATGAAGCTATCACTAATTGTATTCTGTAACTTAATTCTTGATTTTATACATGTATACATTGACTTTATTACGTTCAAGATTTCCCCCCTAACCCCTATCTTAATGAGTTTTAGTGTAGTCCACATAACATATAAAAAGTTGTTTATTTTCATTCAACATGTGATTGATAACACCGTGTAAGATATATACTATGTTTTTGATGGTTATATACATGTGTATTCGGATTTACTTGAATTTCATCGAACTATATTGAATGGCGCATGGATGTAAAAGGGTGTATTCCGCATATGGACTGGAGTGGTTACATAGGAAGGCGATTACTGAAAGTATCGCTTCCAAAGATCAAAGTATTTGAAATACTGATGGGAGGTGGTTATTTTTATCTGACGAAATTTAGTAAGATTTGGGCGTTTTTTAAGCATTTTATAAAAGCCCGCGCATGAGAACTGAGGAACATTTTAATCCATCTTTTAATATTGAGTTATAATCAGTCACATGTATATATAAACAAGTTTCAAATATTTGTCGACAAAAAAGGAGCGGATCAGTGACCTAGTGGTTATCGCGCTGGACTTGTAATCAAGGGATCGCAGGTTCAATCCCCCGCTCCTCCACTAACATAACTAATGGTCTTTCGGATGAGACCTAAAAGCGTGGTCCGATGTATCGATACTGTACACCGGGCATGTTAAAGAACCAGGGGATGTCTCTGGAACGGGACGTGTTCTGTATCTTGCACTATCCCCCGAAACCTAAAATAACTAAAACTCTTCTGGAGGCGTTGGTCATATGGATTATCCGGTACCAACGATAAAACTCTAAAATACATAGACTGTTGACAATTTTATCATCAACAAATTTTCACATAATTATGTTTTATTTGCATTTTTACTACTCTAAACCCTATTTTATTCCTTTCACGAAACTCGGCCATTTGAGTGGATGAGCTCCGCTCAAAATCACATGTCATTTGACGCGATCCTGGGAAATATTGATTATTTGTTTGTAATGGGCAATATCTCCGCTCGCGTCACAAACTCGAAAAACTAAAATAATGGAGGACTCTTCCGATGATATTTCCGTCGCAAAAAGTAAAATCGAATAAGAGTTACATGTATCAAAAGAAAACTCCATTTTCAATTAATCTATGTATAAAATACTACAAATTTATTAGCTATTTAAACCATGTACATGTAGTCACGGACCGGCAACTCTCGTATCTTCTATATCTTCTATATAAGTTCAACCTTTTTATCGCGGATGGCGAGATTTTATGCGAGATTTTAGCATCGATGGACAATATCCGAGGTTTGCCGAAATCAAAAACTCCCAGCGTCCACCTGTCCTCCATTTTGAAAAATAATCAAATTTAATCGTGTCTTCTTCAATACTTATGGCTCAATAGATTTGTTTTTTTCTTTAAGTAACATTAGTCTCATTCCAACCTATATCTGATTTTCGTAATGCGTAACTTTTATCGATTTTGTATGTTGAAAATTTTGTCAGCGCGATGTAGAATGAATCCCGCCGTCCTCCATCTTGGAACGTATCGGGGAAAAACGTAAACAATAAATCAAATTGAATCGTGTCTACTTCAATATGTATGGCTCAATAGTTTGTATTTTTCTTTGTTTATGCAACTTGCTAATCTGTTTTCGTAAGGCGTAACTGCTATCGATTTTGTTTGTTGAAAATTTTGTCAAGTCTGGCACCTGCCGAATATCACAAATCGGACAATTTCCGAAAATTTCCGAAAAACACCGAGCGCGCGCAAAGCATGATGGGTAACATTTACTCCGATATCGCATTATCGATTTTCGGAAGTTGCCAATCCATGTGTATATAGGTCCGTGATGTAGTTTGGTTTTTCGATTTTTTACGGAAAAATTGACTATATGCTGAGAGGGTACGTTGAGCTCCAGACGTAGAGATAATTATCACCAGGAAGGGCAAACTGTGAGCCGGTTATAGGTCCATATTTCACGAGTAAACAAACTTATTGCTGCGGTTCGCTGACTCTCCCTTGCAATAAGTTTGCTAAGCCTTATTCCTATAATATAGACATTTAAGCTATATAAATACTTAATGCAAGTTACGGATCTGTAACCCGGTTTACAGTTTGTCCTACCTTCCAACCCATATTTGCATTGAAATATATAGAGATTTAGGGCGGAGCGTAGCTCTTTGAATTCACAGTCCTACTTACTGGAAAAAAATAAGTGAATAACAAAAATTTATATTGCAGATATGGAGTCAGTACGGAAATATAGCTAGCTTTTTAAAAAAATCAAATGGGAGTTGATCGGAAAGTAGGTCAAACTGTAAAGATGATAAAAAGACTTCAAAGGTCCATAAAGAATTTATACTACTTGAAAAAAAAGAAAGAATCCGATTAAATTTTGTATTGGCTCAAGAATTGTTTCTTTATTTCTGTAAAATAATATTTACATAGAAATTCTCTAGAAAAAGCAGAGAAAAAATATTTGCACTTGGAAACGGGACTGAATAATGCTTAAAACTTAACTTAAACAACTTTTTAAAAAAAATTGATCTGAACCAAGTAAGAAAAAGAATGCAACACCAGCTGCTGCAAAAACCGTCAGTTTTACCAGCAAACTTCCTGTTATTCTTGTTACTATTGAAGGAGAATAGATATCTTTCTCGACGGGACGATTATAACGAGATGTAACGGTTTGAACAGAGCACTAGCAGGGCACAGTCAAGCAAAAGTTTAGGCGAAGGGAACAAGTCTTCGGAAAGGCGGGAAACCGTCGGTATCCCGAAAGGAGGGAAACCGTCGGTATTCAAAGAGGACGGAAACCGTCGGTATCCAAAAAGGTGGGATATCGTCGGCATACCGAAAGGAAGGAAACCGTCGGTGTCTTTGTTGTAGTTTAAAAGAAAGTCAAATAAGCTAACATTCGCTTCAATGTAAATTTTTAGGGTTGTGTTCTAGACCTTCTAGACCATGTATGTTTGCTCTTCAATTGATGAAAACATTCTATCCAAACAATTTTCACTACCGGTCTTCCTTAAAAATACATGTATACTGAAACAGCTTATCAGATTTTCCCCATATTTGTTTTACAACATCTTACTTCAGTGACTCCTTATACTGACCTGGGAAAGGCAATGTTCTGAACAGTATACAGTAAACTCCGTATATAACGAACTCCCCTGGGCCGTTAAAATTTGTTCCTTATATCCGGCGTATGTTATATCCACCAGAGACAAAGAATCTATGTCTCTGATATCCATGTAGCATTTTCATATTAAATAAAGAAGGAAAAAAATCGGGCCCAAAAAATTTGTTCCTTATATCCGAAATTTTGCAATATCCGGAACCGTTATTTCCGGAGTGTAAATACGTTTGTGATTTAGCAAAAAGGTTTGAGAACAATCTGTCAAAACTATAATATCTTTTTACTGTCCGTTTTTCATATCGGACCGTCGGTGTTCTATGAACATCAAACGACATTAGACTACTTAATCAGTACCATAAGGCGTATTTGTCCGTAGTTTAATAAATTGTTTTAATAATTATTTAAGACAACTTAGTCCATATTCATGTACTCATCAAGCATTCTCTTTTACATTGTTCAAACTAAGTTTTCTTACTGCTGTTTGTATTTTAATATTCTCTTTGTAGCTGTACATTTTTAGGAGTGACCTGTTGTTAATTGTAAATACGTGACGTCGAAATGATCTACTTAATGTAGACTTCATGCGGTAGGTACTACTGCCTTAGAATACATCCATTAAAAATTGATACAGTAACAGTTATTAACCTATATTTAAAAAAGACAGGATAGCATTTCGTAAAACACACCCAAAAAGTACAAGGTTTTCAAATGCATTTGGATCTTGCTTGGTTTTCAAATAAAGGTGCATTTGATTCCGATGTCTTTATATTCAAATCTTTCCATACTAATTTATTTTCATTTTGTAAATTCTACTCGCTCATTTCTATTGGCCAAGAATATTTCTATTTTTTTTAACGAGTGTCTCATCGGTGGTATTATTGAAAATTTGGATTTCTACGAAATATGAATTATCCAGCCTGTTTAACTAGTGCCATGGTGTGAATCGATGAATAAGAAAGAAAAGAAAAGTTAACAAGTGTTTCGGACGTGTAAATGTCATTTAATTCTAATCATTTGGAGGTACAGAATTATTTTAAAATAATGTTTTAAGAAGGTATACGTATATATTGACATTGTTGCCATGATCTACCATATGTGTGTCATATGAGTGTATTATATTTATAGTATTCTGCCATATTTGTAATTTGTATATGCATGTATTGCCGCATGGGTCTAAGACCTTCTGGAAGAAATTGAATAAGACTTGTATAACATTCTAATCATTTGTAGGTACAGAATGAAGAGGAGCAATCTATCATTAGTTGCAGTATTAACAGTTGCTTATTTCGGTAAGATATACTTATTTCTTCATTAATGAAAGTCAACAAACGTTGTGAAGCCGCCTTGGTGCGATGGTAGCGCGTTCCATCCGGATCGGAGTGTCCCGGGTTCGATCTCTACCAGTACCAAGTAGTGTCCTTAGGCAAGACACATATAATTCTACATTGCCTCTCTCTCTCTCTTCGAGGTTGATTCCATATGGAGTGAGTCTTGAGAGCGATTAATATAAGTTGTAAGAACTTGTTTCGCAATCGAGACTAAATAAATTAGTATAAATAAATAATAAAAAAAACATTTGAAATGCAGTATATTGACGGTGAAGAAATACGTGACATTGAAGAAATACATGATATACATGACATTGAAGAAATACATGATATTCAAGAAATATATGACACTGAAGAAATACATGACATTGAAGAAATACATGATACTGAAGAAATACATGATACTGAAGAATACATGACATTGAAGAAATACATAAAATATACGTATAATATAAACATACCACGTTTTATTCCCTTTGACAGGGCATTTTGAAATGTTTGACATCCTTTTATCTTCGTCGGAATAAAGTTATGACAAAAGATTCCAATGTAGCATTTTAGTCCGCCTTTATGGTCGAGTGTGCGTAGAGTCGCTGACATGAAATCACTGTAACATCTCATAGATTAAGGGTCATGTGTTCGAGCCCTGCTACCGACCATTCTGTACTGTTTTGCATGTCAATAACGAAGAAATACACTAAGATAAACACCCATTCAACACAGTTACATTGATTACAAATACATGTTTGACTGTATGACTACATATACCCCATTTTTAAAGTGCTGATACCGTTCAAACCCACCGTCATAATTTTAAGAAATAGATTAGTCACTTATTTATAATCTACAAGAAACAATTTTTGCTAAACTACGCAAATGTATACAACAGTCTTAATCCTGTTGAACATTGTTGTAAAATGTAAAAATCCTTTTTCACTGGGCCAGTCATAAAATTCCTTAAGATATTTGTTCAATTTTATCCACTAATAGAAGAAATGGCTGAGCAAAACGTATTTCCATCATGTTTTCAAAACATTCAGTGAGTTCTTAGAATTTTGTTTTACAATTAATATATTTAAAAAGCATACAGACTGAATCAAAAAATGGCATGTAACTCTTAAAATCTTCGGAGAAAAGGCGATACATAGGGATCGCTTTGTCGGTCCGTCGGTCCGTCCGTCACACAAACTTAACGTTGGCTATAACTTTGCCATTCTTAAGATTTCTTTATCAAACTTTACAATTGTATTGCTTATGACAATAGGGTCATGATGCCGCCAAATTGTGTAGGTCAAGGTCATATTTGACAGAGTTATGCCCCTTTTTGTACTTAGATTTTGTCACGAAAACTTAACGTTGGCTATAACTTTGCCATTTCTTAAGATTTCTTCATCAAACTTTCAAATTGTATTGCTTATGACATAAGGGTCGTGAGCCGCCAAATTGTGTAGGTCAAGGTCATATTTGACAGAGTTATGCCCCTTTATATACTTAGATTTTTGCTATTACTTTGCCATTTCTTAAGATTTCTTTATCAAACTTTCAAATTATATTGCTTATGTCAAAAGGGTTGTGATGCCGCCAAATTTTGTAGGTCAAGGTCTTATTTGACAGAGTTATGCCCCTTTTTGTACTTAGATTTTGTCACGAAAACTTAATGTTGGCTATAACTTTGCCATTTCTTAAGATTTCTTCATCAAACTTTCAAATTGTTTTGCTTATGACATAAGTGTCATGATGCCGCCAAAGTTTGTTGCTCAAGGTCATATTTGACAGAGTTATGCCCCTTTTTACACTTAGATTTTGTCACAAAATTGTTGGTTATTCTGACAAAGCATAAGAGGGCGACACAAGTGTTCTACTGAACACCTATCTAGTTCTATAAGTTCTACCAATCTTTTAAACTAAAAATATGTTCTGATGGTATTAACACAGTTAATGACACTGTCTGTAAAACAGCTTGTATACTATTATGGAATTACGCATAATCTAATGTTATCTTTTTTGTGTAGATGGGTAAACAATGGTGTTGATGGTAAAAACGAAAACAAATTTCCAAAATTCCATGTACGTTTAGAGAAACATGACTCTGAGCAAATCCATAGGAAGATGATTACTGATGATGATAACCACTTTCCAAAAATCATGCCAAACATACCACATTCTGATATTACCTCCCTTCGAATTGAATAAAGAACAATATTGAAGATGATTCTGTGACAACACTTGACATAAAATTGCTGATTTTTGAAATGTAATTTTGAGTTTCCACAGTTTTAACATGTTTGAAGTCGATCTGACCAAGGCTAATAGTTTATACTAATTTATTTTAGCTCGATTGTGAAGAAAGCTTGTAGCTTATCGAGTCACTCTCGAGTCCGTTTCCTGGAAAAACCAGTACTGGTGTCATATGAGGAAATACGGTCGTGATCCTAGTGGGTCTCGAACCCGCAACCTCCGGGATGAGCGGCCGACACCTTAACTGCTACACCACCGCTTCCCTTCAAGGGCATATGGGGTTGAATCACAACGATGGGATTGTACATGCATTTTCACTGACTAAAGCTTTCTTCTTAGCATACATTTACTTTACACAATCTAATACTGTTATTGAAAAAAAACTTCCTTCGACAAATGATTATCTCACTCAGGGAGGGATCTCTTGTTTTTGTTTGTTTTGTAGTTAGCATTGTCTAATGGTCTTGTTGTATTAGTCTTCTACCAAATTTGTTCAAGCATTGCCCCTATGGACCAAACTGCCAGTGCTAGGTTGTTGTACACATACTTAAACAGGCATGAAGCCATTAAAATATTTCGTTAGCGTAGGAAAATGACCTTGATCATTGTAATTGTTGTCATATTAACAGGACATTGTGTGACTGAGGACTGCGGGAACTGCATGTCTACGTCTTGTTCAAACATACATACATGCTACAACTGTGAAACTGCAATGGAGTCTGACTGTTTACAAACATACAGTGGCGTAGACAAGGATACCTGTCGCACCCATCTTACAACAAGTTCTTACATAAGAGCCAGTTATGTCCAATCAACGCAAACCTGCCAACTTACTGAGACCACCTGCAGGATTCGGCACAGTACATCCATAGACGTCCTTTTCATCAAAACTTGTGACACAGGTAATTCGTTTTAGCTCATCTGATCGTCAGATGCTCATCGCCAATATCCCACATATTCTCCTAAACAATTCGGCGATTTCAGAAACAAAACAAAATCACCAGAATGTTCCTTGTGTAGCCCTCTAACAAGGCTGTTTTAAAAACTTTTGTTGTCATGGCAACATATCGCAAAAACTTAAAAATAAAATTTTGTCAAAAAACGACAAGGCTCAGATATACTTTTATAGAGAAAACATAAAAAGAGTATTCGTCAAAAATTACATGGCCTATAGCTTATCATTGTATGTGACATTATCTAGTGGTTCTCTAGCAAGTATAGTAATCGATCAGTTGACCACGCCCTTCGACTTGTTGTACGAAACTTAATGTAAGAAAAACTTTTATTAATAGCAAAACAAACTAAAAGACCCAGAACAATTGACAACAAAATCGGTTTACTTGTTTTAGAAAATACGAATTTAGATAAAGTAATTTAGACAACGAATCATTCCTTCCAAATTTTTTTATAAATTAAAACAAACAATTTCTATTTTTAATAACAGCAACTCTTTTGTGATATTTCTTAAAATTTGAATGTTTCTATTCTTATCTTAAAATATATGAAATATTTGTTTAAGTCATGGGTATCAGGTAACGTGGAACTTTCAAATTTCTTCATACGTAATGTTGACGTGCGCCAGGAGAGAATCTGTCTCCTATATATGTTTCTGTTTCCCCTTAATGATTTGTACATCTTTTTAGAAAAAGTGTAAATGTACCAAGTGACATAAATATTGATTTAAATAAAAATTATAATTATAAAATAAAAATTGTTTGAAATTATTTAAGTAATTGTAAGCAGATGATGCAGTTAAAATGGCAGAAAATGAAGATGATTTACAAAATGCACTTAATGATTATGAACAGTTTCTTATAACTGGAAAATTTATTTGCATTACTAAACATTTTTAGTAATTTGAGAGAGAAAGCACGTCCATTGAACTTATTACTAATAATTATTGCATGACTACGGACGACATTTCCATAATACAGGGTTTTCGGTGAGTTATATACATTGTATGTCCAGACCCAGCTTTTGTAAAAATTACAAAGCATGAAAAATAGTTTAAATCTCCATATTTCTAATAAATTGAAATATTTGAAGTTCTTTTTAGTTCTAAGCATAATCAACAACATTTACGCATTGAAACGGCAGTTATTCGTTACTGATCATGAGAAGCATCTAGTCTGTCACTGATCCAGTCTTGCATATTGATCCTTAACTTGAATACACAGGTCTGTCTCGCACCAGGGACAGGATATTTTTCTTTCCATTTCATTTGTCTTTAACAGGTCGTTTGATGATGCCACCCTTAAATACATTGCCGATTCAAATTATTGTTTTTGAGGAAAACATTTAATTCGAGCATATAATTCATGCATAGCCATAAGATAATTTTGCACGAATTAAAAGCTTGCCTCACACCGGAACTTGACAGGACAACTTTTTCTTGCGTAAAATGTAGAACACTGCACTGAAATCAGAATAAAGTAAACACAAAAAAACCTAATTTCAGATTTAGTCAGTGCAGCACATTGTAATAAAACGGTATTCAAATTTCAGCGTGAGCATCTTTCGATTACAGCACATAATTTAAAGAGACATTCCCTAAAACTGGTGTCAAATTAAATTTCTTTGAAAGCATAGATAATGGAATATTTGCAAGTACTATTACTTAACCTAAAAGTTTAAGCTATACATTCCAGTCTCTATCGGTAAAATTAGCGTTTAAGAATATGTTGCAGTACCGTAAATCATTCAATAATCTATGTAATGTTGTTGTTGTACAATTAATGGGTGGATAGCGATTTATTACAGAATGGCTCTATGTTGATTATTTATGCTAAAAGGAGACATTTTTAGCTCGACTATTCGGAGAATATGGAGAGCTATTACAGTCACTTGTGCGTCGGCGTCGGCGTCGGTGTCGGTGTCGGCGTTGCTTCTTTGGTTAAAGTTTTGCCTGCTAGGTACTATCATGCACATATCTCAGTAACCACTTATGATATTGACTTGAAACTTTGTTCATGTCTTAAGAGGTGTCACACAGTCAATACAGATAACTGTTGTTTAAATTTAGTGCAAATTATGGCCCTTGTTTGACTTTGAATATTTGGTTAAAGTTTTGCCTGCTAGGTACTATCATGCACATATCTCAGTAACCACTTATGATATTGACTTGAAACTTTGTTCATGTCTTTAGGGGTGTCATACAATCAAGGCAGATAACTCTTGAAAAATTAGGTACAAATTATGGCCCTTGTTTGACTTTGAATATTTGGTTAAAGTTTTGCCTGCTAGGTACTATCATGCACATATCTCAGTAACCACTTATGATATTGACTTGAAACTTCGTTCATGTCTCTAGGGGTGTCACAAAGTCAAGTCAGATAACTCTTGTATAAATTTAATACTAATTATGGCCCTTGTTTGACTTTGAAAATTTGGTTAAAGTTTTGCCTGCTAGGTACTATCATGCACATATCTCAGTAACCACTTATGATATTGACTTGAAACTTTTTTAATGTCTTAAGAGGTGTCACACAGTCAAGACAGATAACTCTTGTTTAAATTTAGTGCAAATTATGGCCCTTGTTTGACTTTGAAAATTTGGTAAAGTTTTGCATGCAAGGTACTATCATGCACATATCACAGTAACCACTTATGGTAGTTATATCAAACCTTGCAATAGTGTTCAGGGTAAATTTTGTATCAAACAATTAATTTCCTAAAAATTAAATCAATAGTTATAGATTTTGACTTTTTTTATGATTCAACTTTCCTAGTTTATACTTAATAGTTAGCAGAATTTTGTTTTGCTATTATACTGATAAAAGTTTTGTTTTATTAGCAAACACCCACAATAGTCGAGCGTGCTCTCTTATGGACAGCTCTTGTTGGATATATGTTGTTCTTTAAAATTGTATTTATTTATCATTTTGCGTTCTCTGAACACTTATGTTCGGAGAATATAATCTGCTAGATGTAGGCGGAATGCCCCTTTAAGGTTTCTTGTTTCAGGTTGCAGTAACTATACTATAACAAAAGATGATAACCAAGCTGTCATAGGAGGCAGTTCTTACACATTTTACGGGGAAATCAGTCCTTCGAGGTGTCTGTCCAAATGTGTACCACCCTCACAGGACTGCACAGCTGCTTATGTAAGTGGCGGGGAGGATGGTGATTGTTACGTTTATACGACAAACTGTGGAGGATCATGCACCACTGCAGCGTCACCTGGTTGGAGAGTTTATAAAGTTACGTGTAACGGAGTAGGTAAGTACATAAGAAAGTTTTAATTTTCATGCTAAAATAATATGTCAAGTCGTCTGAAAGCCTTCAAACTTACCATTGCTTTGCGGATAGTATGCACACTGATCAACTTAAATTATTGATGTTTCTTCTGTAATGAGATAAACATTTATTTTTCCATTATATGATGCAATATGCAACGGTCAAGAAAAATGAGTAGATAATATTTATATTTCATATCTAATGTACAAGAGTTTCGCTTCAGAGAAAGTGAAATGTAGGTCTAATGTGTAAAGAAATGATAGAGCTCCAAACGAAATAGACAGAACCGTTCAGGCACATAGCAAACACTACTGACACCAGCAAATCTATTCTAAAACATAAATAAATAAATTAATCCCTAAACACCATCAAACACAGCACTCACCAACAACCAGATTTATACGCAGAGGAATGAATCCCCCAACTACATGTGTATGAGAAAAGACAACAGAAAATGTACTGCAACTTTTAGATAATAACTGTATGAAGGCGACGCTTTTTACTGGTTTGTCGCTGGCTTGTCTCATAGGACTTTCAAAGGACCGGCAACATACGCAGTTTAGCGGCAGTATCTTTGAAAATACAAGCGCTGAAATGGTCAGTAAAACATCATAAAGTTAAAGCATTATACAATTTATATATGCCGAAATACTACACACATTATATTAAAGTGTGTCAACAACCATTGAACCGTGCTTTTATTTTGAGTTATCTTGACCTATAAATAATAAAGTGCTTGTGATTGGTGTCTTTAAATAATAAAGTACTTGTGATTGGTTTCTTAAATTAATAATAAAGTGCTTGTGATTGGTGTCTTTAAATAATAAAGTGCTTGTGATTGGTGTCTTTAAATAATAAAGTGCTTGTGATTGGTGTCTTTAAATGACGTCATAAATTAACACATTTGTTTACTTAAATGTTGTGAAATATGCACCTGGGGCGGATCCGTGGTCTAGTGGTAACGCGCTGGATTGGTAATCCAGGGATCGCCGGTTCGATCTCCCGCTCCTCCACTTACATAACTAATCGTCTTTCGAATGAGACCTTAAACCGAGGGAGGACTCTGTGATGGGCAGTTTTTAAATCCCACTGGGACGAAACTGTTTTGATTTCTGTCCTCTGGCCTGTTTCGTCGGGCCCTTAAGGGTGTTTCTCTTGGTGCTCTGCCTTCTGCAAATGCATTGAGAACATACGTTTTTTGGTTCTCAAGGTTTGCCTTTTTTATATATTTATACACGAGCATTTTTGTGTTTTACATACCATGCCTTTTGTTTCCATTGCGTGTGTTAGAGATTCACCTAGCAGGGATTACTTTTATTTACACTGTCCTGTGACTTTGGAACATGGTGGGGGTAAGAGTGAGGTTGGGTGCGCACCATAAACCGGTTTAAGCTCCCCAGTGGTGTTTTTGCCACTGACCGTTCCAAGGCGGTGCCCCACTGTGTTCCGTTAATTGTTCGTTTTGTCCTCGTGTGTTTGCTTTGTATGCTTGTGTGTGTTGGTAGTGTATGTTTGTGTGTGTACATGATTGTGTGTGTGTTGTGTGTGTGTGTGTGCGTGTGCGTGTGCGTGTGTGTGTGTGTAAGTGTGTGTGTTGGTGGTGTGCACTTCTGGGTGCTGTGGGGCTCGTTTTGGGGAGGCTGCGTTTTTGGTACGTGGCATTCCCTGTTTGATATTATTTTTGTTTTTCTGTGTATCGGTGCATGTAAAAGAACCAGGGAGTGTCTCTTGAACTGGGATGCGTTTTGTATCTAGCACTATCCCCTGAAACCTAAAATAACTAATCTCTTCGTTGGACGTTGGTCATATGGATTATCCGGTACCAACGATAAAACTCTGAAATACATTTATATATTTAATAGACAACTCAGGAATTATTTTTTACTAGTCTTTCGGCACAGTCAATAATATGTTCTTGGTTTTTCACAGCTACATATTTGTAGTTTGTATAAAATGTATGATATATACATGTAACGTTTAATGGTTTAAGGAGTACAGGTAGTCTGATCTGCTATTCCTGTTGAAAATATATTTACCCAATTTATACCTAGATTTTTACAATGGGATATTCTGACTTCCAATTTGGGAAGGCTATTTCTTTAAATAGCAGAATTCTGTTCCAAAAGACTAAAATCGTAAATCCTGAGTAGACGACTTCTGCTTCGGGCAATCGGAAGTCCTCGGCAGATTCCGTTACCCTACGTCGAAGCATTCTGCCGAGGTATTCCGATTGCTGCTATTAAGTGGTTAACGTGTTATGTAACTGGTTAGTCAGATAAGTATCGTGAAAATTATGTTGTTAACTAGTTAGTCAGATAAGTATCTTGATAATTATGTGGTTAACATGTTATTTAACTAGTTAGTCAGATAGGTATTGTGATAATTATGTGGTTAACGTGTTATGTAACTAGTAAGTCAGATAAGTATCGTGATAATTATGTGGTTTACGTGCTGTGTAACTAGTTAGTCAGATAATTATCGCGTTAATTATCTGATTAACTAGATACATAACATGTTAATCACTTACAGATATCTAAAAATAGTTTTCTCATTAAGTAGGTAACATAATAAATAACATGTTAATCACATAAATATCACGATACTTATCTGACTAACTAGTTACATAACATGTTAACCACATAATGATCACGAAACTTATGAGACTAACTAGCTAACCACGTAATTATCACGATACTTATCTGACTAACTAGTTACATAACACGTTATCACTTAATAGATATCTCAAATATCATTATTTAGGTTTCTGTTGGCAGTAGAGGGCAGTAACATACACTTTTTTGTGTTGATATAAGTATCTGTTAACATAAAAATTAACGCGTTAATCAGATATTTATCATGATAATTAAGTGACTAACTAGTTGTATAACATGATAATTAAGTGGTTATGTAGTGGCAGAAGTATGCCACCATAGTAACGGTCTTGTTTGGTAAGTTTTCAGTTACGAATTGCGTCGTTTGTTTACTAGAAGCCGTCTGTCTTCTAGAAAGCTCGAGAAGATACGACTTTTCGAATCACTGCTTCTTATAATTATAATTATAATCAGAAACAACCTTATATATTGTTTATCAACCGTCACTGCACATTGTTAGTGGCAAAGTCATATTTAAAAAAATGTATGACAAAACATCTGTGTCCAACATAGTCAATAATTCATGGTGTCTGATTATAAATGTTTATTTTTAAAGTAATGTAACACACAACGGGATGTATGTCCTTGCGCATTGACCAGGACAATGGATGTATGTCCTTGCGCATTGGCCAGGACAATGGATGCGTGTCCTTGCGCATTGGCCAAGACGACGGATGTGTGTCCTTGCGCATTGGCCAGGACAATGGAGGTGTGTCCTTGCGCAAGACATCTAATACCACACGAGTCGCAGTCCACTCAGCTGTAAACGGCTATTAGTAATTAAAATACTAGTAACTGACAGTTCCATGTGCGTTTGTATATAATTTGTCGGTTCCATTATGAATGGAGTCACTTAAGCGACTAATATAAGCTGTAAATACTATTTCAGAATGACACTAAAACACATTAAAATAATTATAACTATTCAAAAATATTATACGCAATTTTTGTTTAAGCGAAAAATTCGTTTCCTTATGTTGGCTTGAGAAAATACAACAAATGTTTCCTGTTAACAACTTTTCAGCTTGTCCAGCACTTTCCGATCCATCAAATGATGTAGTCGATACATCAGCTGGAACTTCTTCCGGTGATCAAGCAATATACACATGTAACATAGGATACGTTTCAATTGGGTTTTCGGTTACAACATGCGGCTCTGATGGAAACTGGGACAATTCTTCCCCAACGTGCACGCCTGTTGACTGTGGATCTCTTTCTTATCCAGCCGACGGCACTGTAACTTATTCATCGACTACTTATGGCTCTCAGGCTAATTATGACTGTAATACAGGGTATTCAATAAGTGGCTCATCCCTGAGAACGTGTGGCTCAGATGGAAACTGGGATAATTCAGCGCCTACCTGTTCACTCGTTGACTGCGGCTCACTCTCTGACCCCACTGACGGCACTGTTTCTTTCACTTTAACAGCATATGGCTCTCAGGCGAATTATGATTGCAATACAGGTTATTCATTGAGCGGCTCTTCTGTAAGGACGTGTGGATCGGATGAAAACTGGGATTGTTCACTCGTTGACTGCGGCTCACTCTCTGACCCAGTCGACGGCACTGTTTCTTTCACTTTAACAACATATGGCTCTGAGGCGAATTATGATTGCAATACAGGTTATTCATTGAGCGGCTCTTCTATAAGGACGTGTGGATCGGATGGAAACTGGGATAATTCAGCGCCGACCTGTTCACTCGTTGACTGCGGATCGCTTTCTGACCCATTTGACGGCACTGTTTCCTTTTCATTGACAATATATGGCTCTGAGGCGACTTATGATTGCAATGTAGGTTACACAATTAGCGGGTCATCAATTACAACGTGTGGTTCGGATGGAAACTGGGATAACTCAGCTCCGACTTGCACACCTGTTGACTGTGGCTCACTTACAAATCCTATTTTCGGTTCTGTCACGTATACGAATACTACCTACGGCGCCCAAGCAAACTACACATGTAACACGTGGCGTTACATTTACGACTTACTTAAAAACTTCCACTGGTCTTTAATATTATCCAATGCCTGTAGTCAAAGTCTCATTCTTAATTTAGAAATCATGCTGGATAATTTCGACAATATTGCGTGTGTTTGTTCTAGCTTCTTACGTTAGTGAAATTTGAAAATGGTTGAATGAAAAATAAAAGCCTTTAAATGTTGTTGAAGTCATCTAAATAACAAAAGAATATCTAAAACTAGTATTGTCAAAATCTTAATGAGACGGATATCCTCCAAACCTGATTTTTGATACTTAAAGGACATTTTTCGGATTTTCTTTCTTAAAATACAGGTAGTTCGAAATTCAATTACCTTCGTCTTCGTATAAAAGTACAGAAAGTATGTCAGTTTGAAATTACATATTTAGGTGTTTTGTAGTTAGGTACATAGTTAATAAAATATGTCCTTCTAAATTTTTTAACCATATTTTACTGCATCACATAAATTATAATTTTTCTGCATCAGAATATAAACAATACTGATAATGATATTTGTCTAGTTATTCAACTGGGTCATAATTAATAAATACAATAATTATTTTGACTTTTTTTCTATGAGCTTAAAAACTCTTAAAACTAGTGAAAGGAATAGTTGTTTTAAGACAAATTACATTATCAGTATTGTTAATATTCCAGTGCACAAAAAGTATGCGAATACATATGCTATAGACAGATATATGTAAGCCACATGAGGTTATTTGAATATACGTCATTTGATCTTGTTTTTGTTCTTTCAAGCTTTAGTAAAACCTTTAAATGAAACAGTTATAACTGGTTTAAAATGAAGAATTTGAGCAGTACACATATTTCGACCCCACGATTGGCATTATTGTGAGTCATGTTTTTTTGAGTGTACAGAATTGACCTATAAATTATTCTGTATGTAATAACCCAGTCATCCACTTAACTTCGTCAAAGAATATAAACGTATATAATTCTATTTTTCTTGTACCATGTTTTCTCAGATATATGCTCTGCAAAGACCTCTCGCTCACATGTAAGTTTTGTAAGTAAACATCGGTCGTTTTTTTTTATTTTTCTACCTCAATTGGCAGATTGTGGTCTTCTAACAGATCCCGTACACGGTAACGTACACACTCCTTCAGGAACCACGTTTGGAAAAACAGCTACCTTTTCTTGTGATTCTGGTTATGCCCGTTCACATGCAGCGCCAAGACAATGCCAGGCGACTTCAAAATGGTCAGGGACGAGCCCTACTTGTAACTTAGCTGGTATGTTATCATTATACAAAGATTGGCCTACTTACAAACATTTTATCATAACTTTACAATTTAACAGAATAATCCAATATTATTGTGTCAGTTCAATGGATATTTGTAGGCATTAAAATCATTTCGTGGTGACATACTCTTCGTTTTTGTGCAATGATTGTAAACTTTTGTGTACACTTATATCTATTATGTAACTGTAATATTATCCTAAATGTATGGTGCAGACTTTGACCACCTTATTATGTCTGCAGGACCTGTAAACAGATCACAGGAAATCTTTTAAATTTTGATGGGCAACATTTTGAAATTTACGTGAATGAAATATGAAATGCGCAGGAATAATCAGAAAATGTTACTCATAGAAGTGTATTTTAAAACATGGCGTAGTTCAGTCAAAGTTATTTTATTCTTTGATTCAAATGGGATTATTTCCTAGGACCTCGTTGGAAGAAGACGCTCACATCAAACTTATATGAAATATGTATGTGATGATTGCATCGCAAAAGGCCTCCGAATTAAAGTTTATTGACATGGTTCTGAACCAGAAACGATACAATGTAAAGTAACCCGTTTAAAATAATACAAACATCTACAAATGAAACATAGATATTGATCTAACCAATAAACACATGAATAAATTTCTGATTGAATAAACGATTGGTTGATTGATTATACCAGACCGTCTCCTTTTGGTCTAGTGGTTTAGGCATCCGCCTTCGGGGCGAGAGGTCAAAGGTAATGCAGTGGTCCGTAGCTAGTTAAACGGTTACCGTATGCCTACCTGCCTGCTGCCTGACATTAAAAGATAGGATAAGGAAAGTAAATGTGCTCAGAAAAGAAGGTTGTTTCATAAGTCATAAATGGCTGGTCCTTTAAGTAGAGGTGACACTGTAATAAACAGACACATTACCATACCCATTGCAAACTTACATATATGAAACGCATAGAACTGAATCAAGTTGTATGTTTCACTCAGTGACTATGTGGTGGATATGTTAACAACAACATATGAAAAATGTATCAAATAGTTTCATCACATATCAACGTTTCGGCTTATGTCTTCATCAAGATAATACAGTTTTATTCTCTTAGTGGCTCAAACATTGACATACTCAAGGAAGTAAGGAAGCAATCAGTTGTGTTTTCGCAAGGTATCTCAGTAACAATATTAATTGAATATTTTAACAGACCTTTAACCTTAACTGTAAGTGATAAGCTTGTTTAATGAAATAAAGCTCAAGTATGCTTCAAAGAACATTCTTGTTTTAATATCATGTTAAAACGACAATTTGCCGTGGAGGTAATAAGCTCTTTAAGCTGGCACTTTGGTCGGAGGTTAACTTTATTCCACTAACTTACGACTCTTTCCTATGACATGAATAAAAACGTAAACATTATCATTGAAACCTAAAACTACCAACTTGATTTGCAGGTACAACAACAACTGCAACCACAGCGGATCCTCTGCCGAAGAAGTTGTACATTATGCCGTGCATATGTTATACCAACAAGACCTTTGTCAATATGACGCAGGACGAAATCATCCAACAACTTATTGCGGACACAAAGATTGACACAAAAGAAACTTCCCTTGCTCAGTACAAACTCAAGAGTCGATCCGATCCACGAATGTCTTCTAAGATGATAGGGATGGTAGCTATAGTGGTATTGTCTGTCACCGGTGGCTTGATACTATTCTGTGACATTCTTACAATACGTGATAGAATGAGACAGGTCTGGAAAAATGAGACGCATCACAAATATAAAACGAACACCTGAAAAGTGCCACCTTTTGACCTTATGGCACCTTCTACAATTATTGTGAAGGCGCCTGTAGTTGAACAAACAGCTAACTTTATAAAGTATTAATGTTGAACTGAAACCAAAAAATAATATTAAAGCTAATCATAAGTCACTAACCAGGACAAAAATAGCCGTCTGACTGACCAGATCATTTTTTTCATATTTATCTTAGCAATAAAATTTCTCATTGGATAACAGTCTATCAAACAGTCTCAAAATATCGCAAAGATTCGCCAAAATACTTGATATTTTGTGCATGTCGTTTTCTACTTCTCTTGGTGCATGTTTACAAAAAAAGGTGTCTGCTCGTTTTTGTACGTAAGTACACAGAAACAAGTTAAACTTGCATATACATGTACTTTCACTGACGGCATTCTTTTACAGTCAGAAAGTGAAACCTGACCTTAACATCGGAACGATACAAAGGAAAAATATTTGAAACAATTGCTCGGACACAAACATTGAATTGAATCACCCAACTTTGGTTCAGCAACCCCTTTATTAGGAAATCTAAGCCGTGCGGAGCTTTCAAATGAATACCATGAGGACATGGTTTCAACAAAACTACGTATATTTTGTATTGGAATGATTCAAGGCTGAGAGTCCATGGCCTGACAGTGCGGACGTCGAAAACAACGTTTCGAAATTTTACGGCTTTTTCGGATTATTTGATTATTTTTATATAGTTACTAGTTTTGACGGGGTTTTTATTTTGTTTTTGTTGGCGGTCACCATTGGTTGCACCAAATCTTAAAATCGTCATTTTTAATTAAAACCATTACTGTAGTTTTACCTATTTACTCTCTTTTCCATACTTTTATCGCATTATTATCACAAGTTAGACTAAGTTACTTAGTCGGGCAATGTGGACATTTAAAGATAATAATCGTAGTTTTAGTTATGTAATAGTTGTTTCCCTTGATTAAATGTTTTGCGTTTTATGTCAAGGTTTTATTTGGCGGCTGATGTGATATGCGCCAGTTTATGATACATTCAATTTTGAACCGTTCAATAATGCCAACATTTGGCACCGCAGATTAAAGCGACATACAATAAATAATTCCACTTGGCGACCACAAAGTTGTTGTTTCTTGTTTATAACTTACTTCACATATCTTACTACATCAAGCTTATGGCAACACACTGTTACGTATTTGTGGCGTTTGATAAAGACTTCATATCAGACTGTGAATAATCTAAATGATTTATATTAAATCTAGATTTCTAATGTATTATCGTTGTTTACAAAACGTTTACGGTATGAAAAACGAAACAGAAAATATATGAGGGGGCAATGAGCAGTCAGCCAGATAATATTTGCATACTGTATCTGCGTCATAATGTAACCTTTATGACCCAGCTTGTACGAACTGCAGGTAATGATAAATAAAAGCTATTTTTGCATTCTAATTATTCTAATTTTTCTAATTATCGGGAAAATACGAAAATAACTTGGATGGTAGGTAAACTTTACTTGGAGTTAAATACCCGATAAATTTCGGTAATGCCTAAACCTTTCCTAGAAATACTTGTCCAGAAGTAAATAGTCCATGAAATGGTAGAAAATAACATAAAGCATTTTTATTAGCAATAAAAGTTCTACAATACTATACTACAGATAAAACTAGTTCACTAGTTAAATTAACAATGTCTCAGAGTCATGTGGTGTCAGCGGCAAAGATCAAGAAGTTGGTACTGCTAAAACTAACAATTTACGTTACATTGAACAAATATGACCATTTCAATTGAAAACAAGTTTAAATAATATAATATACCTAAAGTATGGCATCGATTTACAGAGGCGATCCTTTCATATTTGTTCCATGTAACGTTAATTGTTAGTTTTAGCAGTACCATATTCTTGATCTTTGCGGCTGACACCACACGACTCTGAGACATTCTTAAGTCAGTGAACTACTTTTATCTGCAGTATAGTATCGTAGAACTTTTATTGCTAATAAAAAATGCTTTATGTTATTTTCTACCATTTCATGGACTATTTACTTATGGACAAGCATTTCTAGGAAAGGTTTAGACATTGATGTAATTTTACGAGTTAATTTGTTTTATATAATCCTTTTCTATCAACTTGGCGTGTGAAACTACATGATGAAGAGGGGTAGTATTGCGCTGGTATTATTAATAGGTACATGTTTCGGTAAGTATCGTTTTTTACTTTTTTATTAAATGTTTCCAATCATTAAATGTTAAAAACATTGAAGTAGCAGTTATCTAGGCGGGTGATCTATCGCTTATGATAACTTGTTGTTAAAGCCAAGTGATTATTGTGAAAATTATCGGACAGAATAATGAATTTGCTGATAGAATAAGGAAAGAACTATGTTCCATTTACACTAGAACAAGATTGATGTGTGCCCTTCTTTCATAATTATGTCGTGTCTTCACCAAAACGTGTTCTTAGAAAGCATCTTTTTAAAAGTACTGCGCTATATCATTCAATTGAAAAAGAACAGATAGTAATGTATTCTGTACAAATAATGGTGAATGTCGCCGGTAATACAACTTTTTGGCATTGTAAATGTTACAGGTACATGTAATTTATACATCTAAACCGATCACGGAACTTTAACTTATTCTAACACTACTGTTAGCCAATCAGGACTTTACAAATCATAGTTTACATATACACGTATGGTATTGATCAAAGATAATTATTAATGAAATATATTAGTGTATACGAGTCATTGGTCACCCCAATTAAAATTGTCATCTTTTGATAGGTTTGGAAATAAAACTATGAACAAGAGTTGTAATTCCTAATACGTTTTGATATCTCATTTAGATAACAATTTACTTATATGTATCTGGAGCATTTTATTAAAATGGTGAAGTCTGAATTCTGTTGTTTTACCTATTTATATATTTTATGGCGTTCTTGTACCCTGTTCGTTTATTGTCCCCGTTATAACAGAATGATCGGATAAAAATCTCGAACTAAACTTAAGGTATTTTAATGCAAATAATGATATAATAACAGTTGCAAATGATTTACCACAACACATTGCAACATTGTCAAGTTCCATTCTTAATTATACACTGACAACACACAGGACTATTTCTTCACCCTCGTACAACTATTCAATTGTAGAGATTTCAAGAAATGTTTTCTTTAATGTGTACTAACTGTGTGAGATATTTTTCCTCACTTGAAATATTAAAAATATATTTTTGTAAAGCTCGAGTGATATAAGTCAGATTTTTTCATATACAGCTTCTAAGTAAAAGACAATTGTCAAGAAAGCCATCGTTTTCTTTTTACATAAAATGTAACTGATATAATTCATTTAAGTTACATTACTATTGAACGTTACCATCAAAAACTTTAAAAAAAATCAAATTTTTAACTCTTTATAAAATGGTATTACCAAAATATACAAATCTGTATTACAGTTTTATAAAAAATATATAAACCAAAACATATGAACCTGAAGTAAAGTTTTACAAAAAGATATAACCAACTTATTTGATTCTAAACAGTTTACAAAAAGATATAACCAAAATATACGAATGTGTAGTACAATTTTACAGAAAGATATGTATAAAAGTTTTACATATAACAAAATTTATGAATCTGTATTAGAGTTTTATTTCTCATGAATAGAGTGTATAGTCATGAAAATCTTGTTTGTAATTTGAAATCTTTACAATTTGCTTAGGTATGTTTGTATCTCTGAAAATATCAATAAGAGAAGTTAATCAGTATAACTTAATTATAACGCGTTTTCAAAACATTCTTATTATTTCGAGAATATCTCTGGGCCTAGTTGTAATGTGGCTATTATGAAAAGTAATATAACTTTAATGTTAAACATCTTAGTAAAATAATGAATCGCAAAACGAATTTTTTTAAACTCATAATTTAAAATTACACCAAAATACTTTAATAACGCAACACCTGGCAGCCTCTGTAAAATGTTTTGTTAAACAATATTAAATGAAAACGTATTTAGTATAGAAATATAATCTAGTATCACTGTTGTATCAAAATTTAACAGAAATTAAACCATGAAAAACATAAATTTCATTAATTCAAAATGTATGAGCCTACAAGTGACATGCATTCACGCTAACAGTGGCTATACCAAATATTGAATATTTGTGATTTTGGACTTGTAATGTGATACATGTTGAAGCAATAAATGTGTGTTTGTCATTGTTGGGTTTCTTTTTTTCCAAGTGTTGCGTTATTTAAGTCTTTCGGCGTATCTCCTTGTCGTATGATATGAAGGCGTTACGTAATAATCAGCGAAGCTTACAACATATAACAAGTTATGTTTTTTTATCTTGAATTGCAGTACTGAAAACTTGTTAAATACCAAACGTATGCAATAAGTGAGGTAAATTTTAGTTAGAAGACCAAAGTCACAATTTAAAAGGCTTACCTAAACTATTCTATATTTTAATGAAAGAAGGGTACCAGTGAGTCTTTCTTTGCTCCAACGTTTTATAACGAATTATGTCATTTTTTAAATTCATATACTTTGCTTTTATAGGAAAGAAACTCAAGTCGAGAAACTATAATGGTGCATTTTCTCCTTTCAAGCTTTATTAATTTTTGGCATTGTACAATGCTTCAAAAACTATATGCATATAGCGTATACATTGTTTTTTATGTAACCATGGTTTAATAGGTTTGGAACAGTAACTCTATAAGCGTCATAACAAATGAAAAAACCTTTAATGTTAGAATTTATTTCAAGTTTGATGTTTAAAATATTTGCTCCATAAATGAATATTAAGGAGTTATTTGGTCCCCGTGCACGTCCTTATACAATAAACAACAAATAAATTGCTGACCCTTAACTAGGAGTAACATCAACACTTTATTTCATTTCATTTTATTCTACATTATTTCATACTACCTAAGTTATTTATTCGATAGTTCAGTATTCTTGGTAAAACAATTTTAAAGAACATTTAATTTTCTAAGAGTATCAAGAAGGTTAAAACATATGTTCATGTTGGGTGTCCTTTACGCCTAGTAAATTATTGAAAACTGTTTCCAGGATGCAGTGATTATACTACAACACAACTCGATGACCATGCAGTAGTGTCAGGAGCAACTCCCGACAATGTTTACTCATATGTGTCTTACTTCTTTTTCTGTCAACTCGCCTGTTCATCGCCCTCACCAGTATGCACGGTTTCGTATGATCCAAACAACGATAAGTGTTACGTTTATTCAACGAACTGTGGCGGATCTTGCTCAACGGAGCCTTCCTCGGGCTGGATTGTTTATACAACTACGTGCACAGCAGTAGGTATGTACATTAAAAAACAAATTAATAATGACTATTGGTTCAGTTTCATGGTAGAGTTTACCTAGACAATAGGATGATTCTGGACAATATCTGAGATGATTTACGAATCGCTATATCCTTTGGACACCGGCATATTTCGTTACACACTCGACAGACATGCATGCGTTTTTGTAAACACTGTACATCACGTTTTGGCTACTTTCGGTTTACTGCGCGTGTTGTATACGTCAGCAAATAGATTGAGCTGTAACATGAAAGTAAAATTTCCATTGGCCCACCTACAGAGGTCACGCGCAGGGGTCACCCTGCCTGCTAACCTGCGCATGGACTTTTTTTTTTTTTTTTTTTTTTTGCTAACGGGAGGTCAATTTCAAGCGTTCTCATAAGATGTCAATATACCTAGGTTTGAGTACGACATGTCTGCTTTATGTCTGTGAAAAAATATTTGCACGCGCTCAAAACACTATCCCACAGGGGCCTGTACGCGAACGTTGGTAAAATGAAAATTTTCAAAGCTGGTAAAATTGTGTCCAAGGTCATTTTCAAGGTCGTCTAAAAGTGTCAGCATTTGCCTCGGACGTCTGAGTTTTCAACAGTCAGGAGCTGTCGGCATAGCCTTTAAATTCATACAGACAAAACGTGTTCCATACGGTCACTGTCACTTCTATGGAAGGCCAAACCTGTCTTAACCCGCGTATACGTTTTATTACGTTACAGGTGTTCAAAGGATATACTGCGAATTTCACACTCCAGTATGTCATGAAGTTTTGCAAAATATTTATTTCACTTAGTTTTGAAAAAGGGAATTCTCAGTTTGCAAGTTCTTATACTAGCAATGAGTTTTGTTACGCAAAAATACCCTGTTAAAAGTGTATACCTTACTTGTTTGTGTTGAAACGTAATTTGAATAAGTGATGTTGTAAACATTTTAACTTAATCATTGTTTCATTATCCTATAGTCAGCTCTGAGCACACATATTCATAATATCCTCCAGTGAAAGTGTAAACATTGTTGGCTTATGATGTACCAAAACTCGGTTATGATCAAACTGAAAAGACGGAAGTAGTTAGATAAGTATCAAACATTGGCAAAAATGACCTAATGGCTAGGTTCCCTTGTTATATCGTCAAAGGCGAATATTATTAATGTTTAAGGCGGACAATATTTTGCTCTGCCAACTCAACTCATTTGCTCTGTCGGGCAGTAGCTAAATAGAGACGCCCCCCCCCACAAAAAAAGAAAGAAATATCAACAAGAAAAAATGCAACAACAAAAAACAAAACAAAATTAATATCTGAAATAATTTCTTCGTAGTTATGTAGTTATACTTTCAAATTTTAATACTCAGAATGAAATTGAATTCACAGAAACAATTTAAACTATTTCCCTCGATTTTTATATTTTTTAGAATGTCCAGCGCTTTCAGATCCACCAAATGGTGTAGCCGATACATCAGCTGGAACTTCTTCCGGAGATCAAGCAACATACATCTGTAATATAGGATATCTTTTATTTGGGTCGTCAGTTACAACGTGTGGCTCAGACGGAAACTGGGATAATGAAGCGCCGACCTGTTCACTCGTTGACTGCGGGTCACCTCCAAATCCAACCGATGGCATTGTTTCTTTTACTTCAACAACATATGGCTCTCAGGCGAATTATGATTGCAATACAGGTTATTCATTAAGCGGCTCATCTGTAAGAACGTGTGGCTCAGACGGAAACTGGGATAATTCATCGCCGACCTGTTCACTAGTTGATTGCGGGTCACTTTCAAATCCAACCGATGGCATTGTTTCTTTCACTTTAACAACATATGGCTCTCAGGCGAATTATGATTGCAATACAGGTTATTCATTGAGTGGCTCATCTGTAAGAACGTGTGGCTCAGATGGAAACTGGGATAATTCATCGCCGACCTGTTCACTCGTTGATTGTGGGTCACTTTCAAATCCAACAGATGGCATTGTTTCTTTCACTTTAACAACATATGGCTCTCAGGCGAATTATGACTGCAAAACAGGTTATTCATTAAGCGGTTCATCTGTAAGAATGTGTGGCTTAGACGGAAACTGGGATAATGCAGCGCCGACCTGTTCACTCGTTGATTGTGGGTCACTTCCCAATCCAACCGATGGCATTGTTTCTTTCACTTTAACAACATATGGCTCTCAGGCGAATTATGACTGCAATACAGGTTATTCATTAAGCGGTTCATCTGTAAGAACGTGTGGATCAGATGGAAACTGGGATAATTCATCGCCGACCTGTTCACTCGTTGATTGCGGGTCACTTCCCAATCCAACAGATGGCATTGTTTCTTTCACTTTAACAACATATGGCTCTCAGGCGAATTATGATTGCAATACAGGTTATTCATTAAGCGGTTCTTCTGTAAGAACGTGTGGATCAGATGGAAACTGGGATAATTCAGCGCCGACCTGTTCACTCATTGACTGCGGGTCACTTCCCAATTCAACCGACGGTATTGTTTCTTTCACTTTAACAACATATGGCGCTCAGGCAAACTATGATTGCAATACAGGTTATTCATTAAGTGGTTTTTCTGTAAGAACGTGTGGCTCTGATGGAAACTGGGATAATTCAGCACCGACTTGTTCACTTGTTGACTGCGGGTCACTTCCTTATCCAGCCGACGGAACAGTATCTTTCACATTAACAACACATGGCGCTCAGGCTAATTATGATTGCGATATAGGTTACACACTTAGCGGGTCATTAATTACAACGTGTGGCTCGGATGGAAACTGGGATAACTCAGCTCCGACTTGTACACCTGTTGACTGTGGCTCACTTACAAATCCTATTTTCGGCTCTGTCACGTATACGATGACTACCTACGGCTCCCAAGCAAACTACACATGTAACACGGGGTATAGTCTTACGGGCTCAAACTCCAGATCATGTCTTTCAAACGGAACTTGGGAATTTATGGAACCTGGATGCGTGTCTTCAGGTAATTTAAACGAAAACTTTACCTATTACATTTAAAGAAATGAAAGAAATTTTTATTACAGTATTAAATGTAATTCCAAACTAATTAAGAGTAAGGGATTCAAGATTGTAACTTTATTTATTTCTTATTTTGAAATGCATATTTACAAACTGGGTTCAAGAAGAACAACTAGAAGGCTAATAGATAGATTAATGCGTTACTTAAAAACGTTCACTGTTCTTTGATATTATCCAATGACTGTCAAAATTTTAGGAGTTTTGAATAGTATAAATAAAATCAAGACAACAAGAAGTTTTCAATTTACATGTTTCGACTTTATGTCTTCGTCAGAAAATATACAACATACAGTATACAAAACAAAAAGACGTCACGTCCGTTAAAAAGGATCCGCACGATGAAAAACAACGTAAGGTTTATAATATAGATATGGATCAGACTGATACGGCGAGTTTTATTAAAATGAAATGTATTTATTCAATACACGATAAATAAACGATAAATAAATATAAATATAAAACCCAACATGTCTATATGAAAAACCATTACTAATCAATATATTAAGATATGTTAAGAGCACACATCAAATAATACGTTACTGTTCATACCACTGGGCCAAGCTGTGTTTAAATAAAATTAAATTAATATTTAAATACAGTTTGGCCCATTTTTTTCATACGGACATGTAGGATTTTTGAATCAAATACATGTAGCTCGAAATTTAATTGCCTTTTTCTTCGTATATCAGTACAAAAACTGTGTCAGTTTGAAAAAAACTGTTTAGGTTTGTATTTTATATAGTAATGCTCCCCGTGAAGCTTGTAGATTTGATTTTGAGTAATGTTTGTCTTAATAAAATGTGCTTCAATTGTATTTAAAGCTAGTTATTCAACTGGGTCATGATTAATAAATACAATGACGATTTTTACTTTTTTATGAACTTAAAATCTTTTTAAACTCGAGATAGGGATACATGTCTGAAGACAGAAAGCATTATCTGTATTGTTAATATTTAAGTGCACAAAAAGTATGCAAATACATAAGCTATACATAGATACATGTGAGCTACATGGGGTTATTTGAATATACCATTTGATATTGTTGTTGTGTCTTTAAACATTGGGAAAATGTATTGACATCAGTACCTGAGCAAAGACTGTAACTCATTTAATAAGAAGTGAAGATATAATAATCATTCAGAAGCCGATTTTGGCATGGCAATGGAACATTATTGTGTGTCATAATTTTTTAGCGTTCACAATTGCCTTATAAATTATTTCATAGGTAACAACCCAGTCATCCACTAAACCGCATTAAAGTAAATAAAAGTTTAAATTCATTTTTGTTGTACCATGTTTGCAAAGGTCTATACTTTCTTAAGACCTCTCTTCATTTTTGAAACCGACGTTGTGTGAGCAAATATTGATCATGTCTTGTATTTGTCTCAATTGGCAGATTGTGGTCTTCTAACAGATCCCGTACACGGTAGCGTACAAACTCCTGCAGGAACCAGTTTTGGCAAAACAGCTACATTTTCTTGCGATTCTGGTTATGCCCGTTCACATGCAGCGCCAAGAATATGCCAGGCGAGTTCATTATGGTCAGGGACGAGCCCAACTTGTAACTTAGCAGGTTTGTTGTCTACTTATTTTTATTCTTTTTTCCCATAACTTTACAATTATTTAGGAGGACAAGTATATAAATGTGTCAGTTCAATGGATATTTGTAGGCATTAAAATACATTTCTTGGACACATACTTTTCCTTTTTGTGCAATGATTGTAAAAGTTTGTGTACACGTATATCTATTATGTAACTTTCACAATATTCTAAATGTACGGTGCAAACTTTGACCACCTAAACATGTCTAGAGAACCTGTAAACAGATCACAAGAAATCTTTTAATTTTAGGCTGGCAACATTTTGCCAGTTACATGAATGAATTATGAAATGCGTACGGTTACTTATAAAAGTGTGTTTAAAACATACCGCAATTCAGTAAACTTTATGTGTATCTTTATTCATATGGGTTAATTTCCTAGAACCATATTCGATGAAAGAAGGCGCTCATTTCACAATGATATGAAACATGTATGTGATGATTGCATCGCGAAAGGCCTCAGAATAAAAGAATATTGACATGAATCAGAAGAGATACTGCGTAGTGTTACCCGTTTAAAATAGTTTAAAAACCTACAAATCAAAAGGTACAACAATAAACACATGAATAAATTTCTGATTGAATAAACGATTGGTTGATTGTTTGATTGACTATACAAGACCGTGTCCCTTTGGTCAAGTAATTTACGCATCCGCCATCGGACTGCGAGGTCGAAGGTTGAAATCCCAGCGGAAGTCCGGTCCGATATGGCCGGTCATTGAGCCGTCAGCTTATTAAATTATAGTTACCGTATGCCTACTTGCCATGTGTCTGACGTTAAAGGATAGGATTCTGAAAGTATATGTGCTCAGAAAAGAAAGGTTTTTCAGAGATAGATCAGAAATGCCTGGACCTTTAAGTAGGGATGACACTGTAATAAACAGACACTCTGCCATAATCATTGTACACTTACATAATTATTATATGAAACGCATAGAACTGAATCAAGTTGTTTGTCTCACTCAGTGACTATGTGGTGAATACTGACCACTATTCTTTCAGACATGAATAAGAACATAAAAATTATTTGATAGCAAAAACTACCAGCGTTTATTTAGATATGAATAGCTTGATAAAATGAATCAACACACCATTTCAGGTACATCAGCAATAACAACCACAGCGGCTCCTCTACCGAAGAAGTTGTACATTATGCCGTGCATATGTTATACCAACAAGACCTTTGTCAATATGACGCAGGACGAAATCATCAAACAACTTATTGCGGACACAAAAATTGACACAAAAGAAACTTCCCTTGCTCAGTACAAACTCAAGAGTCGATCCGATCCACGAATGTCTTCTAAGATGATAGGGATGGTAGCTATAGTGGTATTGTCTGTCATCGGTGGTTTGATACTATTCTGTGACATTCTTACAATACGCGATAAGATGAGACAGGTCTGGAAAACTGAAACGCATCACAAATATAAAACTAACTCCTGAAAAGTGCCACTTATTGACCTTATGGGACCTTCTACAATTATTGTGAAGGAGCCAGTAGTTGATCAAACAGCTAACTTATATAGATACATTGTATATATAAAACCACAAAATGTTGAACTTAAACAAAAACAATAAAATCAATTGATTTATTAACTATCAAAGCGATTACATTTTTCATCGGATAAAAGTCCATCAAGCAGTTTCAGAATGCCGCAAAGGTTCGATAAAATACCTTATTTTCGGTATCGTTTCTGACTTCAACATGACGCATGTATACAAAAAAGGTTTCTGTGCGTCTTGTACGTATCTAAACAGGAATAGGTTAAACTTGCATATACATGTACTTTTATTGGCCGCCTAACTGTCACAATGTGAAATCTGAACTTGACATCGGAAGAATAAAAAGGGAAAATATCTGAAATAATTGCCCGTACACAAAATTTGAATTGAATCACCCCACTTTGCTTCCGCAACCTATTGGCCAATCTTCCTTGTCTAGCACATCAAACTTGTTCGGAGCTTTCAAAATGAGTAATATGAGGACATGGTTTCAATAAAGCTTCGTACATTTTCAGATATTCTTCGTTTGTATTGAGATGATTCCAAGTTTGAGAGTCCACGGTCTGACAGTAGAATAAGGCCTTTAATAAAAGTATGAGTAAGTGTTGCCTCTTCCTGTGTATTAACAAGGAATTCGATCTGAAACCTGTTACGTATACATGTATCGCGCGGACGCCGAAAACGACATGTAGAAAATATTAGTGAATTTTGGCGATTTTGCATAATTACTATTTCTGGCGGGGTTTTTGTTTTAGTTATATTGGCGATCACCATTAGTTGCGCAAATTCTAATCACCGCATTTATAAGCCATTGCCAATAATTAAATAATGTTTAACTGTATAACTGTGAAACTGCTTATTTGATTAACAATGTTACGTGTGAAAAGTATGTGCCGTGAATTGGTTATTAAAACAATTACTGTAGTTTTACGTATTGACTCTTTTTTCTACCCTTTCATGGCATTGTTATCACAAGTTAGACTAAGTTATACGATAATAACAGTAGTGTACAATCTTAAGTTTGAGTTATGTAATAGTAGTTTCCCTTGATTATATGCTTTGCATTTTATGCCAAGGTTTTGTTTTGGCAGCTGATGTGAATTGCGCCAATTTAGGACACTGTTACTTCAAAACAGTTAAAAAAGCGCCCACATTTAGCACCTCAGATTATAACTCCATACAGTAAATACTTCCACGTAGTGACCGCAAACTGTAGTAGGTGTTTTGACTTCGATAGATAGCGTTTCTTGTTTTATTAATTACTTGGCATACCTTACTAAAACAAGCTTATTGCAACATGTTGTTCAGTGGTTGTGGCATTGGATCATGACTTCATACTGGAATTACTGTAATAATCTTCATAATTTATATAAAATCTAGATTCCTAATTCATTATCGCAGTTTAAAAAAAACGTTTACAGTATGTAATCATAGCAATGAAAGTGCTGACAACAAGGATCTCACTCCGAAATTGAGTACAAGGGGATTTTTCTATATTACAGACACATAGTGGTAATTTAAGTTCGTGTTCATTCTTTGATAACAGAACAGCAAATATAACGATATAACGAACCCCTTGGGACCTTTTTAATTTGTTCTTTATATCCGGAGTGTTATATCAATATAGCATTTTCCTATTAAATAAAGAAGGGAAAACATCGGTTAAGAAAATGTTTCCGTTATATCCGGAATTTCGCTATATCCGGAGTCTACTGTACTTGTTTTTCGTTCGTTTATTTTAATCACAGAGTCTGACTTAGTGTTCCTTTATAGCACATAATGTTGCTGCTGTTTAAAATTATTAGTTATACTTTAAGCTTTGCACTAAAATTGTATGTAGCCAGCTGTGTATACTTTACACGACCTTTTTAAAAATTATTTCTGCTTACTACAGGGGTAGTGACACCATGAAACAGGTAAAGCACAGTAAGGCAAAGCCGTTGCAAGCCAACTCGTTCACACTTACAACCCTATCTTGGGCTAAGGGGCTCCAATCTCGGGTCCGATATACAGGTAGGAGCCTGTATCGAATGACTCTATTATTCCACACTTTAATTTACCCTAAGAAATCCTTCATCAATTATCCATTCTTATTTTTAGAACCTATAAACTTGATTATGCTCTCAAAATAGTATGTGCTCCTTAACCATTTTCATAATTGGCTGATACGGGAGATAATTAATAAAGTTCTTATTGCTAGTATGAGTTGTGTTTACATAATGGCTGATTTCTGTAGCTTCTACAAGTCCAAATGGATAGATTGTACATACCTTTCTGAAATGCGACGTTTAAACCAAGTATAAATGCGAACTGTGAATCATTCTCCCTCTTTAGAAATTAACTTATTTTTATTATTGTTTTCCTTTATTGCACGTAATACAATTTTTTATTGATAAGAAATAAGAATTTTCATCTCTATGCATCGATGGATTAGAAAAATCTCTATTCCTCTCGATTATTGTAATGATGCATTCATTTTTCCCGAGAAAATGTACATGCTTCTTCTCACAGGACAATTTGATTGCGTAGTAATTGAAATTGTAGTTCCTGCTACCATTTGTTTAACAATGAGCTACACTATGTATTTACATATATCAGACCACGTAAGTGACTTGCAATCCATTTTCAGCCGAGATCGTGAATACCTACTTCTGTTCGTTTAAGTTTAGAAGAATTACTTTGCTGGAAAGCCCTGGTGGCTCAACTTGTCACGGAATGGATTAATGCCTCTCAGAATCGGCATATCTAAAGCAAGGAGCTTTAATGAGCTCCTTACTTAAAATCGAATTAGAAAATATTTGAGGGGGTAATGCCGATAATATTTGTATACTTGTATTTGTGTCATAATGTAATCTGTATGGACCAGCTTGTACAAACTACGGATAATGATAAATAAAAACTATATATGTACTCTCATTTTCTAATTATCGGGAAAATACGAAAATAAATTGGATGATTGGTGGTTAAACGCCCGTTTCAAAAGCTTTTACAGTTGTTTACAGTCAGACAGTTTGTTTGCCCCGTATAGAATTCGCAATATCTCAATATGTCAATGGAGAAATTCTCGTTAACAATGATAATCGATTTTTAAGGCGGTCGCCTGTTGGCGACCGCCTAAATAATCAAAGCGCTGTGAGCGCTGAAGGCTTGGGGGCTATAGGTTAACTCCCCGAAAAACAACTTTTGACCTACGTGTTTTGCGCTGAACCTTACCTAAAGCGCGGGTCGAAATGTGCAGAGGACGAAATTCAATATATGACACAGAATGAATGATTCACAAATATATGGGTGGCAGGGAAGTTTGTTTTATTATAAAACGTACGTTAAATGAAAAACAAGTCAAATGTTTGAACGCCACCAAATGGAGTGGGGGTTGCGATAAGTAGTAATGTTGGATTTAATGTATGGTGATTAACAAAACCTAATCTGTTTGCACTCTAATTTTGTATATGGCTGACCATTTGTTAATGTTTAATGATAAAAGATGATTCTACGTGAAGTCTATAGGCATTGTTTCCTCTGTATGAATTATCAAATCACTGAAATAATTTTTTTTTATTTTCCTAAGTTTAGAATTCTAACATATAAATTTGCTTCAATTTATATTATTCTTGTACGAAAGAAAAAATATTTCAAAGATATAAATTAATTTGTTCCCACTATATGAATAAATTAATTCTACTCCGGCGAGATTTCGATCTCTGATCTCCCGCGTGCCAAGCGGGGATACATGCCGCTGCGCTATCGAGGCATTGAGTTCCAGAGCGTATAACTTCGTTATTCACCAATACAAACGTTTGTTACGGAATGGCGGTACAAATTTATGTAAACAAACGAATTTAACTTCCCAGACACTTTAAATAAGAAGTGGACACATCATAAACTTGGTAGTTTCGTAAAGTATATTCAAAATTCTGTTAGTAGTCATTCGTTTAAAATCGGCTATTTCCGTAAAATTTAGACTGGTTCGCGATCTCAATTCAAAAGACCGCTAGTTGCAAAAGAACACACTGTGAAATCAATCTACAGTCTAAAAGTAGTTACGTCACCCCATGGAAATTTTACTTGCTGCATTCCAATATACACGCCACCTCCAGGTGGCGTGTAATAATCACATAGTCAACATTATAAATTGTTTAAGCCAATAAAAATAATTCGATCTGCGCTTTGTACAACTTTAAGCGATATGATCTGATGATGTGGATCGAAAATTATTGTGTACCAAGGACAAGACCTTGAAACAGAAATAAACAAAGCAATACCAGCAATGAAATATAAATACAGTACTGTACAATGTGTATAACAGAGAAAACCAAAAATGATTCTGGGTTACCTTGAAGTTGTAATCGGTGAAACCGTTCACTGGGCCTTGAATTGCAGCGTCCTCGATAAATGGCGGGTGATTTTGATCACGTGAGTTCCTTCTCGGGAATGTACGTAAATTAAATCTTTTTTTTAGAGAAATTTATTTTTAGGTAAATATATATGTAATTGTTCGTAAATAACAAAGTTGTCAATGAAATAACATCGGAAATTTGAAAATCAAACTACAAACTCTTATATCGAGCTCCGTACGTTTCCGTAAATTTCCGTAAATATCCATACTTTTCCGTGATATGCATATAGAGAATATTAGGCTACTGTCTTTTGATAACATGTGATATCAGGTGAGGTAGATGCGGTCGGAAAAGGCGAGGCTCTGCCGAGCCTTTTCCAGCCATATCTGCCGAACCTGATATCACCTGTTGTCAAAAGACAGTTGACTAATATTCTATTTATCATGCAAAATCTTCATATAATATATATTTTACACATTTAGGAGCCTAAAATAGAATAAATACGGTATTTATAAAAGAAAATGATTTCAAATTACTACATGTGCCTCGAAAAATAGTTCTACATTTCAAAGGACAAAAAATATAAAAACGACATAAATAAAGCTTTATAATTACCTTCATGTGACAATTTATGAATGTTTTAATGTTATATGTTATGATATTGTTTTGCAAACAAAATATTTGCAAAGACACACGCAAGAATTTCCAAGTAAAACATAGACATTTCAGAAATGGCGGCGTTGGCTCAACAGCACTGGGGTAGTCTAACTGTAAACAAACGAGGAACTTGAGAGTTGCTGTGTGAAAAGTGAGCGGTTTAAAGACAGTTTTCAACCTTTGATAGGTAGCGGATAGGTTTCAGGCTATTTCAATCGCGCATTTAGAACTTACTGTGAAAATTGGATAGTGATAGAAAAAATGAAAATCAACTTTTTCTCAAAATTGCTGTAGATGGATGGCAAATGATCTAACTAAGAAAATGAATACCAACAACGATATGTTTATTTCAAAAATAAAAATTCTACAGGGGGTTTTCAATTTTGATGGTGCCGTGCTGTTTGTTTTAAATCATTCAATTTATCTATTTGGGCTGAATTTTTATGCAATAACTACAACATTAACAATAATTTGTAAACTAAAATACAACAATGATAGGATAAATAAAATATTTTGATTACTCTTTCTCTGTGTTTGAACTTGAGGACTCTTGCTTGTTGAACTGGAAGTAGTCCGGCATGTGGGCGTGGTTACAAAGTGTTATCACGTCAGTGACGTGATATCATTTTAAAATATCGGACAGGTGTTATCGGTCAGATTTAATGCTAGTTGCATGATAAATGATGATCTTCCGTAATCAGCTAACAGCGCATAAATTTCTAAAACAGAAAAAAATGTGTAATGCAGCCTGTAAGCTATATAACTTCCTTCAATCGTTTGAAGTTGTATGTACTCTTTTTATTTGTAATATGTTCTTATCATATGCGACATTCAAACAGAAGATTGATCTGGTCTGTCTTGCACTACTTTCGCTTGGCGCATGTTTACAGTTGTTATTCGCACATAGCAGAGTTAAATTTCTTGCAGTGTTTGAAATGTGGTATGCTAACTTAGGCCTAGGGGACTTTCAAAAATTTGGCGGGAATCCGATCACCAGAGACACATAGCGGCATATATTTTAGCGCGAACACTTTACACAAAGTAGTGCTCTACTGTCTCTTTGATTTCGTGATGATAAGCACAATCCTGTCTAAATGGTTAAAGCACGATAGTGCATTTCGTCATTTTGATTACATTTTGTGTTAAACAGGAAATAGGTCAGCCCATCATGTGAATAATTGAATTTATATATTAGCCAAAATGACTGGATTGATCTTTTTCTCTTTAAAGCCAGTTGCACACACGACCGCCTTTTAGTACTTCGGTACTTTGATTATTAGTGTATGTAAGTGTCTATTAGTTTCCCCGCACCATTATCTGGTTAGCAAAATAAAAGAATCATGCCTGTGATATAAAAGAACAGCGTTTCATAATACTTACATTACATGCTCATAAGAGACTCTTTCGTAAACTGTGCCTAGACAAATAAGTCTTTTTCAGTGTCTACATGGACATAAATCTTCCAAAGTGTAAATGGGTACCAGTGGTGAAATACCAGACTCTCACAAGTGTGGTGTCTCAATTGGTACCATGCTCTCTCTGTGATAAGAAATTGGTTCAATCAAGTGTGATGTTTAAATGGGTACCAGGCTCTCACTGAGATAAGAAGTGGGTTCAATCAAGTGTGATGTCTAAATTGGTACCAAGCTCTCTCTCTAATAAAAATGGGTTCAATTACATATTGTTTCTAAATGGGAACCAGGCTGTCTCTGTGTGATAAGAAATGGGTTTCAAGTGTGGTGTCTAAATGGGTACCAGACTCCCTCTCTGATAGAAAATGGGTTAAATCAATTGGTGTCTTCATAATGTATGATCTAAGTTCTTCCGAACTAAAATAAATTTGTGTAAACTAGTATAAGTTAACACGTGGAGCACTTTTTCAATTTACAGTAATAAACTCTTACAGAGTCAATATTTCGGCTACTTTGTTTTACTTTGATATAAATTTAACCTTTATATTCAATTGTTTATAGTGTAAACAGTGTTTAACGAAATGGAATTAGAAGAGTTTGAAGTTGTTGCTTTGAAATATAAGATAAAGTTTACATTGTAAAAGACAAAAAAGGGTTGTTTTGCAAAATGTTCTGTAACTTTTATTGACTGATTAAATAAATTATTGCTTTCTTTTTTGTAAATGTACAATAAATAATGACATAGCAATTTTGCATAAAAAGTAAGGTTTAAGTAGTATCCTTATGTGTGGAAAAAACGGTAGAAATGCGTCACATTTAACGTACATCTTTTGTTAATTACTCCATTATTTGATCAGCCTACATCCGACCGATCCATAATTAAGTTTACTCACTTTCCCCATGAGATTTCTGTATTATTCATTGCAAAGCTACCATTTTAATTAAATATAGTTTCAATAATATAATAGATCTGAAGTATGGCATCGATCCTTTCATATTTTTATCAATTCTAACGTTAATTGTTAATTAGTTAACTTAGAGTTTAGCAGTACCTAGTTTTTGATCTTTGCAGCTAACACCACACGACTCCGGGACATTGTTAAGTCATTGTGTACTTTAGTATCGCAGAACTTTTAATTCCAATAAAATACTTAATTATATTTCGTACCATTGCATGGACATTTTAAGTCCGGGCAAGTATTTCTAGAAAAGGTTTGGTCATAACTGTAATACTTTTAAGTTAATTTGTAAGTTTGAACTGATTTTATAAACATATTGACATTTATTTATTCTCGGCTTTTTCCATCATCTTCGGCAAATGTAACTAAATGATGAAGAGGGATATTCTGCTGCTGGTATTTGTAATAGGTATTTGTTTCGGTAAGTATAGTTTTACTTTTTCATAAAAAGGTGTCAGGCATTAGATGTTTAAAAAAAACAGAAAGTTGAATGCATCTAGGCGAGTGACTTTTCTCATATGATAACTTGAAATGATTACATTAAATTAAAATATATCGTAAAGAATAATAAATTTAACGAAAGGATAATGATAGAACTGTGTTTCATTTACGCTTAAACAAGACTGGTTTTATAATGATACTGTGTCTTCACAGAAAACATGCTTCTTAAATATTTGTAAAATCATTGAAAATGCACTGCGCTGACATGAACATTCGATTCAAAAGCAACGACGTTTTCTGTACAAAAACGCTTAATGTCGACGGTAATACGACTTTCTATGCATTGTAAATGTTACAGGTACATGTAATTTATACATCTAAACCGATCATAGACCTTCAACTTATTCTAAAATTTCTGTAAAACAAGCAGAGTTTGTTTAACATTGATCAAAGATATATATTAATGAAATATATAAGTATATACGAGTCATAGATCAACCTAATTGAAATTGTCATCTTTTGATAGTTTTGAAAATCAAGCTATGAACAAAATTTGTAATTCCTAAAACTGATTTGATTGTTCATTTCGATAGAAAGTTCTTATACTTATTTGGCGCATTTAGTTGCAATAAAATGCAGTCTGAATCTCCTATTTTTACCTATTTATATATTTTATGACCTTCTTGTATCCCATTATTTTATTGTCCCCGTTTTTACAGAAGGATCGGATAACAATCTCGAACTTCTATTTTAAAAACATTTTATTGCAAATATATGATATAATAACAGTTGTACATGATTCAGCATAACATATTGTAGCATCGTAAAATTTCATTCTTATTTATACACTGAAAAAACACTTATATGTATGTTTTGACCCTCGTACAACTATGCAATAGAGATTTCAAGAATTGTTTTCTTTTTAATGTGCACGAACAATGTGTGAGATTTTGTCCTCATCCTGGGTCCTAGTTGTTTGTTTCTAATCTGAAATATCTAAAATTCTTTATGTAAAGCCAAAGCGGTATATTCTAGATTTTGTCTTTAAATACAGCTTATTAGTAAAAAGTTAAGAAAATCATCATTTATTATATAAAATGTAACTGATAAAATCCATGTAAGTTATATTACTGTTGAACGTGACCATCAAAATTTTAAGAAAGGTATTTTTCTATTCATTTATTTGATGCTGTTTTAACAAAGCTCAAGTGGTAAACGTCAGGTTATTTTCAAATACAGCTTACTAACAGAATAACTATAAATAAAGTCATCGTTTTTTTTTGTTCTGTAAAATGAAGCTGATACAATCCCTTTAAGTTATATTACACAAAAATTTAAGAAAGATATTTATCAGAATGTTCACTCTTTACAAAAATTATATAATCAAAATATACTAATCTGTATTTTTCCTGAGTTTTAATTCTGTTGAATACATTGTAAAACGGGGAAAATCGTTTTTGAAATCTGAAATTCCTAAACTTTTAGGTATGTTTTTATTTCTGAAAATATCAATAAGATAATTAAATCAGTACATGTATAAATTCTAACGTGTTTTCAAAACATTATATATAGTTTCAAGAATCCTGCTTGACCTAGTTTTAATTTTGCTATTTTGAAAAGTAATATAAATTTTATTATAAAAACCTTAGCATAATAATTAATCCCAAAACAAGTTTTTAAAACTCGTAACTTTAAATTTCCTCCATTTCGTATGAAATTAGAGCGGTTCGTAATAATCAGGGGAACCTTACTACAAAAAAAAAGTGATTTTTGTCTGTGAAAACTTGTTTAATACCAAACGTATGCAAGCAGTTAGGTAGGTTTGGGTTTTAAGAGCATAGTCACAATTTAATGACTTCTACAGAATTGTCATATATAGATTAGTGAGAGAAGGGTTCCAGCGAGTCAGTGTGAGCTCTTTCTTTGCTCCTACGCATTATGATAAATTACGTCATTTTAAAAAATAATATAATTGCTTTGGTAGGAATGGAAATCACACCAAGAAGCTTTAATGGTGCATTTTCTCATTTCAAGCTTTTTCTTCTTGACACTGTACAATGCTTCAAAGATAATATGCATATACAAATGTATCTTATTAAAAAAGTTTCTGTTACTGTGGTATAAAAAGTTTACAGAGCAGCAAACCTTTACTATCTTCATTTATTTCAAGTTTTCACGTTTCAAATATAAGCTCAATAATTAAATTATTAAACAATTATTTGATCTCATTGAAGGCATCCACAAGAGTCCTTAAAAACAACGACAAAAATATAATCTGTAAAAGGGTCATTATTTCTTTTGATACTTGATTCTACTTTTAAAAGTTAGGAAATTATTTTGAACATACGTATTTATGACTTCGAACTATTGAAAATCATTTAAAGGGAGAACACATCTTCAGCTTACTTGATAAAACTTGATTGAGTGGGAACAAGTGTCACCAAAGCCAAGTTCAACACTTTTACTAATATTGCTCTCTTTGATTCTGAGCGCTGAATTGCTGTCTCTAAACTTAGACGTTACCGGCATATTCAAGTGTTATATTTCATTTTGATGTATTTTGCTATTCATGAACCAGGAGTTACATGCAATTATTACCCCTTTACTATCATTATAATTATTTATTTCTTTAGTTCAGTTCAGTCTTCTTAGTAAAACAATTTTGATGAACAGTAAATTTTCTACGATTTTCAAGGAGATCTATAACTAAATTCATCTCGAGTGTCATTTACGACCAATAAATCATTGAAAACATTTTCTACGATAGTCAATGCAATCTAAAACGAAGTAAATTATTGAAAACTTTTTCTACGATAGTCAATGAAATCTAAAACTAAGTAAATCATTGAAAACTTTTTCCAGGTTGCAGCGATTATACTACAACACAACTGGATGACCATGCAGTAGTTTCAGGAGCAACTCCCGACAATGTTTACTCATATATATTTTACTTCAGTTTTTGTAAATTCGCCTGTTCATCGCCCTCACCTGTATGCACAGTTTCGTATGATCCAGACGACAATAAGTGTTACGTTTATTCAACGAGCTGTGGTGGATCTTGCTCAACGGAGCCTTCATCTGGCTGGATTGTTTATACAACTACGTGTACAGAAGTAGGTATGTACATTAGATAGCACATTGTTTATTACTTTTGGTTGTGTTTCAGAGCAGAGTTTACCTAGATAATTGTACAATGCTGGACAATATTCGAGACGATTTAGTTTTGGCTATTGAATTCCACACTTGGCTAATTCATATTTTTTTAAAAGATTCCTTTCACAATGATTTTTTTTAATTTTTCAAGGAGTCTGCTTGCTACCAAGTAAAATAAATTCTTACGGAAAATTACGCAGTTAACAGTATATGCGTTATGCGACTCACAAAACGATTTTAAATAATTGATTTTAACGCGATTAACATTTAGTGAGATGCTGAGCATGCACATTCAAAATTGTACTCGTAAAGAAACATCCAATGACAGTGTGAATTTTGTTTGTGAGAACATATCATATCTAATTAAAATACCAAAATTCACGTATGTTCAAACTGAAAACAAAGCAGCCGCTGAATAAGTGTCAAACAATGACAGCAATAACCTAAAGGTTGATAATTTTGGCGTTAAGGCGCAAAATATCTTGAACGGACAAATCACGTGCTCTGTCGGACCTTTGCTAATTAAAGACAAAAAAAACTCAAACAAAAACACTAAATCTCTGAAATAACTTCTTCTGAGTTATACATTTCAAGTTTTAACACTTAAACTATATATTTGGTTATACATAAACATACCTATAAAAAGATTTTCTGAAACGCATTTGAATATAAGATTCTTTTAAAATTCAATTCACAGAAACAGTTTTAACAATTCTCCTCGATTTCGAATTGTTTCAGAATGTCCAGCACTTTCCGATCCACCAAATGGTGTAGTCGATACATCAGCTGGAACTTCTTCTGGAGATCAAGCAACATACACCTGTAACATAGGATATGTTTTATATGGGTGGTCAGTTACAACGTGTGGCTCGGATAGCAACTGGGATAATTCAGCGCCGACCTGTTCACTCGTTGATTGTGGGTCACTTTCAAATCCAACCGATGGCATTGTTTCTTTCACTTTAACAACATATGGCTCTCAGGCAAATTATGATTGCAATACAGGTTATTCATTAAGCGGTTCATCTGTAAGAATGTGTGGCTCAGATGGAAACTGGGATTATTCAGCGCCAACTTGTTCCCTTGTTGACTGCGGCTCACTCTCGAATCCAACATATGGCACTGTTTCTTTCACTTTAACAACATATGGGTCTCCGGCAAATTATGTCTGCAATACAGGTTATTCATTGAGCGGCTCATCTGTAAGAACGTGTAGCTCAAACGGAAACTGGGATAATTCAGCGCCGACCTGTTCTACCGTTGACTGCGGCTCACTTTCAAATCCAACGGATGGCATTGTTTCCTTCACTTTAACAACATATGGCTCTCAGACGAATTATGATTGCAATACGGGTTATATATTAAGTGGTTCTTCTGTAAGAACGTGTGGCTCAGATGGAAACTGGGATAATTCAGCGCCAAGCTGTTCACTCGTTGACTGTGGGTCACTTTCAAATCCAACCGATGGCACTGTTTCTTTCACTTTAACAACATATGGATCTCAGGCACATTATGACTGCAATACAGGTTATTCATTAAGCGGCTCATCTGTAAGAACGTGTGGTTCAGATGAAAACTGGGATAATTCAGCGCTGGTGTGTTCACTCGTTGACTGTGGCTCACTTTCCAATCCAACCGACGGCACTGTTTCTTCCACATTTACAACATATGGATCGCAGGCACATTATGACTGCAATGTAGGTTACACACTTAGCGGGTCTTCAGTAACAACGTGTGGTTCAGATGGAAACTGGGATAATTCAGCACCGATGTGTTCACTCGTTGACTGTGGCTCACTTTCCAATCCTACTTACGGCACCGTTTCTTTCACATCGACAACATATGGATCTCAGGCAAATTATGACTGCAATACAGGTTATTCATTAAGCGGCTCATCTGTAAGAACGTGTGGTTCAGATGGAAACTGGGATAATTCAGCGCTGGTGTGTTCTCTTGTTGACTGTGGCTCACTTTCCAATCCAACCGACGGCACTGTTTCTTCCACATTTACAACATATGGATCGCAGGCACATTATGACTGCAATGTAGGTTACACACTTAGCGGGTCATCAGTAACAACGTGTGGTTCAGATGGAAACTGGGATAATTCAGCACCGATGTGTTCACTCGTTGACTGTGGCTCACTTTCCAATCCTACTTACGGCACCGTTTCTTTCACATCGACAACATATGGATCTCAGGCAAATTATGACTGCAATACAGGTTATTCATTAAGCGGCTCATCTGTAAGAACGTGTGGTTCAGATGGAAACTGGGATAATTCAGCGCTGGTGTGTTCTCTTGTTGACTGTGGTTCACTTTCCAATCCAACTGATGGCACTGTTTCTTCCACATTTACAACATATGGATCGCAGGCACATTATGACTGCAATGTAGGTTACACACTTAGCGGGTCATCAGTAACAACGTGTGGCTCGGATGGAAACTGGGATAATTCAGCACCGACTTGCACACCTGTTGACTGTGGTTCACTTATAAATCCTTTTTTCGGTTCAGTCACATATACGAAGACCACTTACGGCGCCCAAGCAAACTACACATGTAACACGGGTTACATTCTTACGGGATCGAACTCAAGGTCATGTCTTTTAAACGGAACTTGGGAATTTATCGAACCTGAATGCAAGTCTACAGGTAATATAAACTTAAACTTTACGGGTTGGAGAAGGACAGCCATAATTTTTCGTTACATTTAAGTCTCATTTTGACTTTTTAAATTTTTACAACTTATTCCGTTAGTAAAATGTTGAATATGGTTGAAAGAAAAATGAATCCAAATGACAAGAGATAAAACTACTATTGTTAAATCTTAATGAGACGGATAACCTTCAATTCTGAGTTTTGATGCTTAAAGGACATGTTTTCGGATTTCTTAAAAATTGAATACACGTAGATCGGAATTCAATTACCTTTTTCTTCGTATACGAGCAAGTACAGTAGAGATGTTAAATTTAAATTACGTAGTTAGGTGTTTTGTAGTTAGGTGTATTTACATTGTTATTAAAATTATTCCTTCGAAATTCTTTAACAATATCTATTGGTATCAAACACATGGGCTAATATAAAATAAAACTGTACACAACGAACCAAAATGATAATAGGTCAAGCCACAAGTTTTCTTAATGACATGTGTAGGATTTTCTAAAATTAAATACTCGTAGTTTTAAACTCGTAGTTTTAAATGGCCTTTTTCTCGTATATTTTTCTTCGTATATAAGTACAGAAAGTATGTCGATTTGAAATTACGCATTAAGGTGTGCTGTAGTTGGTTACAAATGTACATAGTTTATGAAATATGTCCTTTTAAATTTGTTTACCATATTTTAACATCAAACACATGTGATAATACATCAACATATGCACACAACATAACAATCTCCAAACTTACTGTGTAAGTTATCATGTATAGGTACATACACAAATATTACTACAACAGTGTATATTGATTCTTTCGTTGACAAGCAATGCTATGCACTCAGTTTACTGTGGTTTTTTTTTTTGTATTTTGATATATAGTAAAGTTATTCGATAAGCTTGTAGATTTTGATTTTGAATATGTTTTCTATTTAAAGTGTACTTCAATTTTATTTAAAGCTAGTAATTCAATTGGGTGAATTAATTTAACTTAATATTTAATTAAACGATCGAATCAAAAGCGACATCATTAACATCATGTGTATTTTGGGCCCTGTTGAATGCACTGTTACAAATAATGGCGAGTGCGGAATACACGTTGTACGTTAAGGATTGTTTCTGTACGGCCGTATTTTGTGGTTTAATAAAGGCTTTGTTTCTGAAAGGATATTTATAGGTATATAATAAATGCTGTTATCTGAACATACATCATTTGATCTTTTATTTGTGTCTTTAAAATTATTGGGAAATATTATAGGTTTGAACTGTTGGCGATATTCTTGGAACTGTTGATTTGGCGGGAACAACGAGCTTGCGAGTTGTTCCCGCCAAATCAACGAGTTCCAAGTAATATTTCGCCATACAAGTTCAAAACCTTTTATTATATACTTTCATATTGAATATGAACAAAATGACACTCTTTAAGCAAAAAAACAATAAAGAATCTTGAAATTTCTCAGACAACTAGCGTACATTTCACCATGTACATTTTCTTTATTGCGTATTAATAGACTCGATTCAATATTGTTGTTTATATGTGACGTCATTTATTAGGAGAAACGTTGACGCCAATTGTACGGTAAGAAATTTCAGTTGCCGTCCGCCATCTTGTTTTTGAAAAACGCAAGACTTTTCCTACGGATGCAGGTTTGTACTTTGAAATGTGAATACATCAATTTGATGTACGTTCCTAAAAATGTTTTCTCTTTCTTATGACTACATGCAAAACATCGTTCCTTTCGTTTATCAATACTTGGCTGAACTACGTACCAGTAATTTTCGTAACCAGAACTGGTATTGCGTGCCCTAAAAAATTCGAACCTTTTAAAAAATGAAACTCTTTTACGTCTACTTGAAAATGACTAAACTTCGACATAGAAACCTCATTAAAACGATGTTTGCAAACAAATAAAATAGTCCGTACAGCTGATCGCTAGGACCGCCCTCCCTTGCCAACGTTCAGTATCATTCCTTACCAACGTGCAGTATCGTAGAATACTGAACGAACTCTCTAAGGCAAAGTGAACGGGGCAATATGAAAGTATATAATAAATTGAGATACATACCTGAGTCAAATGTGAATGAACCAGCTGTACCTGCTTTAAAAAAGAAGCTTTGTACGTATTTCGACGCCGTTTATGGAAAGACAATGGAACATTATTGTGTGTCGTGATATTTTGAGTTAACATAATTGACCTATAAATTATTTCATAAATAATAACCCAGTCATCCACTAAACCCCGTCAAAGAAAATAACAGTATGAAATTCTATTTTTGTTATACCCTGTTTTGTGAGATGATTACTTTCTAAAGACCCTCGTTCATTTTTTTCACAGTAAGTCTGTAAGTAAAGATCGATCGAGTTTTGTATTTTTCTACTTCAATTGGCAGATTGTGGTTTTCTAACAGATCCCGTAAACGGTAGGGTACACACTCCTGCAGGATCCACGTTTGGTAACAAAGCTACATTTTCTTGTGATTCTGGTTATGCACGTTCACATGCAGCGCCAAGAATATGCCAGGCGACTTCAAAATGGTCAGGCACGAGTCCTACTTGTAATTTAGCAGGTATGTTGACATTCAACATGTCCAACACTTGCCTACTTACTAAAATGTTAAATAATTTAGTTTGTGCAGGAGCTTCCAATATAATTATATCAGTAAAATAGATATGTGTTAAATTTAAGATTTTTTGTGTACACAAACTAAATACTTTCAACAATTTTCCTCAAAATTTCGAATTGTTTCAGAATGTCCAGCACTTTCCGATCCACCAAATGGTGTAGTCGATACATCAGCTGGAACTTCCTACGGTGATCAAGCAATATACACCTGTCACATTGGATATGTTTTAGTTGGGTCCGCAGTTACAACATGCGGCTCTGATGGCAATTGGGATAATTCAGCGCCGACCTGTTCACTCGTTGACTGCGGGTCGCTTTCTAATCAAACAGACGGCACTGTTTCCTTCGTATTAACAACATACGGATCTTATGCAAACTATGATTGCAATACAGGTTATTCATTAAATGGCTCATCCGTAAGAGCTTGTGGTTCGGATGGAAATTGGGATAATTCAGCGCCTATTTGTACACCTGTTGATTGCGGCTCACTTGCAAATCCTGTTTTCGGTTCTGTTACATACACGGAGACTACGTACGGCGCCCTAGCTAACTACACATGTAACTCGGGATACATTCTTATGGGGTCGAACTCAAGGTCATGTCTTTCAAACGGAACTTGGGAATCAAAGGAACCTGAATGCGTGTCAACAGGTAATGTAAACGGTATTTTATGTCAAATTAAAGGGAAAAGGCTGAAAGTAGATGTAACGTGTAAGTAAGTCGCATTGTTTAGTTTAAATTCATTTGAGTCTTACGAATGATTTACGTGTTAAAATACGATTTATTGTATCACCTTTCCCAGTGTTTTTCAATTTTGTTCAGTACCTGTTTTTGTTTTTTTTTATTTAAGAAACGTAGCTTGACAAATGATATAATGAGTATACAATGTATTCATTCTATAAAATAACTTTTACTTTTACCGAAAATCTAAAATATTTTAATTCAAAGTAAAACGAGGACATTAGTGTCTAAATCTCAGATTTTACATAAAATAATGGATTGTTATTTTTATATTCAACAAACGAATTAGTTTGAATTAAATCATCGTTTCTTTTAAGTATTCAAAACGTTCAGTTTCAAATTACGTTATTAACTTATTATAATTTTAGTTTAATGTTTTAAATTTCCTTTGTTATGAAGACACAAAATGAAAAGTCATGCTAGTGTTATGTTTAAACGGTCAAAAATAATTTGAATAAGATAGTCGCGGCATTTCATAACGAATTATAATGTACTTATCTGTGAGCCTGAAATTAAGTGCCTCGAAAATAAGAGTATATGCTCTAACTTTCGATATCTTGGATGTAATGCAGAAAGTAAATCACGGCTTCATTCTTTGGGCGGACTGCCTTTTCTTTAAAAGTCAAAGTCATCAAAAAATATACTTAACAATTTTAAAAATGCTACCAGAGATGTGACGGGTATTTTATCGTAATTGTTAAGTGTAATTTTGAAAATTTAAAAACTCTATTCTTTTTGCCATTCCTTAAACTTATTCAACAAGTTCATTACAAAATTCAAGCATTCTTCGATCGAAACATGGTTTTATAACGCTAAAAGAGCAATTTCACTCACTGCAAAAATCTATGACTTATTAAAAAGTTGCATTTTAAATGCATTTGTTCAGTATATAAACGCAAGCGATCTATTTTAGGTGCGACAACAACCACCACAGCGGCTCCTCTACCACAGAAGTTATACATTATGCCGTGCATATGTAACACCAACAAGACCTTTGTCAATATGACACAGGAGGAAATCGTCCAACAACTTATTGCGGACACAAAGATTGACACAAAAGAAACTTCCCTTGCTCAGTACAAACTCAAGAGTCGATCCGATCCACGAATGTCTTCTAAGATGATAGGGATGGTAGCTATAGTTGTATTGTCGGTCATGGGCGGCTTGATACTATTCTGTGACATTTTAACGATGCGTGCTACTCTAAGGAGCCTTGAAGTCTGAGACGTCGAATCAGTACCAGATAAATGACGTCACTGAGGCTACCAGGAAAATTACGTAATTTCTCATACAAACGTTTAACTTAATATACATGTATATAGAACTAAACTTAAGAGATCCGATTGGTATACCTATATATATATATATATATATAATATATATATATATATATATATAACTGTATATATCCGAACTAGACAGATGATACCTGGAATCTAAACCGGAAATACTGGTGCTGGATGCGATGTACTGTAACCAAAGCTTGTCTTCGCTCTTATTGTAGCTGTATAGTGGTGCATATTGTTATCACTTTAGATAATACATCATTACTTCATGCATACAATACACTTAAGGGAACTTCTAACGTTACCTTTCAATATTTTTGAATATCTCAGAAACTATACCAGATATCTTAACCAAATTTTCACAACACGTGGACTGTTGTATTTCGTCGCCAGTGAACTAATACAACATTTGGTGGTTGCGTAAATACCAATTTACCGCAAGTGTACTTTAGGCTACCCTCGAAATCGAAAGTCGCAAAAATGAACAACGCATTTCACAGGTTTAAAATCAATATTTTAATCTGTTATTCATTCTCTACATTGTTTAACAATAGTTAATTCATAAAATATTAAAAATAAAATCACAAACTCAAATTCCTTTAAACAAGGGAAACAATTTCACAAAGCGCAAACCAAAAAAATGCAAAAATTTCACATACAATCAGACCAACAATTTGAGCCCTTTCTAGCTATTTTCCTAACTCAAATTTCAACATGTATGAAATGGAGATTAAGTTGATTATAATAACCTATGTTAGTGGAAGCGATCATCCACAGGTTCCACGTTCAGATTGGTTTTATTTTCGGACAGTTTAGGAAGTGTCATAATAGCATAAAGGTACCCTTAACCAGAATAATCAGGCGCTCTAATTATTGGTTATTGTCTTCCCAGCAACATCGTTTTCGAAAACATGTACAATATTGTCACCTTATCGGGTATTCAGTCAATGTAGAATGAAACATTCAAGTCAGAGAAAAAATGAAATGTGACCGCACACAAGGCCCAGTAGCAGTGACTTTTATACGTGCATTCCGTCCAATTTCATTGCGAAATCGGCAAATTTTGCAACTTTTGATTTTGGGGATTATTATCTTTGAGCGAGTGTAGTTTAATAATCGATAGGTAATTTACAATAAAAATTATACAAACTTTGTCTAATATACTATTTATTATTCGTGTGAAGTTTAAAGTAAATTGTTACAGTGGTTTTCAAAATAATGAATAAAGACTAAAGGTAGCGTTAGAAGTTCCCTTAAGTGTAGTCATTCACTGAAACTTGCTGTTGTTTCTAATGGATTTCGTCATCATCAGCTTTGATTGTTTTCACGTTCTTCATTTTCCATAGCGGCGTCATGTCATGGGATAATCATCCCCGTGTACATCCATGAGCACAGCAGTCAAATGTTATACTAGTAAAGCTTGTAATCAAAATACCTAAATATTTGACTTTTTTAATCAAGATGGCCATTATGACCTTATATCGCTTTCCAGTGGTCCATGTTGTTTGGCGAGATATAACCTTCAATTACATACATGGTATAAATTTAGCAATCGATTAAACCTTTGAGTTCTCAGGAGAATTCTTTCAGGTTTCTGAACATATACAGGTATTACGGAAATAAATCTCCTGAACAATTTTTGTCGAGTAACTAAATATGACCAATGTCTACTGATGAGAAATTGTTTAAAATTTCATGTAACATAAATGATATTACTCCATCCTTGTTCAAAACTTTAATCGGCTGTTAAGCTAACAGCCGATCAAATGTTGACTGAAAAAAGAATATCAAAGTCAAATGAATGGCTTTTGAAAAAAAAACAAGTTTTCTTAAATTTCATTTGGGCCGCTTCAAATACACTTACATGTAAAGTGTTGTTCTGGCACACAGGAATGTTTCTAAGGGGTTCTATCACACGCTCAATTCATATTCTAATGTAAGATGAGATGCTTCCCGAATTAGGTACAGTTACTGTTTATTTCCTCCGCGTATCCTCTATAACACGAGAATTTCTCTGTGTGCTAGAATCCGTTTCAAGACGCACGAGTCCCTTTTCGAGCAGTCCTATGTTTTTAAAGGGATACGTTCCATCGTGACCTATACTGCACCTGTCGACGAGTGCAAGAGAACTTGAAAGTCATACACGTCATAACTCTTGCCGTAAAAGTATGTCTTCGCTCAATATTAATTTCGTAATAGTCTAGACGTAATTGACTTTGTTTTGTTCTGGTGCAAACGACTCTACAAGGAATGTTTGCTCTTGCTTCATCTCGAATAGGCAAGACAATGAATCGCTTCAAATTTATTTTTTGCAATTTCATGGCAGCTGTTAATATAGGTCAAGAAAATGTTCGGTCTTTTAAGCTAAACTAGGCGGCTTATGTAAATTTTAATACACTGGTTTAAATTTATTAGATTAGTGTCAATAATATGTCCAATAAACAGGTATGCTTTGCTTATTGTTCGAAGTATGTTGATGATGACAAACCGACACTTAAATGTATAAACTCAGTGCAATAGTAACGCACTCTTGTGACCCATGTTTTCGGCGAATAAAAAACTTGTGAGCATTCTAGGTAGACGTTCCTTAATCATATTGATGAAGGGTCACTCAAGAATCATTCTGGCAAAATATTTTAAAATCGGTCAATTTATTCTAATTCGAAGTGTGTTTGCTGAACAATCTTGACAGAGTGTACCCGAGAAACTATTTGAACAACAGCTTTTGGACAATCTTGCAGTAGGGAAGACCGAAAGAGCCTTATAGTCAAATTATATTGCAGTTAGAAAAGATCGTTATATTCGTGTCCTCTGTCACAGCAGCCAGACGACTACCTTTAAGAAGTTATGAATAGAACAGTCTGTACAAATAGAAATATATATGTACTTCATTTCATTGGAGAGCTGGCTTCAAAAGCGACGAGTGTTGCTAAAATGAAAACTTTCTACGACATTAACAAAGAAAGAATATCGTCCAAATAAATAATTCCTTTGAAATTGCCACCTGTGGCTCCAGATATTTCTCAAGTTTACTAAATTGATTCTGCCCGCCAAGGACCATACTTAATGACGTCGGTAGAGGAATCACATATATGCTTATGCTTATACAATTAATTGTGCAATGATGTGTACATATTTTTAATGATTCATAAAAATGCAACTCTGATTACGGCTTGACGGATGTTGCACAAACATTTCACGGCTACTGTGTTTACATAGATTAAGTGCAATCCTTTGAAGACAGACATACAACTTCATTAAAGTACATACTGTACTTTGTAATTAGGCATGTAACCAAACTTTCGAAAAGTGTAGCAATTTGAAATATTTCACGACTAATATCATGCACAGCAAAGGCCAGATCCACGGCCCAATCACGAGCAAGTGCAGTAGACAGGGAAGTCATTGTGTCAGCAATACAAAGGCATAGTTCCTGTCAGATGAAACATATACGCATCGGACACCAGCATGAACAATTAATAGATGGAACAAGGCAGTCTAAAAGAAAGCCGTATCCCCCGCCGCAAAATAAGAATATTGCCGGAATCAGTTATTTCGAGTGTTGTTTTCTCATGAATTCTTCCATATGCAGTTAAAAAGTATGTTCTACACATAACCTGTATTTGATTTCCAGTGCAAAGATCATTGGTTCGACGAGGCGAGACAGTTGGCCAGTTTCATTCAAATCAATCAAGCCATTAGGAGAAACTGAGCGAACGCAAATTAAACTTTTGACCTCAAGTTGTGTCCTCGACCTTGAGCCAGTGACCGTAACACGAGTTCCACACATTGTTTCGATGTGATCATTTGACTGAAAGTTCATCAAAATCCTTAAAAAAAAGGTCAAGAGGCTCAATTCTTTGACCTTGGTACAAGTCTGTGGCTTGCAGATTAACTAGAGGTAGGAACCAACATATGTTTACATACAGCTTTTAAAACAATATCCCTCCCGGAAAGGCCAGTTTTACCCAGGGGATAATTTGGAGCAAACAAGAAGTTCAAGGTACTCAACATGCCATATCGAAGCTTACGTTGTGGCTTCGTGATTCGAACACGACCAGATCAAACTAGGTTCTGCTCAAGGTCAATCTGAAATCCCAGTGAGCATAATTTGACCGGAGATTCACCAAAATACGTGCAAAGTATCTAAGGTAATGCCTAGTGGTTTAGACAAGAAGAAATGTTTGAAAAGTTTGTGACCTTGAGCTCATGGACTGGTTTAATATGGGTTCTGCCACATTTCATTAATTTGGCCTGTGGTTTCGAGATGTCATTTGACTCAAAATGTTCAAGAGCGGACATCTCCTCTTAAAGGGAGCCGAGGAGAGCAAGAAGTTTAGACCAGTTCTTTGAAATTTAGTTGTGGCCAAGACTCGGCATGGCCATGGGGATTCTGCACATCTGGACGGGTTGAACATCTCTAAGTTTAAATAAAATCCTTCAAATGGTTAAGGAGAGACACGGTGCCAACAGGAAATCAAGACTCAAACCTTTGACCTGAAGTTGACCTAAACTTTGAGCCAGCATGACCGGCTCATGGGCCAGGTTCTGCACATCTTAAAGAGTTGAACATCTCCGCAAAGTTTAAATAAAATCCTTCAACGGGTCAACGAGCGGACAGGAAATGTTCAATTACCCTACAAATCAGTCAACTGTTGGTTTAATCCTGCTTGTAGCACATTTATTTCACCGGTCCTCGGCATGAACCTCTGTATGCCGAGCACACAAGCAAGTGAGGTTTCAGTTTCATGTTTCCAGCATGGCGTGTCCTGGGTATTGAACCAATTGTTGGTTTGGTATGGATATAATGAAGCAAAACTTGTTCAAGAATGAATTACATTTCAGTTTAATTCAACAAGTGTCAATGTACATGAATAAAAACGTTTGTAATGTTTATAATGAAGCAAGCTAAATGAGCTAAAATGTTCTAATAAAACGCATCTCATTTTACTGGCTTGAAACTAAAACTATAGAACAGGTTCATACAAAATGTATCCCGATAACGTTTGAATAAGTGAAAAACTTTTACAGATGACCACCTGGGTCACTTGAAAGTTGAACAGCCAATATTGTAATCTTTCGAACAGCAAGGCTTGCAACTGCCAAGCAACATAACCTCTTGTTGGTCAGCTACTAGTATTGTTGTATTGGCTGACTGGCAACTTAAACCAGGTATTAGTATCTATACTCTTTAGAATAGAGATGATTTATTTATGTTTTAACACAGACAAGTAATTGCAGCGTCATTCAGTTTGTAAATTCTAAATTTCAAATCAGCTTTCAACATTGTATTATTCTACAATTCACTACAGTGACAATTTTCACTCTGTGTAGTAATGTCCTATGTTTGGAAGAAAGAATATATCAACAATATTTCAAACACTAATGTTTAATTCCTGCTGATCATCCAGAAGTACAAATTCTGGATTCGACAATCAATATTTCATAAAGAAAGAATTTACAGATTGTGGTTTTCTGTAGGTCAAAACAAAGACATGTCAACAACAAATAAAATGTAAAATGCCAAAAAATGAACACATTTATTCTTAACAGTACCTCGTTACACCGGTAAAAAACATAAACAGTCATTAAAGTCTAAGCATACATCAAAACAGATTTTACTCTCATGAAACAACTAAAATGTTGATACTAAATAATTGTGTTCTATATTAATCCATCAAGGAGCTTGGCTGTAGAAATAATTTGGTTTTGCCCACACCAGTCTGCATACAGACCAGCCTTTACCCAACACAGTCTAATCTCCGTCCCTACTGTGTTAATATCTTGTCATCTGAAGTCAATGTGATATAAAAGTGGTACAGAAGATTTTTGTCGCGATAGTATTTGGTTAATATAAAAGGAGTGGTAATGTAAAGATGCAAGTTTTTGAGCTCATTCTTGAAGACGTTCGGGAATAAACATAACGTGCATGTATCTTTAATGTTTTCCACCACAGATATACACCCAGATTTGTTTCTTCTCTTCTGAACCTTAATAAATTTTGCTTGGTAAGACAATTCCTCATCTGCACTCGAAGAGGTTATTATAGTCAAAAGCTGTTTGATGCCACTCGGAGGTACTAAACACTGTCTTTATTGTCCACCACAACTCCTAGTTGGTGAAGCACGACACTGTATTCTCACGATCTCACAAAATGTTTTTCTCAGTTTATTTCACTTTCTATCAATCATCTTCCTGTTCTTGCTTAATTTTCTTCTTTTTCTTCTTCTTCTTTTCTGAGCTTGGTTCCCCTACTGATATATCCGCTGGTTCCTCTATTGATACTGTAATGAAACAGGATAAAATTCTTCATCATTCTAGAACCATCACAGAGAACAATTCACCCTCCATCAACTAACTGTTTTAAACTTAAGTCCCAAATGCATTTTAAGCCTTCTTCCTCGTACAAGTCCCATCCCAACATGACACACACTACCGTACCTTGTTTTCAACAGCTTTCATTCAAGGTCAATATAACTTGGTATCTTCTCTATAGTAAAACCATCAAGCTTGTTGAACAAAGGAACCTTGGAAAAGGTGAGTGTATTTGTTACACTGTACTACAATCTTTGTCATTATTCAATGACCTTGTTACAAACTTAACAATGGACTTTGTCCGCAAAGGAATTCTACATTACAGAGCTTTCTTATTATAAAATGGTCACTTTTTACTCAATGGAATCAGCAAGAATGCAGTCAATCAATCCAGGTGGACGCATGAAATTCACATGCAGTCGATCAATCCAGGCATAAGCATGGATTTCATATGAATTGATACTACAGTCTGCAACTAATTTCTAAATGTTAAAACTTACCATCTCCTTGTGAAACATTCATACTTTCTCTATCCTTTTTCTTCTTTTTCTTCTTTTTAGAACCTTCATCAATGTCACCATTGGGTGCTGCAATAAATGCATTTGTTCCATGATAAAACTCTTCTTTAAATTGTCAACAATTTCGACAGCTAAATGAGCATGGAATATCATTTCTAAATTATACAAATGAAAACAAATCATTGTTTTAAAAAAAAGACCTGTTTTTGTAAGGAAGCCTTCTGAACACCACCTTAAGGTGCGGCAAACTCTTTGAATTTGCTAGTATTCTGACTGGTAAACCAGTCAAATTTCTCAGAGTAGTCATGGAAATAGAAGAGAAACTCTTCAAGAGGGTACTGGTTCATTCTCAAGGCCGAGATAAATATCTTAGAGAAACCAGAAGCCAGAATCCTCAACTTTTTACCTGAAGATTTAAATCTAACAGGACAGCTGTTCACTGCCACACGAGTCACAGCCTATCTCAAGTCAAGACATATTTATTTAAAAAGTCAGGTTGAGAATAACATTGGTACAGAGTATACTAAAGAGCTTTAAAAGGATGTTGCTAAGTAACTGTTAAATCTCTCACACCTTCAGTGATGACAAAGTCCAGTTATCATTTTCTTACCTTGAGGTTCTACTTTAAGGACTTTCGGTTTGACTTCTACCTCTTCATCATCGTCATCAAATTTTCTTTTAACTGCTGGTAAAGTGCTGTCTGCAGTGTTGTTGTATGTTCGGACTTGACTGAAAACAAATAACATGATCCCTACATTTTTTAACTAATCACATTTCAAGTGTTCTCAGTTGATTTATAAGATGCTGTGACCTTACTTTTCCTAACTTCTAGTAATCTTTAAAAAAAAATTATATATTTGAACATCTGCTCAAAACACAAACTGCCGAATTAGAAATATTTCTACAAACATTGTATACAGAAAGACGTCTCAGGAAGATAGATTTTTAATCATAGACTTTTCATTTGTCCCTATCTATCTTACATTCATCATAGACATTCTGTATATGTATCACAGTTTACAGAGAGCCATCTGTTGTTGTGAGTTGTATGGTGGCACCACAAACTAGAGCTATCACTAAATTTGATTCATACCCCCAAAAGACTGCTTTATAAACTGAGGAAGTTCGTAGTAACAGAATACCTTGCAAAAAACCCCACTAAAATAGAGACATTGTTCTTGGCAATTACTCTGTAATTAGTCAAGAAAGAGTTATGGTTCTTGTACACAGCACTTCCTCTGATTGTGCTGGACCATTGTATTAAGTTGTATTGCATTCCAACCAGTAGTTTTCAAGTTCTGTTCTGCGACAAGGAAAAGTAAAATGGGCAATAACTCTGTAAATACTCAAGATAAGAGTTATGGTTCTTGTACATTGCACTTCCTCTCACTGTGTTAGACCATTGTATGAAATTGTATTGAATTCCAACCAGTAGTTTTCTAGTAATGCTCTGGACAAGGAAAAGTAACGAAGGGCAATAACTCTGTAATGAGTCAAGATATAGTTATGGATCCTGTGCACTGCACTTCCTCTCAATGTACTTGACCATTGTATGAAGTTGTATTGAATTCTAACCAGTAGTTTTCAAGTAATGCTCTGGACAAGGAAAAGTAACGAAGGGCAATAACTCTGTAATGAGTCAAGATATAGTTATGGATCCTGTGCACTGCACTTCCTCTCAAGTACTGACCATTGTATGAAGTTGTATTGAATTCAACCAGTAGTTTTCAAGTAATGCTCCGGACAAGGAAAAGTAACAAAGGGCAATAACTCTGTAAATACTAAAGATAGAGTTATGGTTCTTGTACACTGCACTTCCTCTTATTGTGCTTGACCATTGTATGAAGTTGTATTGAATTCCAACTAGTAGTTTTCAAGTTATGCTCCGGACAAGGAAAATGCAACAGACCGCCTGACCAACCACCGGATGACTCCTATATACCCCCCCAAACTTCGTTTTGGGGGTATAAAAACAGTATGTGTAATAATAGGACAAATCATATCACTAAAATTAAACCCATGCCAATATTACTACAAATACAGTACATGCATTACTCTAAATGTCATTTTAACTGCATGCTGAAAATACTGCTTCTAGAATATTGTAAACCATTCTAGAAGTAATTAATTAATTTTCATACATATTTCCGCAAATTTACCAATGTGAGATAAACTTATCTCACATCGCTGCCGGACTATTTTTACCTTAATTGTAAGCAGACATAAAAATAGAAAAATGGCTGTAAAATTGTTATTTTTGAAATAAACATAGGGTTGTTGGTATTCATTTTCTTAGAACTTTAGATCGTTTTCTATCCATCTATAGCAGTTTTGAAGTAAAATTCGAGAAAAAGTTGATTTTCATTTTTTCATCCCCATCCTGTGTTTGCACGAATTTCTTCTTACTTGTGTGAAAATGCGATTTAAACGGTGAGAAAATAAATCTGACCATGTCCATTGAGTTGTGGATAAGGAAATCCCACCCCTGGGGTTGAGATACGTCCAAAAAACTCCGCCCTTGGGCGTATGGGTTTATCCCCTGGACTGGTAACCCTGGGGGGAACGACACAGCCTCGTTTTTGGACGTATCTCAACCCTCGGGTGGGATTTCCTTATCCACAACTCATGAACATGTTAGATTCACTTTTTGTATATATATGCGAAATCTTGTTGGTTTACAGTATCTTTTTTTTATAAAATGTCTCAGTGAGATAGGTTTTAAATCAAAGACATTTCATTTGTCCCTATCTATCTCCACATCATCATAGACAAACTGTGTGTAATAGTTACTTCTCAAGTTTTAAGCCTTTTCTCTGGAACAAGTTCAGTGTATAGCTGATGGCAGTTTACCTTATAATTGTCTCTAGCATAAAGCAGTACTAGATCAGGTAAAATCTTTTATGAAATGTGTTTGTCATAGAGAGGTTGATTCCTTTGGGAAAGAACAGGTTTGTCTTTTTATGGAGGTTGTTGTTCTAGAATTTGAAGACATTTGAAGAGTTTGGACTGTATACTGTTTTATACAGTATTATGTCTCAGTGAGATAGGTTTTAAATCAAAGACATTTCATTTGTCCCTATCTATCTCTACATCATCATAGACATAAACTGTGTGTAATAGTTACTTCTCAGGCTTAAAGCCCTTTTTCCAGGAACAAATTCAGTCTATAGCCGATGGCAGTTTACCATATAATTGTCCCTAGCATAAAGCAGTACTAGATCAGGTAAAATCCTTCATGAAATGTGTTTTTCATAGAGAGGTCGATTCCTGGGAAAGAACAGGTTTGTCTTTTTATGGAGTTGTTGTTCTGAATTTGAAGACATTTGAAGAGTTTGGACTGTATACTGTTTTATACAGTATTATGTCTCAGTGAGATAGGTTTTAAATCAAAGACATTTCATTTGTCCCTATCTATCTCCACATCATCATAGACATAAACTGTGTGTAACTGTTACTTCCAGGCTTTAAGCCCTTTTCTCTGGAACAATTTCTGTCTGTAACAGAGTAAAACTAATGGCAGTTTACCTTACAATTGTCCCTTAGTAGCATAAAGCAGAACTAGGTCAGGTAAAATCCTTCAAGTAAAAGTGCCGACTCTCTCATTAGGAGTGATAAAACCCACGACATTCACTTCATCAGAACTTACAGTAATTGGAATCAATTACCTTTACCTACCAGTAAACCTAAACCCTGGCCATGCTAATACTTCACCAGAAACATTTCTTGAAATATTCAGCAAGAACACACTTTCAGTCAATTCACAAAAAATGCACTCTATTGGGTTTTTACATCGAGTTGGTCACTACATATAGCAACTAACAAACTCAGGAAATTATTTTTGTTGTCTACTTCTTCAATAACTAAGAAACTACCTCAGAGAGATAGCTTTAAAATCATGAACTTTTCATCTGTCCCTATCTATCTCTAACTCATCATAGGAAGTTTTAATGAACCAAGAAACTGTATATATCTCATGTAAGAACAGGTACTAACTGGCCTCAGAGAGATAGTTTCTAATCAGGAGTAAACTCATCTGTCCCTATCTATCTCTAACTCATCACTGACCAATCAAACTTTTCTACAGCAGCAGCTTCAGTATGTAACAAAAGTGACCATTTGATTATGTGACTGTTTATTACAGGTTACTAATCATATAATGACCATCTGGGATAAATAAGACAGCTCTACAAATATACATAAGTCAAACTTGTTCTTATCCATTAGATAAAGGATGTCTTGATAAAATGACTGTTCATCACAGGTTAATGATCATATAATGGCCGCCTGGGCTCACATTTTGCTGCTGAACTGAGGCACAAGTTACACAAGTTCAACTGTAATGTAAACTAGCATCTTGTTTTCTTCATAGCTTTGAACCCACATTTACAAAGTTAATTCTCAGTAGTGACATGTTTTCCTTTCCTACACACGAGATATTAGCCTAATACGCATTTGACTGATAGTAAAAGATGCTTATACATGCTTAGTATTGTAAATCATCAGGTAACAGCACCATTCCTGCTTATTTTGCACACATGTACACAAGAGCATTAAGTATAAATTTGTTTTCTTACCTTTTATTTTCATATTTCTCCCACTTTGAAATTGCTTTACCACTGCCACTTACTCTTCTAGACTGAAAACACAAAACAGTTTTCATTGTATTTTTTTTATCCACATGTCAACCTACTTGGAGCAATATGCTGACCAAAAAAATTCTAACACTTTGGCCAGAACAAAACCTTATCTTATATTGTTTGAAACTCTAGACTTGCCTCTGTATACTTCTTTAATTGGACTTGCATCTTTTGACTTCTTTAATTAGTATGGGGAAAGACCTCATACACCTGAATAAAAGCACACCTTAAGGCCATGACAAAACATGGTACATTATTTTTCACGCAACTGTAAAAATATCTTTACATAAACTATATTTCTTGCCATCATTTTCTATAATTACCTTGCCCTCTTCTAACTCTCTGGCCCTTCTTTCAAGCTTAGCTCTGTGTTCCAGACCGAGCTCGGCATTTGTTTCTTCTCCGAGAGCATCTACCCTGATAGCTAAAGCGGATTTTGCTGCCAACATTCTAGACATCTGTAAATGAAAATAAAACTACTCTGTCAACTGTAAACAAACCAGATGGCCTTTTTCTACTAACTTAGAAGTTTTGTGATATAGTTGAAATTGAGACACTTCCGGTAAAATAAATTATCTCTAATACTGTTAACTAAAACTTCTGCCTATCTCAAACTCTGTTGCTAGTCCCCCCCCACAACCCTCCTATGAATTTTCAAGTAAGTTTTGGCTGTTTAAAGTCAAATTCATTTTCAAGCTGAACATGTCCTACAGTACTCATAGACTTTGACTTAAATGCCTTCATCCCTAGTTCTTTACATCAATCATTAATGTAATAGCTTTGATTACTAATTAATGATTTTTACTCAAGAAAACCACTATGAAAACACACATGGTCACACTAACAAGAGCTTGTAACTACCAGAGTATCTTACATCAGTCCTATCATTTAAGCTTCATTATGTATCATATAGATAAAAGGCTCTAGATAATTCATCATTTGTAAGACATCCCTGATATTAAGGCTAACTAGAGCTATCACTAAATGTGATTAATACCCCCAAAAGGATTGCTTTATAAACTGAAGAAGTTCGTAGTAACATAATACCTTGCAAACAAACTAAAAAGAGATATTGTTCTTAGTAGTTCCTCTCATTGTGCTTGACCATTGTATGAAGTTGTATTGAATTCCAACTTGTAGTTTTTCGAAAAATGCTCCAGACAGGGAAAAGTAACAAAGGGCAATAACTCTGTAATTAGTCAAGATGGAGATATGGTTCCTGTGCACTGCACTCCCTCTCACTGTGCTTGACCATTGTATGAAGTTGTATTGAATTCCAACCAGAAGTTTTCAAGTTATGCTCCGGACAAGGAAAAGTAACAAAGGGTAATAACTCTGTAATGAGTCAAGATGGAGTTATGGTTCCTGTGCACTGCACTTCCTCTAAATGTACTTGACCATTGTATGAGGTTGTACTGAATTCCAAATATTAGTTTTCAAGTTATACTTCGGACAAGGAAAAGTAACAAAGGGCAATAACTCAGTAAATACTCAAGATAGAGTTATAGTTCTTGTACACTGCACTTTCTCTGAGTGTGCTTGATCATTGTATGAAGTTGTATTGAATTCCAACTAATAGTTTTCAAGTTATGCTCCGGACAAGGAAAAGTAACAAAGGGCAATAACTCTGTAATTAGTCAAGATGGAGTTATAGTTCTTGTGCACTGCACTTCCTCTCAATGTGCTAGACCATTGTATGAAGTTGTATTGAATTCCAACTAGTAGTTTTCAAGTTATGCTTTGGACAAGGAAAACTAACAAAGGGCAATAACTCAGTAAATACTCAAGATAGAGTTATAGTTCTTGTACACTGCACTTCCTCTGAGTGTGCTTGATCATTGTATGAAGTTGTATTGAATTCCAACTAGTAGATTTCAAGTTATGCTCCGGACAAGGAAAAGTAACAAAGGGCAATAACTCTGTAATTAGTCAAGATGGAGTTATGGTTCTTGTGCACTGCACTTCCTCTCAATGTGCTAGACCATTGTATAAAGTTGTATTGAATTCCAACTAGTAGTTTTCAAGTTATGCTTTGGACAAGGAAAAGTAACAAAGGGCAATAACTCTGTAATTAGTCAAGATGGAGTTATAGTTCTTGTGCACTGCACTTCCTCTTAATGTGCTTGACCATTGTATGAAGTTGTATTGAATTCCAACTAGTAGTTTTCAAGTTATGCTTTGGACAAGGAAAAGTAACAAAGGGCAATAACTCTGTAATTAGTCAAGATGGAGTTATAGTTCTTGTGCACTGCACTTCCTCTCAATGTGCTTGACCATTGTATGAAGTTGTATTGAATTCCAACTAGTAGTTTTCAAGTTATGCTCCGGACAAGGAAAATGCAACAGACCGACCGCCCGACCAACCACCGGGTGACTCCTATATACCCCCCTAAACTTCGTTTTGGGGGTATAAAAATTCATGAAATAATGCCAAAAATATGCAAATAATTATATGGAAAATTCTTAAAACCCCTCAAAACAATGGTACAGCTTAACAAGTTTCAGTTGCACACCTACTCAAGTTAAATAGTCATGATATGAGAATCTGATAATACTGTACAGTTCCATTTTTAGTCTTTCTCCTAAGGCTACCAATATATACCAATACCGGACAGAACAGAAACTCATTTAAGATATAATTTACAATCTTGAGGAAAGTTGCCAAACAAAACATACGATCACATTTTATTTTAATAACATTTTTTTTGGCTGTGTCAACAAAATCTTGCATCAGTCCTATCATTACAGAATCACTGTGTTTCATAAACATATAGGCTCTGATAGTTCATCATATCAAGATTTGAACACAACCACTAGGAGATTTAAACCTCTTTTTCAAAACTGACATGTTGTTTGAAAACACTGAACCTTTCTAAGCTTTGTGTTACTGTATAATCTCTTATCTTTTGAACCAGAAAATTAATTTTAAGTACGAGATTTCTTAGTAGGAGACTCTTCCAACTTACCAGTCAACTGCAGACATTTACATTTGGGCAGTCTAATCCTGAACTACAATGTTAACGTCAAAGTTGGCAACTTAAATCGCACACAGCCACTTATGTGTGAACAGAAAAAATTACACAACTGAAAATCCACTTATAAATTTAGCACATTTAGCATTTAAGACATATGCAATAAGCAGTGTGCACAAAGTCACACACCCATATCACATAATGCTTTGACAACTATCTCACAGGTAGACACAAATCTTGCCTCAGTCCTATCATTTCAGCTTCATTATACTTCATATAATATAAGGCTCTGATATATCATCACCGGCAAGACAAATTGTTTTTTATCTAAACCAAAACTTATTTTAGATTTCTAACTTTACGATTTTGTTTTCCAAAATTTTCAAAAAAAAACTGGTTTCTTTCAGATTATGATTTACCTTGATCTACATTCCCAAATAGAGGTAAATCCTAAATCACATTTCCCTCTACAACTTGTCTCAAAAACATATCAAAACTGTGGCGGTAGCTACCTATTTTACAATGCAAGTATGCAAGTCTTACCTTTCCCTTTATTTTTGTATTTGCCTGCCCAACTAAAGATGCGTGGTAGATGAGACCATATTTGGGCGTGTCGTGTTTTGTTTTCAATGCTCGGAACAGAGCTTTCTCAGCTCCCAGGATCTGTACAGTACTGGCTGGATGTTTTGCCAAGTTCAATAATGAGCCTGTAAAAGACATGTACATCTCCAGTTTCTAAACGCCTGTCTCCTCTTTAAACAGTTTTCATTTGATTGGCCAGATTTATTTCCCTTACAATTATGACTTACGAAAAAAAGCAAGTGCTCATGCTTCTGCAGCACTCTAGTCTAATCAAATGACCAGATTGGGAAAATTAATTTGAAGTTAAACTCTTCAAAAGTACCATACTGGTTTGATTTGTTTCAGTTATACAACAATACACAGTCTATGAAGAACATAAATATGGGGCCAAAGTTTATATTAATTTTTTTAAATACATAGAAAAGTCTTACCTGCATGTGATATTAATCTAGCACCTACTAATTCACCAACCAGGACTGTTAAATTTGGCGCTATAGCAACCATTCTGTTCTTTATGTAGTCATACAACTGTGCACGGTAGTCTGTTATATCTATCACCTAGGTAACAAATCAGAATATAATATCATTTTCAAGCACTTCACATCTAAAATCTTGCCAGTATTCTGGGAAGTAATTTTGAAGTTTGTAACTGGATTGCAAGCATTTTGTTCTAAAATGTATAAATTTCTATTTTTTTTATCAATACGACAGCTACCAATTTTTATTAGCCTTTGTTTAAGGCACACATATAATAACAATCTCCCTTATTATAAAGCTTTTGCATTGCACTTTTCATTTATCTATGTATATGTTACTCATATTTGTATATTTTGCAAAAAGATGCAATAAAATATCATTAAATTAAAATTGCATTGGGAGTAGCAGGTCAAAGGTTCTAATCTAAACAGGGGCATGTTCACACCGGGGGAACCCACATATAAAGTGCAAGATTATTTTATCAGTTGGCGTGCAATTCTATCATGCCGTACCTGTTCACATAGATATTTAACATTTGTAATATCCTCATCTGAGATTTCTGTTCCCATAGAGATTTCAGCAGCGTCCTTCACTTCCTGTTCCACCTCTTCTGGTAATATCTTTGAGAAATCTGTGTTCACAGCATTTGTTCGGAATCCTGCAAGTATTTCATCAACTCTCAATTAAGACTCTCAATTAACAAAAGTCTGACTATCAGTGCAGTATTTTCTCTTCCACAAAATTGATATGAACAGGTAAAATTGCAGAAAAGAGTTTGGTCAATCAAATTTACATGTATGTACACAACCAAATTCACACAACTGTTAGTTGCAACTTTTACACAAGGAGTCATTTGTGTAATCAATTTGGATTAATTTAAAACCAAACATAATTTGTAGCAAATATATTTCAATTCAGTCTCCACAACAAATCAAAACTGTAAATATCAATTAAGTCACCTCAGAGGTAGTGACGAATTACCTATCAACAGTATATATTCTGTTCAACGGTAAAATATACATCATTGGCGACATTGTTTATAAATCATACAAATATTACATTGAAGTCATGTATTAACTCACCCATTTCTTTAACAACTTTCGCAAAGGCAAGGTTGTCTTGTACAATTTTACCCAACTCCGGGAAATGCCATCCATACCATTCTCGTGCCCTCATGACGTAGTTATTCAATTCTTTATCTAGGTCATCAAGTAATGCTGCAATACATACACATTAGATTAACATTCCAATACCATTTCCATGGTAGACAAAGCAACAGCCTATACTGAAATAACCGTTGTTGTGCGAGTTTAATGCCCGTTCCAATTGTATTTCAGTCAATATTACAGATGGGCAGTTTACCTAACCATCATTCCTGGGAAGAACCAGTAATTTATCCCTATCCTCCTGTAGAAACTGCCCACTTTCTCACATAGTTGGTAGCAGGGCTTGAACCCATCACCATCAACCTTCAAGACCTTACAATGATTTCAAGTCAATTGCATGTGCTTACTTGATAATTCGAGACTTATATTAGTGCCCAGTTTCTCTTTATCAAAACTTAAATGTAATGGTTACATCACTGCAATGTAAAGGTTTTAATTATACAGTCAAAACAGTGTAAAAGACCACCTCCAAATAAAGACCACCCTGTGAATAAAAACCAACAGGGAGATCACAGTGCACTATTCATCTATAGTAGAAACATCTGCAAACAAAAGACCATATTTGTAGCTTCCCAACAGTGGTCTTTGTTCACAGGTTTGACTGTATCTAAAAGAAGACTGCTAACCAATGTAGTTAAACAGTAAGTTAATTAAAGGTCTGACATTGGATTTTGCACGGACAGACTCGTGTGTAAAACTCAGAAACTTACATATTGCCTGTACAATCATGGTGTCCACTTTGTCTGGACTGAACTTCAGCTTATACCGAGACAAACTGAAACAAAAACAACCTGTTGTTAGTAGTTATCAAAACTTCTGGTTTATTTTCAACAATCAATTAATTATATATACACTATGAGATCTTGCTTCAGGCCTATCATTTGATATCACAAATGATCAAATATTAAAACAAAGCTCTTTATATATTCATCATCAGCAAGATCTCCACCATTCAAAGGGCAACATTTGCTCAATATCACTCATTTGTATATTTAAAGTGATATTACCCTTCAAGGCGACTGTTATAATTTTATGAATGAAATTACTCATTGATTTATACATGTAGGAAACTGACAGTTGCTAAAGTTTTAACCAAGACATATGAATCTGTATAACAGTTTTATTGCCATGGAAGAAACAGAAAATCTGTGAAAATATTTCAAGACTATACTCATCAAAAATTGAAAATCCACCTCTTTGGTATGTAAATTCATATTTATGTCTGTCAATAAGACAAAAGAAGGCTGCATAACTAATTCCTTACATACTTTCAAAGCATCTACTGTGTTGTCGGCGTCATTTTTGGTCAAATCTTGGCAAGTAAAATAACTAAGAATCTCTGAACATAAAACCTGTGTGGGTTAACAATGTGTCATACACTATAAGATCTTGCTTCAGGCCTATCATTTGATATCATAAATAATCAAATATTAAAACAAAGCTCTTTTTATATTCATCATTAGCAAGATTTCTACCAATTAAAGGGCAACATTTGCTCAATAATGCTCATTTGTATATTGAACAGTCTTAATTTGAACAAGGTAGAACAGTGTGATTTTTAAACTTTCTTGTATTTAAGACATACTGATGAAAGTTTTGAGCAATTCACATTATAGGATAGTATCACCTAAGGGCATATAACCTTACACCAGACTATATTCTACAAAATTTTGTCGAAAATCGTTCGGGCTATAACCAAGATTGACAGAAATTTGGCGATCCCAATAGTTCATCCTAAAAATACTGTTACGAGAGATGCATTATTTTTTTTATTTATTTGATTGAATATCAAGTCTCTGTGAGACTACTTTCCAACTCTACTCTATGGAGGTCTCATGTGTTTGGGTTGACAGCGAGCCTGGTCTATGTAGGTTATGTTATAAATGATATGACCGACGTCTATGGATGACTGTTTTATGATTTAAGACAATGCAGCTGTTTTGCAAATTAATTTGTGTGTTGCTCTTCTGTATTGTGATAGGTTCTCTCACCGGTAGCCTGGCAATACACAGCCCTATAACACATACCAACATTACCTGTAAGCAAGACCTTAAGCCACTGCAGACATTTCTTTTGTTGGTATTGTGATTAGACTGTTCATCTGTGAACTGGTGCCCCAATCAAAACTTCAAATTTACTTCCAACTTCTAAGTATCCATTAATATTTCATACACTATAATATCTTGCTTCAGGCCTATCATTTGATATCATAAATAATCAAATATTAAAACAAAGCTCTTTATATATTCATCATCAGCAAGATTTCCACCAATAAAAGGGCAACATTTGCTTTTGTATATATACAACTGTCTCAGTTTGAACAAAGTAAAACAAAGTGAGAATTAATGAATGGAAATCTTTGAACAACTAGGATAGTGCTTCATGCAATGAATATCCCTATTAAGTTTCATCAACAATTGAACAGTGGTTTCACAGGAGATATGTTGATAGACGGACGGACGGGACAGTCTTCCCACTTATAATTATATATTCGTTTCTTTTTCTACACTACGAGATCTTGCTTCAGGCCTATCATTTGTTATCATAAATAATCAAATATTAAAACAAAGCTCTTGATATGGTCATCATAAGCAAGATTTCAACCTTTCACTTGTCATGAAAAGAAAACCAAATTCACACAACTGTGCTGGTTGCAATTTTAAACAAGGAGTCATTTACGCAATAAGTTAGAAGTAAAACCAAACAGTAGTTGCCAGCAAGAACATTTCAATTAACGTCTCAAAAACATATCAAAACTGTAAATATCAATTAAGTCACCTCAGAGGTAGTGACGAATTACCTATCAACAGTATTGATTCTGTTCAATGGTAAAATATACATCATTGGTGACATCGTTTGCAAATCCTACAAATGTTACATGTGTTCTAGTCCCTTTGTACTTATTTATGTAATGGCAAAATCACATATCATCAACTCACCCATTTCTTTAACAACTTTCGCAAAGGCAAGGTTGTCCTGTATAACTTTACTAACTCTGGTAATACTGATAAGATGTTGAGCAATGTGCATATATTACCTATGTTTATAGGTTGCGTATTTCCCTTCTGTATCGCAATACGAATTGTTTCCCTAAAAGCCTTGCGGTATATATAGCCCTAAAAACATACCAACATTACTCGTGTTCAAGACCTAGAGTCACTGCCGACATTTCTTTTGTCAGTATCTGAGAGGGGTGCCTCAATAAGAACTTCCAAATTTACTTCCAATTTCTAAGTATCCATTAATATTTCACACACTACAAGATCTTGCTTCAGGCCTATCATTTGATATCATAAATAATCAAATATTAAAACAAAGCTCTTGATATATTCATCATCAGCAAGATTTCTACCATTAAATGAAAGAGCAACATAAGCTCAATATCACTCATCTGTATATTTAACAGTCTCAAAACAAAACTAGAATTATCACTAAATGTGATTAATACCCCCAAAAGACTGCTTTATAAACTGAGGAAGTTCGTAGTAACAGAATACCTTGAAAAGAAAAAACTAAAATAGAAATATTGTTATTGGCAATAACTCTGTAATTAGTCAAGATAGTTATGGTTATTGTACACTGCACTCCTCTCATTGTGCTGGACCATTGTATGAATTTGTATTGCATTCCAACCAGTAGTTTTCAAGTAATGCTCTGACAAGGAAAAGTAAAAATAGGCAGTAACTCTGTAATGAGTCAAGATAGAGTTATGGTTCCTGTGCACTGCACTTCCTTTCAATGTTCTTGACCATTGTATGAAGCTGAAATTGAATTCCCACCTGTAGATTTCAAGTTATGCTCCGGACAAGGAAAAGTAGCAAAGGGCAATAACTCTCTAATGAGTCAAGAAAGAGTTATGGTTTTTGTGCACTGCACTTCCTCTCAACGTACTTGACCATTGTATAAGTTGTATTAAATTCCAACCAGTAGTTTTCAAGTTATGCTCCGGACAAGGAAAAGTAACAAAGGGCAATAACTCTGTAAATACTCAAGATAGAGTTATGGTTCTTGTACACTGCACTTCTTCTCAATGTACTTTACCATTGTATGAAGTTGTATTGAATTCCAACCAGTAGTTTACAAGTTATGCTCCGGACAAGGAAAAGTAACAAAGGGCAATAACTCTGTTATTACTCAAGATAGAGTTATGGTTCTTGTACACTGCACTTCCTTTCAATGTACTTGACCACTGTATGAAGTTGTATTGAATTCCAACCAGTAGTTTTCAAGTTATGCTCCGGACAAGGAAAAGTAACAAAGGGCAATAACTCTGTAATTACTCAAGATAGAGTTATGGTTCTTGTGCACTGCACTTCCTCTCACAGCGCTTGACATTTGTATGAAGTTGTATTGAATTCCAACTAGTAGTTTTCAAGTTATGCTCCGGACAAGGAAAATGCAACAGACCGCCTGACCGACCACCGGGTGACTCCTATATACCCCCCAAACTTCGTTTCGGGGGTATAAAAACGCGATTATTACTAAGAATAATTAGGAGTAAATAACTTCTTGTAGTAAGCATAACCATAAACAGACTCCCTTCTATGCAACTTTGTAGTGACAGTCATGTTAATCAACAAAAGAAATGCCTGCAATGGCTCTAGGTCTTGCTCACTGGTAATGTTGGTATGTTTTACTTTATATGGCTTTGCAACGCCAGGGCAATACACAAATTATTTTGCAAAAAACTTGCACGGTCTTAAATCATAAATCAGCTATCCACAGACATCAGTTCTCTTGTGATTGGGTTTACATTGTGATTGTATGTTACCAGTATATTATTAATGATTCGACTGTTGTGTGTGAGCTGGTGGCCTGCATCAAAACTTGTTTACTTCCAACTGGTTGATTAAAACTTGTTTGCTTTCCAACTTCAATGTATCCATTAATATTTCACACACTATAAGATCTTGCTTCAGGCCTATCATTTGATATCATAAATAATCAAATATTAAAACAAAGCTCTTTATATATTCATCATCAGCAAGATCTCCACTAATTAAAGGGCAACATTTTCTCAGTATCACTCTATTGTATATTTAACAGCCTTAGTTTGAACAAAATAAAACAAAGTGATCTTCACTCACAATATTAAAGTGTAAATAATTTCTGGTAGACGACATACATGTACTCATGAAATGTTGTGCAATGTACATGTTTTACATATCTCTACAGAAAAACTTAAAGCATAACCAGTTTTTTATATTCGTAACTTTGTTGATTAACATTAGGTCTGTAACCCAACCTTGTTGAACGGCAGACAGTGGGCGATCCCAACAGCTCACCTCGACACATTGTATCAGGTGAGCAAATATGAACACTATATTTCATTGACAAGACTTTTTTATTTGAATGAATATCAATTTTCTGTGATAATGGTCACATTACTTTCCAACTCCGCTCTGCAGAGTTCTCACATGTGGGTTAACAGTTTGTCACACACTACGAGATCTTGCTTCAGGCCTATCATTTGATATCATAAATGATCAAATATTAAAACAAAGCTCTTTTTATATTCATCATCAGCAAGATCTCCACCAATCAAAGGGCAACATTAGCTTTTGTATATTTACCAGTCTCATGTTCAACAAGCGAGTTGTTTCAAAAGCAACTAGAGTCCTAACCATACACCAAACCTTACTGGACATAATTTTGTAGCGACACGCTACCTGTGAGAAAGGCTTAGAGCCATCTCCGGCATTTCTTTTGTTGTTAATGTGAATAGACTGTCCACCAGTGAGCTGGTGCCCCAAATTAAAACTTCTAGTTAACTTTCCACATTTTAAGGATCAAATTTACTAGATCTTGCTTCAGGCTTAACATTTGGTATCATGAAAGCTCAAATATTAAAACAAAGCTTTTGATATTGCATCATCAGCAAGATTTCCATCATTCAAAGGGCACCGTTTTCTCAATTACACTTACTTGTCTATCAGTCTAATGTTGAACAAGTAAAAGGCGATTTCAGGTAATTTGAGTCGCAACTATACATGAAACTTTACTCGACATAATTTTGTAGAGACACATTACCTGTGAGCAAGACCTAAAGCCATGGCCGACATTTCTTTGGTTGGTAACGTGATGAGACTGTCCATCTGTGAGCGGATGCCCCGCATCAGCTCCTGTACGGAGGAATTGGCTACACAACTAATGTTATATTTATCCTGAAATTATAAAATACAACATGTCTGTATAATGCACTGTTGTGTTAAAATACGGCGCTGCATTAATTGAGTAATACTTTGGACCTCTGTTACTTTAATAGGTTGAACTCTACCCTTTTATTGAAGTATTGTGGTTGTGATCTTTTTCTTTAACAAGTGGAGCAACTTAATTTGTTCTAGAACATTTATAACAACAGTTTTATACACAGATTAACTACAGAAGGATCATTGGCTTATGTGTTGACAGGGCATATTTTCCTGATCAGGGGCCGGTATTGACTTAACATTTCTTAAAAATCAGTCTCCCCAAAATAATATATACTGGGGTTTTTGCTTCCCCTTTAGACTACTATCATGCTAATTTTCCCAAAAAGAGGGGCATGGGCGCCTGCCTCAAACTTTAAACAAATGCCCTGAATTTCACTCAACTACAAAATGATTTGAACTAATAAAGAACCAGCATGCAACATCAGCAGTACACTAAAACAACAGCCAAACTGAACATGATTCTACTATGAACAAGTATGAACAAAAGCCTCACCTTTGTTTTTAAACCACTCACTTCATACTCTCATAAAATTAAAGCCAGAACTTTTTCTATTCATGAAAAAATCTGACCAGCTTTTACTTTAAATTTATCTTTTAAAATCACCGAGCATGATGAGTGATAAAGGATGTTGTCACACCTTAATGACGTTGCCTAGTTTAGCATCTGCTACGGCCAGTTCTTCTTGTATGTCCGACGACACCAGCTTCTTCATGACAGACTTCAATGCCTTGCTCATCTTCCCCTCCACAGTTGCAGTGGCAGCTTTAAATTATTTAAATAAAGTTGATATAAATATAAAATCTTGTTCAGTAATGCATTGTTATCTAGTTGCAAGAAACATTTTATTATCAAATAGTTATGTATGTGGACAAATTTTTGTTTTTCACATATTTTTCTAAATATTAGTCCTCAAAAGTTGGTGCAAACAGTCCAAAGTAATTTTATGCTCGATTACGGCAGCCTCAGATTTTTTTAGTGTTTGAACAAAAAGATGGGGATATATATCTGCATATCATTGGACAAAAAAAAACAAAAAAAACAACACAAGACAAAACCAAAAACACATGCATGTTTCAGGTCTTCCAACGACTGCTGTCGGACCTTATTATTTTGGGCATGCAGACACCAGAAACACACATTATTTTTGTTTGGCCTTTAAGTATGCTCGACATTGTGCTAAACATGGGAAATGTGCTAAAATGCAAGGATAAAAGAGAAAAGGCTACCATTAAGGATTTTTTATGATTTTATGACAATTTCACAGAAAGTGAAAACTTAAACTCACCTGCGAGAGCTTCTGTTGTGTCTTTGAACTTTTTGAAGCTTTTCAGTTTCACTCTACAAAGAAAAGCAAACACCATGGAATCATTCAACATGATAATAATGAGAGATGTTTGTAAAACATGTATGTCCCCCGCCACCCCCCACTGACTGCAGCAAAATAGCCAACAAGTTTGAAAAATGCATGCCGACTGGTTGACGACTTGCCTAATGACTCGAACCATTTGAATATTGAAGGTCCCGTTGACCTTTGACCTCAAAATTAATAAGGGGTAATCTGCTGGTCATGACCAACCTCTACATCAAGTTTTAAGATGCTAGGCCCGAGTGTTCTAGAGTTATCATCCAGAAGCAGTTCTACTTTTCAGGGTCACTGTGACCTTTGATCTACTGACCTCAAAATCAAAGGGTTCACCTGCAGGTCTTGACCGGGCACGGGGGGGGGGGGGGGGGGGGGGGGGGGGGGGCCGGGGGGAAAATTTAAAAAAGGGGGGGATTTTTTTTTTTTTTGGGGTAAAAATAAAAAAAAAAAGAAATAAAAAAAACAACCGGTTTTCCACATCAAGTTTCATTAGATGCTAAACCCTGTGAATTAACCTTTTTGACGTAAATTTTCAATGTCCTTTAACCATTTTATTACTTTATGATTATTGCTACTTGAGGTTAAACAAGTCAGCAACAATTGTACATAATGTTTAGGTTACACATGTGAAATGACGGGACAATTTCACAGGTGGTATTTATCGTTTATCACATCAGTATGGAAGCATCGGCAAATGCTGTTCCGATTTTAGGAAATTTTCAGGAATGGGATCAGCCATGTGGGAATGGTTGGATAGTTTTATTGGGAATGGGCATTGATACAAGAAGACAAGTTGCAGGCCTTTATTTTAGAAAATTCCACTTTCCGAACGTTTTTGACACGGAGCGCTTTCTGTTCGTTTAAAATGCGGCGCAAGTTTTTTTTTTTTTTTTTTGCATTGACCCTTTGTCTTCTAACCCTTGGGTGGGCGTTCCTATGGAACACTGAAAGGGGTCACCGCAGGTCTTGACCAACCTCCACATCAAGTTTCAAGGTAGACCCGTAATTACTTGTAAACAATGTCTTCACTTTTTTTTTTTTTAAAAAAAAAATTTTTTTAAATTGAAATAAAAATTTTTTTTGGGTTTTTTTTTAAGTCCCCGGCAGGTAATGACGTCCATGTAATGGTAAGTTGCATGCATTGATACAAGTGGACAAGTTGCAGGCCTAGAAAATTCCACCTGTTGTCCCGCTCCTAATTACGAGAAACTACTATTGTAGGGTGGGTGAAATTTTGCTAGCACTCGTCCGCCTGGGCAAGTATATTTTCTGATCTGTAAGTCTAAACTGAAAATTGGATGCGAAAAAACCACGGTTCATACAGAAGTTCTGAGACAAATTTCAAGTACTTTTCAAGGACTTTTTCTAATTTTCAAGGACTAAAATGATGCGCGAAATCTGACTTCATGTCGGGATACATAGTCACATGTCGCCTTAAATCATATTTGGAACACAATGTAATATGTATCTTTGTTATTCAAATTAATATCAAGCAAAATACATGTTGCTAATCTCAATATTTACTTCTTATTCAAATCTGGATTTTTGTCATGAGGAACGACTGTATTGACTCATTGGAATGTTAATTTGTCAGATTTTGTTTATAAATGCTTTTCTTCTCGTTGATGACTCTTCAACGCACTTTCGCCCATAATGCGCTATGCGTAGTTTATCCAACACAAGATGAGCACACTTGTGTCTGTTCCCCTAAAAATCCTTTTTCCATGCTTTATAACTATCATTTGTGAGCGATGTTGATGAGAAAATGCGTTTATTTTGGGTAAATTTCACAAATTTTCCGCGACCAGGACTTTTGGTAAAGGGAAATCACTCCAGAAGCAAGCGTGTCTAAATTCCCGAATCTGGTACGTAAGTACGTAAAGCGCCTCGATAAGGGCAAAACATGCGAGTAGGGGTCTCCTGATACACTATCACCGAAACTGATTATCCATGATATCTTTAGGCACATGTATTCAAAAGCAGCAAATTAGTTTTGAACAGAGTCGGTCACCTTTTAACATGGAACATACCTTATGAGATTTGACAACTCCTGACTAATTTTAAAGCAAGTTCAAAGCGGTAGTTTTTATAGAAAGGATCTTTGCAAATTCAACTGGTACTTATTCAAGGACCATTTTTCGCTTAATGCAATACAAACAGTTAAAAGCCCGGGAGGATTCAGAAGTGGGCGCTTAAGCAAGGTCGCTAATACACGTGGTGCATGGGCAAGTTCGACTGTGGTTGATACATCACATGCAAGTAGTTTGATAACTCACTTTTCATTTTAGGCATGATATTCAATTACTTTTGGAGGCCTTTACGCGAGCATACCAATGCAATGACTTTTAAAAAACTAGATTTTCACAAGTAATTTTCAAGGACAATTGTCCCAAAAATGACAAAAAAGCGGTCAAAAAAAAGAGTCATAATCGAAACCGGAAGATGTTACAGTTGCACTTGTTTCACGTAACTCATAAACCAACCGGTTTAAGCTCCCCAGTGGTGTTTTTGCCACTGACCGTTCCAAGGCGGTGCCCCACTGTGTTCCTTTAATTGTTCGTTTTGTCCTCGTGTGTTTGCTTTGTATGCTGGTGTATGTTGGTGGTGTGTGTGTGTGCATGATTGTGTGTGTGTGTGTGTTGGTGGTGTGCGGCTCGTTTTGGGGAGGCTGCGTTTTTGGTACGTGGCATTCCCTGTTTGATATTATTTTTGTTTTTTTGTTTTCATGTTTAGACGCCGACTTTTACGTAATTAACACTCGGATCTCCCAAATTCGGCTATTCAGCTAATAGATATGTTGATCAAACGAGATCAAGTATGAAATAACATACAAATTTTCAAGAATTAAAGCTAATTTAGCTACGATTGCATAATTCAAGTGGAAAATTGACGGGGAACAGTGCTAGTACTGTACATGTAATCATTTCAGTAAGACAGTGACCGAGTCACAAAAAGAACAAATTCTGCTACAAACATTTACTAATAGAGCGGCCCCAAAAATTGTCAGAAAGCATGCACAGAAACCAGTAGTATGTGTCAAAAATTTCAAGCTTAAATATCCATAAATTTCTGAATTATTTCAAATTACAAACTTACACTTCACTCGCCGTTTCTGGCGATTCGAAGTCAACAAACAAGTTTTCAACATTCTGTAGTTTCTTCTCACTCAGCAGCTGTAAATGGAAAATAAAACATACACGTGTTTTCGAAAGCGTAAACATTAAATACAGTACCCCACCCACCAATCACAGGAGCACGTGGACAAATGGCTTATCAAGTTTATTTCAGAAAATGATGCTTAAACAATTTTAAACGTTAACTCATTGAATACAGTAATATAAAGTGAATTAATATGCCCGACAAAACTTGGATGACATACCTTAAACACCGCGTATCCAGCGGCTGTTTCGAACAGGACCAGCATTTTTCTCTTGCTCAAGTTGCTGTCGACTCCACGAGGTTGACTGTCAAATTGCGCATGCGCTAGATTAAATGACAAAAATGAAATAGACGAATAAGTAATACACGCGTTTCCGTCTCGTGTATACCATGTTTATAGTCCCGGTCGACCCTCGAATTTCTCCTCAGGTGAATCTGCCAAGGCAGGCGCAGACAAATTGAAAAAAAAACAAATGCAGATCCAAGGGGATTAGGGCATCAGACCCTAGCACCTTTTTACGAATAGACCCTTGAACGTGTCCGACGTATGGCACCGATACAAGCGAGACAACCTTTGGTTTCTAAACGGTTCATTTCTAGATAGGAGGGAAACACTGAAAAGCGTTTCTGTAATTTCCAGTGGCCCGATGGGGATTCGCACAGGGGAGTTCCGGATTGGTTGTCCAGAGCGTTAACTATACTCGCGTATCCTGGCTTTTTATGTTTTCGACGGTGTAAGCATATTACGACATAAAACGTAGCTGAAGTAAAATGAATGCCATTTTTGAAGCTACTATCTTTTAAAACTATTATTTTTGAATAAAATCAATAACTTTTAAAGCAAAAATCTTCAATATTTACATTTCTAGGTCAGATTCAAGTGTAGGTTCTACCTGGAAAGGGATGAGTAAAGTTAGTAAATATCTGTCTATCCGAAATTTTATGTAATAGTGATTTAATTATAACATCGCTTTCCCGTAAGAATTTGGTGAAGGGTCTGAACACTATCGTCGACCATTGAGATATATAAATGTGAGGTTTTCTTCCTTTCTTTCTTTTTATCTTTCTTTTTTCTGAATAGTATGTAAACATAGATCTACTCACTACGTAATCAGTTTTAAAGTCCCAGGATCACATTTACAAGTAGCTCTTATTTGATCAAAAAAGATGTCTTACTGACAGAAATGACCTTAATTTGTACCAAAAACTTTACAAACTTTGCTTTTTAAGATTATAAGTACAAATTAAATATATAGCGCAGTATTGTTTTCAATGATATTGCAAAAAATAAGAAAGGCTTTCGGGCAACTCTTGAAGAAACAACTTGAATACGAAAGAAAAGCATATATCCGTATGTCAGCATTGTTTAGAATGAAAAGAACATGGTTCATTGTCCTATCCTAATGTTACTATATCTTTAAAGTTAAAAGAATTAAGTTGGAGTTTAGGAGGCTGGATGAAAGAGAAAACAACTGAACGTCTTGCGACTGTTTGTAAATCGTATGGTTAACGCCCGTTTGACGTCACAATATAGCGTCTTTAATAAGATAACGTCATGACGACAACGTACAAACCGCTGGCAACTACAATAGAAGAAGTATTACAACAGTATGGCTAAAAAGAGTTTTCATGATAAAGGACTTGCTAATAAGGCTTCCACACCATTATGGTAAGCTACCTTGTACAAAATTTACTTCGAAGCTGAAAAAAATGATAACGTTAATATATTTTACAAGAATGAATAGACAGGTCGATCCATGAAAATTCTCCTCGATTATTGTATTTATAAAACCATGAAGAGTGGGCTTATAAAAAAATAAACAAAGCATATCAAAATATTTTCAATGTTCAGGTGCTAATGTTGTTTTTTTCTCAAATGTATTACGTATATTCATTTTTAATTTTTTTAAATTATTATTTTTGTTTAAATTTTATCTAAAATGTTCAAGTTGGTATTGACGTATTTGAGACGCATATGTTATTGTTTACATGCTGATTTGAAAAGGTTATTTGAAATGGCTATAATGTCATTTGCCTGATTATCATACACAGCCTGGAATAAAGAAATACAGTAAACTTCGTACATCACGACTCTGCATAAAGCGAAATTGCGGATGATAAGGCCCACTATTTCTGGGTCCGATTAATTTCTTCATTATTTTATATGAAAATGTTATATGGATATAACATAATCCAGATATAAGGAATAATTTTAAATGATTATAATAAGTTCGTTATAAACGGAGTTTATTGTAGCAGTTCAGATATGTTGATACAAGTATACGGGTAGTACATTTATAGACACATTTTCAATACCGGATCATAGTTGTTTAATTACGAGATATTTAGAAAATAAAACTTACCTCGCCTTGTTGCTGGAGGAAGGCTATTTTCGTCATGGTAGTTTTCTGAGCAAAATATCCAAAATACAAGGAAAGAGTTGACATAATACTTTTAGTCAGACCACGATGATATGTAAAAAGGGGTTGAATGACATTCTTTTCAATGATTTGTTTTCTCATTATCAGTTTGTGTTGTTTCTTTTGAGGGATGCTTTTAAAATTAAGATACATGTACACTATTTTCGAAATGTACTATTTCGTAACTTCGACCTTCGTTAAATATAGCAATCATGTATACAGTAGAAGTATTCACTATACTGTACACGTATATTAATAATACATGTTTCTGATTTAGAAATGCCAACTTTACTGTTGGAGACAACACAATAAATTTTAAAGCTTCGGAAGAAATGAATTAATTTTTGGGAATTCATTTACAACATTTAACAAACGGTCATGATATTTCTAACAGTCTCAAGTTTCGCTGATTCATTTTGAAAATGAGTTTACCTGAAGTTTTATTAATTTTCACTGGAAATGTAGTTTTCTTTCAAAGACGTTGCATAAAAGAAGACCTCCGTAAGAACGACTTATAAATTTCACCTTTTGTGCCTAATTTCGTGAAAAAATATCGAATTTCTATATGTGTTCAACTGTTTTAAAATGCGATATCTGGAATTTGTTTCAAGTAATATAACAAAACAAGAACTATGTTTAAAACAGACGGTCGGCGCGATTTTCAGTATATGAAAGAGATGGGTAGCTAGATTTCAAAGTAAAACATCCTGTCAAGTTTTGCCTTTAAGCAGTAAGAAGGCGCCGAATATCAGAGGGTGAGCTAAATATGTTCCCTGGCCGTGACGCGAACCTGTGACCCTTCGCTACAGGGCGAATGTTCTCCCAACTGAGGTAACGCTCTCCCGGCGCTTTCACATAATTTATATGAAGTCCATACCGTGAAATGTGCATCCGGAAAACAAACTTAATCTTTGTTTTTGTTATCAAATATGTTCCTCGAAATATTGACTGTCTTTATTCACTGGTGGAAAAAGTATAATTACTCTACACTCATAATTAACATTATTTTGAAGGTAACAACATATTATGTTATGTGAGGTCGTTGCGCAGTGGTAGCGCGTTTGCCTCAGGATCAAATGGTCCCGGGTTCGATCCCTACCATAGCCATGTCGGTAGTGTCCTTAGGCAAGACACAAATAATTCCACATTGCCTCTCTCTTGTTTGATTCCACCTGGAATGGGTCTCGAGAGCAATATAATCTAAGTTGTAAGAACTTGCTTTGCAATCGAGAATAAATAAATGAGTATAAATTGATAATAGCATTATCATCATGTCACGATCGCAACTATGATTGAGAAAATTCAGGAATAATTCCGTTTACATTTCAGTGTTATTTCTGAGGACGACGAGCTCGATTTCTCAGCATCGCTGCCAGACACCAGCAGTAGAACAGCAGCAAATAAAACAGAGTCCAGTAACACCGCCGACCCGTCGTTCGCTGACGCTGACACCAAAAATAGTTACCCAGCACCGATACGAAGATCATGTTCAGTTGATCCTCGTCCGCTCCCCAGTGAGTGCAACTACTGATTAGAATATTTACATATGTGTCCCTTTTTATAGATAAAGACACTAAATCATTTGTTACTATATATTAGCGAGTTTGCCTCACAAACCATATCGTTCGGTGCCAGGTATCTTGCAGTATGACAAAGAGTAAACGTTCCTAGATGAGTTGTCGGCCATACCATCTGCGATCCGAACCGTCGACTACCCACTTTCAAGCCGGGTGCATAAAGCACTAGACCAATGAAGGCGGTATTTACTTTAGTCATTTACATTGTTACACTGATACGTTGTAATGCAGTGGGAGCGCGTTCGCCTCCGGATTAAAGGGAGCAGGGTTTGATCCTCACCAGGGCAGAAACCATTGTGTCTGTTAGGAAAATACTTAAGGTAGTGGATGTGTAATGAGTACTTCCTGTTTAATGACCATTTGGAATACTTTGGTTTGGGTTACAGTCGTGTATATTTACATGTGTCATATGTCTCGGGGCAAAATTAGGCAAATTGTATACCCTAGTTTTTGGCATTACTGCATATTTTTTGTTACACATGTGAAGCTTGCTGAATTATAATACATGTTTTGTAGTTCCACATTGCTTGTTATACTTTTTGGAACCTAGAACAGAAATAAATGTAGGTAAATACTTGCAAACATACCTATTTTAATTTTTAGGACACTTTTAAATCTGGTCAGTATTTCTTCAGTGGGGGTAATAATAATGATAATAATAAATTCTTTATTTAAAGAAGGTAACACATACAGAAATATGAACGAATATTCATATGACTTAGTTTAAACATGGCCGTCTGAAAAAGAAAACATGAAAAGGACATAAACAAAACTTAAATTTCAACTATACACAACTGAGTTATGTACATAATACAGTATGACAATCACTCAATAATTCATAGCAAACATTTCAATTGGGGTAGAGCAACAATAACGAAATTAATTTGGAATTCAACGGTGAATTGTCTTTAAAGTTTGCACTCGAGTCGGTTAACAGATGTAGATCATATAAATGTTAAGTTTAATGTATTTTGGAATAGTGTCCATTAGACCCCAACTACCTTAATACATTTCACATTGCCTCTCTTTTTTCGGAGTTTGGTCCATCTGGACTGAGTCTTGAGAAATATTAACTTTAGTTGTAAGAACTTGTATAAAGTAAATATATGACATCATAGAAATACATGATATCATAGTTAGATATTTCTTGCAGGTTCTTCAAGAACGTTCAAAATTGGCACAGCCATGAGAACTTTGCCTGTTGCCCATGGATCACTTCCAAGTGGCGTAAAGAGAAAACGGAGTGAAAATGATAACACAGGTCCAAGTCGCAAACGGCAAAAGATGTGTAACCCTGAGCAACCCACTCCTAAACGTGGTGTTAAACGTAAACATTCGTCTGATCACACAGAAAGTGAACACAAGCGTCTGAAGACATGGCATAAAACCGACCCTCCAAACATAATCATTCCCTGTCCGAGTACATGTGTGTGTCACGTGGGACAAAGCAAAATTATACCGATAAAGCGTCGTGATGAAACAGGCACCTCCTTACTCAAGGAAGTGTTAGAGGGAAATTTGTACATGTCAGCTAGTGAACTTCAGCTCGACTGTTGCGAAAAAAGGTGCTTCTACATTTGGTAAACGGGACCGGAAAGCGGAAACAGGGAGGAGAAAGGTGCTTCTACGCGTGGTAAACGGGAACGGAAGGTGGAAAGAGGGAGGAGAAAGGTGCTTCTGTATACACGTGGTAAACGGGAACGGGAGTTGGAAGGAGGGAGGAGAAAGATGCTTCTACACGTGGTAAACAAGATTGGGAAGCGGAAACAGGGAGGCGGAAGGTGCTTCCAGACGTGGTAAACAGGACCGGGTGGAAACAGGGAGGGGACAAATGCTTAGAAGAACTATACGTTGTAACTATGTTCTTCTACACGTTGTAAACATGACTTGGAAGCGGAAACAGTGAGGCGAAAGGTGCTTATACACGTGGTAAACGGGACCAGGTGGAAACAGGGAGGGAGGAAGGTGCTTAGAAGAACTACACGTTGTAAACAGGAAGGATAAACTAGGTACTTCTAAACGTGGTTAACAGGACCGGAAGGTGTAAATAGGGAGGAGAAAAGTGTTAAACACGTGATAAAAGAAAACAACCGCTTTTTTGAATGTTGTTTCTCTTTTTTTCTGCATTTCGCCCTTTGTTTTATACTTCTAGTGGAATCACACACGTCTAAGACAGCAACTTGCCAGCAAGATTGGATATACATATATATATTTATCTTCCTGTAAGCTCTGAAGTTTCTTACTCCGCGATTAATAGAAACTACAGCAAACTGCCAAAAACAGTTGAAAAGCTTCCTTTTGGAAGTTAAGCGACGTTTGTGCTGAGTATAGTTTAAATCATGATGCACGGATTGAAAGTGGGGAAACAGCTAAACAAGAGTTGTTAAAGAGATAGTTTATTTGCATTTTCTGCACACATTGTAACTCACTTTTATTAAACCTTTTTTAAAGCGATTGATATGCCTATTATAATTATAATGTGATGTGAGCGTAATTATGTTTCCTTTTGATTGTATTTTCCCAGTCATAGTGTTTCCCTTTTCTTGAAAAATATCATGCGAGATAGCACTATCAATGACTATGTAAGTTATGAAATTTTGCATTAACGCCGTATTTTCCGTCGTAACCTGTCGTAACCTGTCGTAACCGGTCGTAACCTGTCGTAACCTGTCCTAGATTGGAGGGTTATGGGCTCGAGCCTGCTACCGACCATGTCTCTTTATAGGAGAAAGTTGGTTACGAAGGATATGAGTCTAGTACTGGTTCTTACCATGTAGGAAGGATGGTTAGGTAATGTGCCCGCTTGTTAAAATGATCAAAATGCAGTTAGACGGGCGTTAAACTGCTACAACAACAACAACGACAACAACAACAACAAGCATCAATGTAAATTCCTACGATTATAACAGAAATGTGATAGTCATTTGCTGGTACATGCTTTCTTTCCGTTTCATACACAGTAAAATTCTACTACACAATAATAACTTCCCACTAAATGTTTTTGTACAGAAGCTACATTTTTATGTATTATATATTGGGAAAGCAGTTCGTACTTCAATGAAAATCATTATTCTCCAAGTTTATTGATTTTGATCAAACTTGAGCACATAACTTTTCGAGAGACAGTGCACAGTTTCGGCAATATAATTTTACCAAAACAATAATATTTATCTATTTCTTTTAAATTATAACTCAAAGACCAACATTAATATACATATTTATAACACAAATAGGGATTAAGATGTTAGAATCTCATTCTAAATATAGCGATTACTTGTGCCCCTTTCCAGGAGTATCATGACATGTTAATACCCTCGAGGAGTGTGCACAGACCTTTGCAAGGCCCCTGTAATTGTGTGTATCAGATTATGATAACGCAAAAGAATCAAAGCGCTGTGAGCGCTGAAGGCGTGGGGGCTATAGGTTAATCCCCGAAAAACAACTTTTCACCTACGTGTTCTGCGTTGAATCTTACCTAAAGCGCGGGTCGAAATGTGCAGAGGACGAAATTCAATATATGACACAGAATGAATGATTCACAAATATATGGGTGACAGGGAAGTTAGTTTTATTATGAAATGTACGGTAAAGAAAAATAATCACATAGTCAACATTATAAAATGTTTAAGCCAGTACAAAAATTCGATCTGCGCTTTGTACAACTTCAAGCGATATGACTGATGATGTGGATCGAAAATTATTGTGTACCAATGACAAGACCTTGAAACAGAAATAAACAAAAGCAATACCAGCAATGAAATATAAATACAGTACTGTACAATGTGTATAACAGAGAAAACCAAAAATGATTCTGGGTTACCTTGTAGTTGTAATCAGTGAAACCGTTTACTGGGCCTCGACATGCAGCGTCCTCGATAAATGGCGGGTGAATTTGATCACGTTAGTTCCTTTTCGGGAATGTACGTAAATTATATCTTTTTTTAGAACATTTATTTTTAGGTAAATATATATGTAATCGTTCGTAAATAACAAAGTTGTCAAGAAATAACATCGGAAATTTGAAAATCAAACTACAAACTCTTATATCGAGCTTCGTACGTTTTCGTAAATTTCCGTAAAATCCGTACTTTTCCGTGATATGCATATGATTATCTTCCGTAATCAGCTAACAGCGCATTAATTTCTAAAACAGAAAAAAGTGTAAGCAGCCCGTAAGCTATATACCTTCCTGCAGTCGTTTGAAGTTTTATGTACTATTTTTATTTGTAACATGTTCTTATCATATGCGGCATTCAAAAAGAAGACTGATCTGGTCTGTCTTGCACTACTTTCGCATAGCGCATGTTTACAGTTGTTATTCGCACATAGCACGGCTAAAATTCTTGCAGGGTTTGAAATGTGGTATACTAACTTAGGCCTTGGGGACTTTCAGTCCCCAGGCCAAAAATCGTATTTTTGACTATAGTTTTTTTATTTGAATCAACACATTTCATTACAACAATGTCCTGATATGCAGAAATTGAGCTCCCGGTTTCTAACAGAGCTGGGCATAATTTCCCAATTATGCCACAGACTTTCACACCACTGCTTATACATGCAATTATTGTGAAATATTGTAACCAAGCTATGCACCAACTGCGCTGCAACTAAAGCCATTTTTCGTCAAAAGCGCACGTCAGTTTATGGATACAAAAAGAAAGATAACCACGGAGATTACAGGCTAGACTTTATGACGGAACATCCAAGTTATTTATCGGATATAATATTTTATTGTTATTTGGAGTCCCTGCTGCAGACCGAAGCCTTTTAGCCGCAAATATCATGATATTTTCTCCAGCCTCTGCTTGTGTAAATAACGGATAATACATCAAACTTGTGGATTGTCTTTAACCGTCCTTAAACAATTTTTCAAACATATTGGATAAGTAACCATAGATAAGTGGAATCAATTGAGCAGCGGCACGTCATACAAGAGATAGGTAGGTACTTGTTTATCATTGAAATAAGTACTGTTATAGTATAATATGCCTCCTCAATTTACATTTTGATAAGATGACAATTATTCTACTCTTGTAAAAGGAAGTTGAGAAGTCTTAAAGCGTCAGATTTCAACATGGATTACACCAGAACCATTCAATAAATAATCATTAAAGTCCCATGAACACTTCAGCTACTCATAAATACATAATACATTTACGAATAGAATAATGATACGATTATGTTCTATTTTAGTCTAGAACAGTGTTGACATTTACAGTTATTTCATGATTTTCCCGCTTCACCACAAACAATGCTGGCAGGAAACGTTTCTTGTTTATTTTTTACAATATCATTGAAGTAAATACTGCGCTATATGCATAAAGCATGTGTATTTCAATTTTAAAGGCAACCTTAGAAATATTTTTTCAAACAAATAACAAATATCTGTCAATTTCATCGGTAAGATATCTGTCTTGTTGATAAAAGAGTTACAAGGAATTTTCACCCGAAGTGTTAATGGGACTTTTACTTAACATATATGGCTCTCATTGCGTGAATTGAGAGGAAGTGAGTGCTTTTTAAGCGCTGTTGACTTTATCTTTTTAGTCTAGATATATCATACTGATTATATTACAGTGCTATATATATTTGTTATTCAGTCAGCCGGCATGAATGTATACTAGAATATCTTAACCAGGACATTTAAATTTTCTGTTTTTTTCTATATGCAATTTTCCGACAGGAAATACATGTACCTTCACATATTGCCGAAGTTAAGTAAGAAAACGTATTAAAAATGTATTTCGCATTCCTCTGTTGCGTTTTGTATAAGCTTGTTAAATTGGTATGCTGTAAAAGCTGAGTTAATTTTTTGCTGATTGTGCGAATAGTATACATCAAACTAGAGGAAATTATTGCACATAGCTTATGAAATTTTAAAACTCCTCTGGAAATACTCAAACACTGTCAATAATTTTTCGAAGTTGATTTCAGGCATCTATTTCTACTATATTGTAAATGTTTTTTTCCCCGAAAGACGCTGGAATTCCTGTATCAGTTTAGCTGAACGTATTAACAAATTCAAAGTATCTGGTCTATTCATTTTGTATACGAGTTTTATGACCATTATATTCATTTTATTATTTGCTGACGTAGCTGTTTCATTAAGAAATATAAAATATATAAATCAAATTAATTTCGATATCTTTGACTAATATAATATCGCATACCTATCATAAATACTTAATCCTGATTGGCCGATAGTGATCACGTGCCTGGTCCGCAAAGGTACGTGCAAACCTGGAAAATAATGTGACTGTAGACCTGCACGAATTTCAAGACATCATTTCTGTTTATTTGTTTGCATATTTTCACTTCTTTTTATACGTTATGTGATATGATAACTGATGACTAAAGTTTCAGTCAATATCAATTTTAACAGCTCCGCAAAACACATATTAGTCTATTATTGTATATTGTTTTTTACAATAACAAGTATGTACTTCTTATATGTTTTTTCCAATCGGCTCTTATTTACAGAAGGTATCCATTTTTTGGGGAGAGAAAACAATATCTAACCTTCACCGAACTCAATTCGGATGTCTGAATATCTGAACAAAATCTAAAAGTGTAAAATTTGGTTATTTTGTCCATAATAATCTCTTTAACATGGTTATAACTACATATATCGGAGTTTACTCCGAATGTTAACCGCCAATTTGCATACAGACATATTGCTATAATGGAAATGGCATATGTAAAATATTCCACGTGATCATAAGGGATACATCATTTGTCTAGGATCTCTGGATAACCGTTCGTCAAATCAATCTCTTTATTTCCAAGATGGAAAACTGTAACATGATATACACCTATACAATAAAGCAGCCATTCTCTAGTCCCATATTTGAGCGTATAAACTTGAAATCTGGACAACATGTGCACCGTCACACGCAGTTGGCTAGATCTGTTGGGCAGTCCAAAGTATGGCCAAAGTAATGTAAACTGTAATCCAAACAAATTTCATTTAAATGAGATGTATTCTGTTTAAATTTTTTATGAAGTTGCTGTAACATGTAACCAGGGTTAAATAAAGTGATGTTCTGTTCTGTTCTGTTCAAATATTTGAAAAAAGAAAAAGATATAATTGCAGTTCAAAGAAATCGCCACTTCTAGTCCCATCTGTGATTGTCTTCAGAATTATGTACAGTCATTTACCGTACATGAGAAAGTAGTGAGTGCTGAGAATTTAGCCGCGCACATTGAATATTTCATTTAAGAATGGTATTATCATAAACCTTATATAAGTAAACTTTCAGAGTAGAGTGACAATAAGCTGTGCTGCGATATTTTTTATTAAGAGTTTTAGCTTAACATGAACCAGATTTCTCAAAACTTGCTTTGCCAAAAAAACTCTCACGAGATGCAGGGTATTAGGAATGTTCAGTGCATATACATGTCCATATTTCAATATCCAGAAATAGTGTACATGTTTATCGCTTTTGTATCTTGCGTATCATCTGCTTATGTCTTGAAATCAGCAATAAGTTGATCGAACTTTTGACCCATAAGTGCCTACAATTCGCCTGCAAAAAGTCATATAACAATAAAAACACGAAATATACCACCTGGGGGTATTAAATAAAGCATGTTTTATAGTTAAAGAGTTTACACAATGATACTATGATCTCGTATTGATTCACGTCCCAAGTACAGACTCTCTGCTCTAATTTGTTTTCTCCCATGTCAGCTAATTTCAGCAAATATGAAAATATGATCGCCAATTCTGACAACTATTGACTTCGGTAAACACCAGTATTGATTTGAACAATCCTAATAAGTGCTCTTGTATCTGGTAGTCCCGTTTGATTCTAACAAGTCTGGCATTCTCGTGTTGATTTCAATGTAAACATGCCCTTTTCCCAAACTTTATCTCCTCAATTTCTTTTGTTGCGACCGTAAATAGTATAAAGTCTGAAAACATTTTAATATTGTCAAACCTGTGTTAAAGGACAACCTGTCGGGGAAGACCATTTTGGTTTCTTTCCAAGACTGGTATTTGTTCACAGACTTGATTGTACATATGCACTGACTCATACATCTGTTATGACATAAGAGGTAAAATGATGTGCTGAAAACAAAAGTAATATTTTCAAGATAATATTTGTAGATTTTATTATATTATATGTGTACTTAAAACAGGATACAAATTCTGATTTTAATAGACGGTTCATCGTTTAGGATTAAATGTAATTCCGAGCAGGATATTAGATAAGATACAAATTTCAAGTCGTATGATGAATGTTATTACATCTCGGTGCTTCAAATTTCAAGGTGAATGTTTGGTCTAATATGACATATCAAGTCAACGTTTGAAATGAACATAATATGAATACGCTTAAAGGTCCATTACTAACACCAAATCGAATTTTCTTTTAAATCTGGAATTGTAACGGGGAAATACAGTTTGAAACTGGCTTCTAAATTGGGGGGGGCCATACTTTACATAGGCATGGGGGATTTCCCGTTTGAAATACTGCTGCAGGAAAACGAGTGAAGTTTGTGTATTTCCTTAGATTGACCGGGGGGGGTTTTTTTTTCTACTTTCGCTTTATTGAATGTGTAAACAGTCAGACATATACTTGCACACATTGGAAGTAAAGTTCTTCAATTATAATCAAAATAGGGGGGGGGGGGGGGGGGGGGGGGGGGGGGCATGCTTATTGTACACCTATTTACATCCCCTCTCTGGGAGTTTCTGGAAAATTACAAAGATATTTGACAACGGGAAAACCTACTTTCGTTTTTTGAAAAGGCAAAATATAATTTATTAATTCTTTTGTGAAACTCAAATTTTCAACACAATATGGTCACATTCAATGCAGTATGTCATATTTTTCCTTCTGAGAAGACGTACGTTACAATTCCAGATTTAAAAGAAAATTCGATTTGGTGTTAGTAATGGATCTTTAAAAATATTATCCAGGCTAAATATCGAAAACAAATTCGTATAATTTATACAAGAAACTTAAAAAGAACTATTACGTTAACCTTTAACATGTGCTTGTGTAAAAGGGGTTTCGACCAAGTTCTAGCAGTCTCATAATATTCAAGAAACAGACCATCAGAAGAATAATCAAATAATCAATAATTAAATTCGATTGGTTCATTTTTTTATAACGAACCAATGATAGCGTTAAATGTCAAAACTAAAAATAGCCAACTTCAAATGTTTGTAGTTTTGGTTGACGCACAATCTACACACTCGATGTCATTTGTTTTTGTCCATTTTCAAACGGAAGAAACATAAAGTGTTTGCAGAACATTAATTGATAATCGTTTCATAATTTGAAGAACCTGTACCGTAATATTGTTTGCAAATGATTTTCCATAATTTCTTAATGTTTTGTCGAGTACCGATCCTGCCTTTTCCTGCAATCATGAACAGTTATTCAATAGAATTACGGCAATATTTTGCAGAGTATGACAGATTCACGCTAATTGCAGCTATTTGTTTCGCACACTCTCCCGTTCTTTGAATTGATAGCAAAACCAATAATTCTAAAACAATTACGATTCAGCAAGTGGCGGTGTGTTATCCTATAGAACATGAAACGTGTCATTTTTACACATTTACGGAGCCACCCGCAGCGCAGCTCTCGCGTATTCGTCTCAGGCTCGCAGGGTCCAGGGTTCGATTCCATACAATAGCAATGTAGTGGTGTCCTTAGACAAGACTCAATATAATTATTCACATTATCTGTTTCTCTCTTCGAGGCTGTTCTATTTCGATTGAGTCTTAACAGAGAATAATCTAAATTGTAACTTCAGTTCGCAAACCAAGAATAAATACAAATAAAAAATGAGGACAGAACACACCAGTTTGATTTGAAAACATTGTTAAAAGGTACCATCATTTTTTCTTGCCGGCAATGTTTGATGTGCTTTCTTACCTTTCTAGCTGAGACAACGTTGCTCTAAGTATTGTTGTGTCCCAATGTATATGAAAGAATAGTTTATTAGAAAAGTTACTTTGAAGAAATATATTACTTTTGAGCCAGTGTTTTATTGCTTATTTGTATTTCTGACAGTAAATATGTGCAGATTGATTGAAACCGGAACCATGAACCATTTGCTTACAAAACAAGTGTTCTAGCGATCGGACTACATTTTTGTAACTGTCAACAATGTGCTATGTGTATACAGGAACAGAAACTTGTTAGCTGTTATCCCTCGACATGCTCGCAATATTTTTTCAGGTTATATATTCCAAGAACTTCAGAAAGTATTTGTAATGGAAATCGCTTGGCATTTCTAAGCTCCGTATATTACAACGACTCCGGTTATAGCGAAATTCTGGATATAACGAAAACATTTTCTGGACCCAATGTTTTTTCCTTCTTTATTTTATATGAAAATGGTATCTGCATATAACAAACTACGGATATAAAGAACATTTTTAATGTGTCCAATGAGTTCGTTATATGCGGAGTTTACTGTAGGTCTATTCCTAATAGCTTATTAGTGTAGCAGGTTGTTCAACATCTGATATAGTTCTGTGGGGATTAACATTTGACTGCAACGGATATGTGTTTACAAGTGGCTATTTCAGTGAATAGAATATGCATATAAAGTCCTAATGACTTTCATGAAAGCGAATCCAATTCATCTGTATTGAATATCACCGCTCTAAAGTTGAAGCCACAAACAGACCGAAATTAATCGCGTAGTCAATACAAAATATGATATCAATATTTGGTGCACACTCTCGCTTCTTTTGAGGCGGCAGTTCATACACAACATTAATGCAATGCAATCAAACCATTTAAAGAAATCTGTATAGATTTTTTATTCCAGATATCATACCGAAGGGAATCCTCAAACAAATCTGTAGCAAAGACATTTCGTAGATCCTTTTCTGTAGAAAATGACTATATATCTTATGTCGGTATTTCTTTCTTAATCATTTGACTACTGGCTTTTTTATATGATACAGACTGTTAGAAATCTCATGTGTGTATATGTGTACGTGCGCATGCGCGTAAGCACGTTCTGGGGAAAAGACATCTCTTTAATACAGTCTTGGTAATAACAGACAAGTAACAAAAAGACGATTTCAATCTCAGGAGATGTATTTGGTATATTAACTACTTCTGATATATCTACAGCAAAACTTGAAAATAATATGAATATTGGGAATATTTTATCACGTGCAATGATCATATTGCAAGTAGTCAAAAACTGTTTTCTTCTTTTGTTTTGACATTTCCCGTACCCAGTAAAAGTTGAACAATTTTGTGCCTGCAACAATCTTTACATTAAGTTTTTAGTCTCTAGAACGAGACTATCGACGCCTTTATAAGTCATTTTTTCCTAACGCATGGATCAGCGGAAAATCACAATATGATTGGGGTTTCTTTTCTTTTTCATTCAGATTGTTCATAGTCCCGGCCGACACTGGGATATCTCCACGGGCGAACTTACCAAGACTCCTGACAGGACGGATGCAGATACAAGGCAATCCGTGCACCAGACCCTAGCTCTTTTAGGTATATACCCCTTGGTTCTTTTACGTGCCCGGTGTATAGCACTGGTACACGTGAGGCTACCTTTAGGTTTCTAACCAGTTCATCTCTTGATGGATGGGAAACACTGAAAAGCGTTTCTGAAATTTCCAGTGCCTCGGCCAGGATTCGACCTCCTGATTGGTAGTCCAGAGCGTTAACTACTCGACCACCGCGCCACCCTTTTAGGTTTTCTGTGTAAGGAAAAGTGGCTTTATTTTACATATGAAAACAAAAGTCATGCATGCTAAACATGCTGGTTGCTGTGAAGCTTAAATAAGCGACATTAATATGAACGTTTATTTAAATTGTCAATACGTCTTAAAGCTCGGCACGTAGTTAATGAGTTTGAATGGACACCTCTGTCAATGAATTAGTCTTTAACTATACTTTTCAATTTTGAACTGTAGATTGCGACAGTCTGTTCTTTTATTAACTTACTACGCATGACCAAGTGTTCGAACTGTACATGCTACATAATACATGCACGCTATTGTTCATATTGACTTAGTTTATCTGACAAAGCAATCCAAACAATATATTTATCTGAATTTTGACTCTCTCTTGTTTATAATAAACGTTGTATAGATCGTATTTTAGGCAGTTTAGTTGAAAGCGCTTGCTCCGCACACTTTGCTGGATTGCCACACGATGTATTGCTTTACGTTAATTTTACTTTTTGGTCCAAACTAATAAGATAAAAGTTATTATATAGACGATTGCCGAGTGTTCTACACCGTACAACCGTATATGAATCTGGCAAGACTTGATGATTTTATTCTAGTAACAGCTGCAGATGTTATTACATCAAAATCCAATACATGACCATACAGAAACTGGTCTCAGTTCTGCTTCTCGTGCGCATGCGCGTGTGTGCGTTGCATTAAGCAATGGTTATACATTCTCTTACATAACAAGAGAAGTAGCTATGCATATTCTCTTTTTTCAACCAGTGGAAGTTGCAGTTCGCAACTTAACCTGCAATCTTCGTAATATCTGTATATTTGATGATTTCGTTACATTATTTTTAACTACGTACATGCAAGAACTAAGTCGTCAGTATATGGAAAAGCTGTAATGTTGTCTGAATGTTCTTTTTTATGTCTACAGGCTAGTTGAAAAAACGTTCATTGCACTCAATTGAGACTTTACACATCGATAAACGGGTAATGAGATGGCTTCTGTAAAGGATAATGTTATAACTTGAGTGTTTTGTCTGGTAATAAGACTGGGCAATCTGTGAACAAAGTTTCAATCAAAGTTCATACAACGTGACATGGTCACTCACCTTTGTAGGCAAGTGAACTGACTTGTGAAAGGATCAGTGTACGTGTATAAGCAATCCCTCAACATTCTTTGTTTTTTAGCCAACTAGTATTTTGCTTTGTAAACAAAATCTATGGTTGCTAGAAATTTAAGAAAACATTGCTTGCCAATCATCATGTTTTATGACATATTTTAATATAAGTATTGGCATTTGAACATTTTGACACTTTTTTTCTTTGAGATTGCATCTTTAATTTTATATGTTGCAGCTTCATCTAAGAGAGGATAGAAATACAGTTAACTCCGTATATAACGACTCCGGATAAAGCGAAAATACGGATATAAGAAACACATTTTCTTGGCCCGATTGTTTTCCTTCAATTTTGTATATGAAATGTTACATGTAGGGGGCTCCAAAAGGTGATGACTCCAGCCTCAGACCAATTTTCTCAAATGTTTTGACGGCCAGACTTTTGTTAAAATTTGAAAAATTGGGAATTAGTTATGATTAGGGTAGATGAAAAACTACAGAAGTGTCCTTCGAAGTAAAAAAAAAAAAAAAAAAAGACTCTGCGTCGGCTACATCTTAACCTTAAACTTTATTACAATAAAAGAACAAAGACCTATGCAGAACTTCAGATGCAGCTTTGTGTTTTCGACAGTCGACAGTTTTATCTGTACAGACAGTGTGTCAGTGAACTATGTTTTAAAATATAAGCAGACACGTTTTTATTAATTTTTTTATCTTCATTAAAATATTGAAGAAAAGTCATACACTAATTCACTAATAAACACAGTACAGTACATAATCAATTATATAGACCTAACATTTTTCACACAGAATATAATATGCAAGCAAATGCTTACCAGTTACTCAAATTACTATTTGCCACCGTCATTTCTACACATACTGCGTATAGCCCCTTGTCACATACCTTTATTCTCGAACGTCTCCTACAGACACTGCTTATATGGATATAACATCATCCAAATATAAGGAACGAATTTGAAGGGTTCCAAAGAGTTTGTTTTATATGTATATGGAGTTTACTGTACAACAACAACAACAACAACAATAATTTAGTTCCTCCCAAATACAAATACTGTATCAATACACATGTATGGGGAAATGAGTATAAATTCATGTCCATCAATAACAGCAGTATTGGGGAAAGCCTACACTGTATATAAATATGTTGGTAAAAGTACAAACATTGTATACAAATTGAAGATAGAAAAAAGAGGGTTTTTATAGACTAAAATTGTGGAATCATCGAAACATGTTCATTATGATACCCATGAATTTTGCAAGCTTTTTTAAGTCATCACTATTGGAATTTAATAAATTACTGTAAGAGTCAGGTGAATTCACACGAAATTTGTCTCTAATGTATTGACATCGTTCGTTTTAAAAAAAGAGCATGTAAGAAGGTAGTGTTTATCCGATCCAACTTCCTGAGAGTTACATAAATTACATAATCTGTCATTAAACGGTGTATTATTCCATCGTCCCGTTTCGACGGGTAGTCGTGAGTTTGAAGTGCGGTACTGGAACATAGTAAGGGCGTTACACCTAGGTAATACAGTCCAGTATTGTTCTAGCTTGTATAATGATTTAAAGTGTAAATAAGCGATGCCTTTATTAGAGTTTTGCATATTTGAATGCCAGTTTTGCTGAAATTGGTCCAATAGAACACGCTTTACAGTATATGTAATGTCATTGGAACGTAATTGGGCTTGGTTTAGTCACAGTCATGTCAAATAGATTTAATGTATGTAAGACATTTATACGTGTATCCGTTATGGTTTAACATAAAACTATATATTTGGAAGGAATACTTTTTGTCCGAACTAGTTAAAACTCTATTCCAAAATCCGATCATACGCGTTTCAATAACTACATCTAGCGGTGTTATTCCTAATTCCCCGAATAACATGTACGTGAGTGTACTTTTTCGGGCTTTACAAATCTTCCTTAAGAAGGTTTTGTAAATTGTGTTAAGCAGTTCTATACTTTCGAATCCCCACTAGTACTAGTACTATGTCTTCTTTTGTTTAAAGGTTCATTTCTTCATATCATGATGTACTGTTCAATAGTTCCGACATTATTGGACTAGCAATTAGAAGGTTCTTCATAGCTGTGGTCCATTTGTATTCGCATGTTACTTCCTTTCGAATGAAACACTAAATATGACATAGGCTTCCTACCCACCTTAAAAGACTATAAAAGAAACGACGCAAAAAAATGGTAACCGTTGAAAGGTGTGGCTTACTGAAAAAAAACTAGACGCGATTTTAGATCAAGGTGAGGGCGTCGGAGGCGCCTTGGAGCTCCGCAGTGAGCGGCGACGCAACTCTCGCCGGAGGCCTGTGGCCCTTTAATAAAAAAAAAAAAAAAACCTTATTTAAAGAAGTGCTCATTAGAAATGAATAAAGAACATATTTTATCACCATGAGACCTTTTAACAAGAAAATACAAGAGAATTTTCTTAAGTGGGCTTGCCCCGTCAAATAAAACTGAAAAAAAAATTTTTTGTTGTTGCTATGGTAAATAAAACAACTTGGCCATTAAATACAAGGAACGAAATTAAAGTGAAATAAGATGTTATGTGGGCCCGTAGCATTCCTATTACCGAACCTCCTGGACCTCATGAGGACCGTAGGGTAGGTAGGTTTATTTTTTTAAATGAATTTTTAAGTGAATAGTAATAAGTCAAAAGCAAAAGCAAAAGGATAGTAATAAGTAAAAGAAAAGTCAAAAGAAAAGTCAAAGTAAAAGAAAAGAATAAGCAAAACATAAGAATAAGTAAAGTCAAAAAAAAGGGAAAACATTTAATGAAAAAAATTATAAAATGATATAAAACTTTAAATAGAAATGATTTGGGATGTAATGTATAAAAAGAAGAGGATAAGTGTTGATAAGTAAAAGTAGAAAAGTAAGAAAAGAAAAAACGGTGACCAATGCCCTCTCCATACATATACTTTGTTAAATGACATTAACTAAAAGGCTTCCGTTTTGTCTGGCATGATATTTGGAAACAAGTGTAATGTTAACGGACTAGGATTTTTCCATACATTATCTCAAAGTGTGAAATTTAGCTTATCATTACAACTGAAACAATTGATAAAAAGTGAAACAATTGATAAAAAGTGTATATCGTATCTATGTAACAGTTGTTGTTTATTATGAGGAACTCGTGATTCTTTCTGATATGAATTTGGGTCGTCGCCATATTGTAATGAGATACTGTTTGCTTTGATATTTGGAAACTCAGTTAACCAGCATTAGGCACATTTCCCAGGCGCTTTATGTTGTTAAACATTTCTAAAACTTTAGTTGTGCTATCAGACAATGAAGTCCCAAAATAACAACTTAAACTTCTTTGTAATATTTATCATGCCCACTTTGAAAGTTTTAGAATAAGAGCATCACATGCATTTTCCATTAGCGATGGCAATATAATTAATTGGTTCTAGCGCACAACTTGAAAAATATCTTTTGTCCACGTGATAATAACAACATTATATTTCAGAATTTATTATACACGTACATGTAGGGTTTGCTGGGTTCTAAGCAGACTGAAACAAGATAAATTTGGCATATTTCTTTATAAAATCTAAGTTCTTAAGAATCAAGAATTTATACAAGTTAAGGTGTTATGACTAGTTGATTTGTGCTGTGGGTATTCTAAAACATTAACGTTTTCGCGCCGAACAGACATATTAACTGTAGCTTTTTATGACCAGACAAACTTAGTATAATAACATTTGAAGAATACGTCGTCGTTCGCAATGGGAGTCATATTTGTTTTTCAGGCATTTAGAACTTTCGCCCTCATGATGCTAATCACCCTTTTCACTATATGTATTTTGAAATTTGTCGTTAACTGCAGTAACCCATTTAGAAATATCGAAAGTAGCTCCATCTAATTCCCATCAAAAACTACCGATATATCTCTGTCACAAAATTATTTTAATGTAGCTGTCTGAAATATTCAAGCAAGCCATATCTACCGACAACATCGTGTCTAGTGTTTTCATCAACAGAAAACCTACATACTACCATAGATCCGATTCTAATCAGTACTCTCGGTGCTTTTTGAATTTCAAACTGTAACAGAAAGACGTTAAAATATACCTTTTTTGCTTTTCAAATCTGACAGTACTTGAATCATCGACTAGCCGGTAGGTAGTCAATGGATAAATTCTTAATTGCTTGTGTTTGAAACTGAGGGTCAGATCTCTACAAATAGCCTATGAAAAAAAATCATAACATAGGCATTATATTTGCCTTTTTTTAGTAATAACTAAAATACACTGTGTTTACAAATTCACATAGAAAATCAGGCTTAAATTAGACATACAGAGTTTTCTTTACTTTCCCCTGAAAGGGACGGAATGACAGAAAGTGATGATCTACCTTACAATACTTATATTTAAGTTTGGCATCAGCAGAAGCTTAAACAAAACGAGAAAAATTACCGACAATGTCCATTTTACTGTAAATCTGATTGAACGACTGGCAGGAGAACATATGGTACATTTGTATGCGCTGATACGAAGATGCTCTAGTTTTAAAGCCATACAAGTGAGGAAATTGGTAAGGTTGATATTGACAGGAAAGTTGTCGACACAAACGTTTAGAAGTCATGAGAGTATTCCGATTTATGCAGTAAGCATTCAATTTATTAACTTGTTGATGAGATACAAATCAGAAGAGTGATAAAAACTATCGTCGCTTTTTCACTGTAATTTGCAAAAGACAAACTAAAACATACAAACAAAAACCAAAACAAAAAAGATGAGAAAGTCGCTTTGAATTTAGAGTATATTAGCTTTAGGCAAAGAAAGGTTTACGGTCATTGATTCAGCTGAACACAATCTCGCCGTTGTTTGCTTTTTAGAACTAATCTTATATCAGTTCTATGCTATTCTGACGAATGTGTTTCATTGTGATGCACTAATATCAGGAAGGAATGGGGTGTTATATATGCCAGCTATATATTTTTTTTTATATATAAAATAAAATTTAATATTATTATTTTTATTTTTTTTATTATTTTTTTTTTTTTTTTTTATATTATATAAAAAATAAAAAAAAAAAAAAAATATAATATATTTTTTTTTTTTTTTTTTTTTATATATTTTTTTGGAGGTTGGTAAAAAAAAAAAAAAAAAAAAAAATATTGTTATTTTTTTTTTTTTTTTTAAAATTTAATTTTTTCGGGAAAATGTTTAAAAATATATATATATATATATATATATATATGTAAGTGTAAAACAAATCTAGACGTACACAAGACGGACATCAAACATTACCACATGGAATTATTAAAATTCTATAATTGTGATGTTTATGCAATCTACAAGCATTGTGTTCATACCTTTTGTACCCCATCATTACCTCATACCTCATCATTACCTCATACCTCATCATTACCTCATACCTCATCATGACCTCTACCACATCATTACCTCATCATTACCTCATAATGATGGCAATATTGCCTTACATGGCCGTTTACTGAAAGACGGATAGACACACTAATTAGCTAATATGTCACCTCTTGAATCATAAACATTGACATACATGTAATAGCTTGATCATAGAAGTAAAATAACGTTTAAGATAAAACTGTAGGATATAAACGCATTCATTACGTCTGAAGTTCCATAACAGCAAAGCATATGTCTCAGAAATGCATTTAGGTATCGTTAACATTGGTATTGTTGATGCATTCAAACTGATATATTGAACATGTCTAGTTTGAAATAACATATGTTTTATATGTTTAATATTGAGATTTTGGTAATACAATACAATTCAGTTATACATGTAGTAAAAGATTTTTGTACTTTTGGTTTACACTTGTTTGCTTTGCGATTTTGTCTTGTAAAGATCTTGTTTAATATGACACAAGCTGTCTGTAACTCGCCATAACGGTCTGGTAGACAGAAGTTCAACTGCGTCTTGCTTCAAAGTAATGTTTTTAGATAGTTTACCGTTTAAGATTGCCGCACTACACAAGGCTCAAGCAAGATGGTTACAACAGAATGGTGATTTGGAAATCATATAAGAAGACCGCATACTGGGTAATTTCTCTTATTTGCAGTTAGAAATGAGAATAAACTTTACAAAATCGTAGTAGGAAAACGTGCTACAGACTGTGACGAGAAGTGATCATTATGTATTCTGGTGTGAAGGAAAACTGAATAAAATGCATTTATGCGATGTCCTTGTGCTAGAACCTTGATCTCATAGATCATATATCCATTAAGTTAATACATGCATATCAATAGGTTTTTGAACTTGTGTCATCCCTTTTACATGTATGGCTCTGTGACATACATCTACAAGTCAGGCTTTACTGAAATGATTCTCGAAACAATACCGTGATTACCACTGATTAAGGTTAGCTTATTCTTTCTATATTATTGATGTTCATAAACACGTACGTATGTGCTATACTTATTTTTATCTTGAAATTGATTGTACATGCAAACTGCTGTGTCTCTAAAACAAGATGTGTTTAGAATTCAAGTTTCTTTAAAGCCACTTAGTAGTAAAGCCATCTACGCGGACATGTTATTTGCAAGTATTGTAGCATGCTTCTGCCGTAAGTTAAGTTAATTATCTTATCTTTCCGTCACGTTAGCTTAAGTAGGTCAGACACCCATTCGTGTTAAGATATTTATCTTACTTGTGTCGCCGAGGCGCTAGCTCATTGTTTAAATTTGTAGAGGTGGGGTGTCTGTACTTTACATTATTGTGGGTTCTTTGTGGGATGTTAACATCGGGGTCAATGACACACTAACTGTAATTTGTAACGTGTGACTATATTTCGTTAAATAAACTATAAATCATGAATATAGAATTCATGAAGGTTTCATCTTAATAGGTAATCGTATTACCTCTTATAGATGTGTATATACTTTACATAACAATAGAGGATGACATGCGGTGTATAAGTGATATGTTATCTTACTGGTTAACGTCTGGATGTTATCATATAACTACTACGTCTACGACTACTGCAACACTACTACGATTGTACCTTATGATATGGTATATATAGGGAGTGTATGAAAACAAGTTACATAGTTAAAGGCTTTTTATTGTATTCAAACTATAACAACCGCGACACTTGGAGAGTGTTCGCGAATATGTAACTAGCAAATTAATAAGACATCAACTCAAATTATAATTCATCCCTATATCTACCCTCGAATACGCTAGACAGCTAAAAACAAAGATAAAATTAGCAAACAATAGAACCTTTCAAAGTGGTCACCTGGAATAAGCAACCACATGTCGTAAACAGCCATAATTGGATGTGGTTGTAAAGACCTGATTACGAAGTAAGTACATAATCTACCTGCTTAACCCGGATATTTTAGTAACATACCCTTAGAAAGTCATTGTACTATTACCACGAGTCAGTGGCTGTACTATTAATTAGTCGCCGGCGGAAACCGGCGACTATATTTGATACGCTTTAGGATTCTTCAGCTGGTAGGAGAAGTTATTAAAATGTATGAACTTGTTACAATTTTGTTCTGACATATTACATTGTTGATTGTTTGAAACAAAAAAAAACTATTTTAAAAATCGCGAAGGAAGTTGAAGTTCGCGCTAAAATTGGCCCTTTTAATTAAAGGGGAATAACTGTTTAAAATGTGAAAAGTAATGACGCTCCACAGACCGGTGTTTACAATATCTTATACCAAGAGAAAAGATCCGCCTAGACCAGACCAAATCGACTTTTTAAAGGTTGGCGTGGCGGTGTAACAGCGTCTCAGGAAAATAACAACAACGATGAACATGAACACTCTTTCAGAAACAAAGTAGGTATGCATAAAGCCCAAATAAATATCGATTTCAGCTTGTTTTGTTAGATTTAGCAGTAATTTCGGATTATCGTTTGTTCGGATACTTCACTCACGTGTCAATGCACTGGAAAAAATTAAATGGTACCTTTGAGTTTAATATGCTTCTTATTTAATATTGACACGAAAGACCCATTTTTGTAATTCAAAGGTTAAGTTTTATAAATTAAATAGTAAACAGATTGACTGCACTCCACCACTAGGGTATTGGTAATTTAACAGTTTAACAGGCCTGTTTAATGGGTCACAATACACCTGTACTATAATATTATTCCTTTTTGACCAATGATAATGTATATATTTTACATATAATATATGTTTTATATATAGTGTAAGTGTAGTTACCCGTGAGCCGGATATTCTAATCTGTTAGTGCGGCCAGTGATAGATTCTTTTTCTTGCATACCATATTCGATTAATAGTAGCAGAAATAAAATAAAAGTAATGACTTATATTTACGGTCTATTTTCTTGTAGTAATGTATAAATTTACACATTCATTCATTAAAGTAGTTCTTTCTGACATCATCAAGGGGGTGTAAGATGAGATTTTCCAGCACTCGTAAAAACTGCATATATCCTGATCTGGTATGCATGAATAACTTATCCGACAGCTAGTACTGCAGTATCAACATCTAGCAGTAGTCACATTTGAAAATAAATTGTACCTTATTGACCACTGTGGTTACATTTCCAACATTTCCTGTAATTCAACAGGCATAATTTTAAGAAATGGTTGCATTTGACATCACTACTTACAGTCTGTAAATAAATTAGTTACCGGCGACTTTTGATGGTTTTCTTGTTTATATTGTACCCTCTTATCATTTTGTACTCACATTTTGATACATTTGGTCTGTAACTTAATAAACCGTAAATGCGGATTAAGACAATTTTGGCCTTCCATAGAAGCAAAATATGAATTTCAAGACTATGACAACAGCTCCTGAATATTGAAAAATCGGACGTCTAAGGCAAATGCTGACACTTTTAGGCAACTTTTTAAATTGACATTGGACATAGTTTTACCAGGTTTGAAAATTTTCATTTTACCCTCGTTCGCTTACGGGCCCCTGTAGGATTGTGTTTTGACTGCGTGCAAATATTTTTCACAGACAGAAAGCAGGCATGTCGTGCTCAAATCCAGGTATATTGACATCTTAACAGAACGCTTTACATCGACTTGTTATAAAAAAAGTAAAAAGAAGTAAAAAACAGGGTGAACCCTGCGCGTGATCTCTGTAGGTAGGCCAATCAAATTTCCACTTGCATGTTACAGCTCAGTCTGTGTGCTGACGTATAGTAGAGGCCCCTACACATGAAAGTATCATAACACAGTGCGCAGTGTCTGTCTAGCGTGTACCAAAAAATTCCAGGTGTGCGAAGGATATAATTACTTTTAAATGTTTTGTTTGTAATATAAGCTTACTACCTGAATGGGCAATGTTAATATGACGTGCATTTAAAGAAGAAAGTGAAGTTGTGATATTCGGTTGTTTTATGACAGGATAAAACATCTTGTATACTAATATTGTTGCATTTCGGGCTACAGTATTTGCCGCGCAGATGCTTGCTTGGAATTGTACAATATACTTGTTAAATGGGAAACATACGTGTATGACAGATTAATCTATGTCTTTGGTAATATATTTTCTACTGAGAGACATGACATATGCCAGTTCATATCAAAAGGAAGTAAAGACTTGAACGGAAGAGGATGAACCAAGATGGTCGAATTTAATGGAATGGTTTGGACATAAAGCAACAGTTGATACATTTGTTTATGAATGATGTGTTATAACCAATTGTGCTGCATTGGAACAGAATGAATAACACAGCTGTAGCTACTATTTGATACAATACAAATTTAAATTTGCATAAACTACAAATTTTACGTGTATTTTAAAAATAAACATCGTTCGTAATACCGAGAATGAAGAAATGTAGAATAGCATATGACGATGCTACATGATACGCTGCAAGGTTAACTGTTAATATCATGTCATGGGCAATACTTTATCCACAATAATGTGTTAAAATTTAGGACATAACGACACAAATGATAGTATATAAACTCTTGTACATAATACAAAATAACTTTGAATATATTTCATAAATCTGATTTTGATTTGAAGCAAACTTTATAAAAGTCCGTCCATGAGAGCAGTTATATTAGAGTTGATGTGGATGATTCATAAATTTAAGTTGACCTTTCATTGAAATTAACGTAGTCAAGGATGGGAATGCGTTTTAGTAAAAACGTGAAGGACAAGTCCTTATCTAGCTCCTGTCCTGATTTGACCAATGTGAGCAAGGCAGAGAAACCAAAAGATCTTAGTGTTTACGATAGAGGCAAGAATATTCAAATGCGCTCATGTACAAATTTTGAAAATAACTCAGAGGCAGTAGACCAACTTCCAAATCAGGTGGATGATGCTACGTTGATACGAGTAAATAAGAATATGCTGGCAGAACGTGTCTATTGTAGTAAACAAAAGGGCGATCCACTTCTGTTAAGTGAGCAAGTTGACAGTTTGGGCAAAAAGTCGATAGACACTGCATCAAATCTACCTGACAGCCACTTTCAAATTGATAATTTTACACAGTTATGTAGAGGTAAAATGGAATCAGAAGTCCGTACTAGATCGGATGATAACATACCCTGTATAAAACTTCCAACGAGAATTTCAAAGCGACATCGAGGCTATTCCATTGATCCGACAGTGAAATTGGTTGAAATAGGGGGAAACGAAGAAGCTGCTGTACAAAACGTTATATATCCTCCTGCACCCCCTCCCCCTGATGTATTAGATAACTGAGAGCACTCCCCGTACTGATACAAAACATTAATAAAGTTGAATAGTGCAAGTATTCACTTTAACAAAGAAGCTTTGTATCAAGTAATCTCCTGCCCTTTTCTGCTGATACTATTGTATCCCTGAACTGATCGCTTATTGTATGCTCCACTATATTTTCTGTTAAGGGAAATGCTGTCTATTTTAAAAGAGGAATTTTCTTTACGTGCCTTTCAAGATCAGCAGTTTATTAAGTAAATGAATTTTTATATCTTTAAAAATTAATGATCGAACTTTGGAGTTTATAGTGACTGCGTGTATAGAACAATTCCGAGTTCCGTTGTATCTACACTTGATGGTTGTTTCCGGTATTTTTTGTCAACCTTTGAACTTTGCTTGAAGACCCTGGTCCCAGATCAATATTGACAGAGTTTGATCGACAGAACAATGTATTGTCTTACAACTTGATAACCGTATGCTTTGACCCATTTTTTCTTTGTTGGTTTCTTTATTTTTTCAGTGTACATGTATTGTATATATGGTTTACATTAAAGTCCCAGGAGCACAAGTACATCTTATTTTACCAAGAAAGATGTCTTACAGGCAGAAATAACCTTTATTTGTACCAAAAATATTGCCGACTTTGCTTTTTAAGTTAGAAATAAAGCGCTTTTTTCATTGATATTGCAAACTTTTATATACGAAACGCTTTTTGGCAACTCTTTTTCGTGAAGAAACGACTTGAATACGAAAGAAAGGCATATATCAACTTTGTCTTTGAGTGAATAGAACATGGTTCTATCATTACCCTATCAGTAAATTAATTTTACTATATCAGTAAATTAAAAGTGATCGTTGGACTTTATCAATTTACTTTTTCATTTGCACATAAGATCATGTTGTAAAAATAACGTACGATTTTCTTTTTTATGCGTATGTGCTTACGAAATGCAGGAAATAACTTTAATGTGACATAAAATGTGATATCATACATTTATACGAACATTTTATACCATTTAAACTCAAATAAAATATTTCTCCTATTCAATGTTTAAAAATCACACCAACACTCAGCTTTCTACTCTTTGATTAAACTTTTCTGCATTCATCTAAAATTTATACGTAAGAATATAGCTGAAAGGATAGGTGATGCTTTTGAAAACATGTAAGGAGATAGTTTTGTTATTGGCAGATATATAAGAAAATATACCTAAGCGAAAGGATAAGTTTTCAAATTTTGACTGGTATTGTTAAAAAGACTTTTTTTTACAGATTGTATTGTTAAATTAATATTAGATTAATATACTTTTGTAGAAAAAATACGATGAAGAGATATTTCCATGGAAACAGAGTTAAAAGCGCCACCTAGCGGGGAGGTGTATTTTCGTCAATGTTCGTGTTATTTTCGATATATCTCTGTCTATGTAGATAACGAAACGATCTAACTTTCATAAATGCAATGTCGAATCATTTATCCATCTGCAAAAGTAAGAATATCTAATAATTTTTGCCAAAAAAATGAACAAGTGTGGAACGAACCCTGTAGGGACGACAATTTTCACAGCAAAAATAACTACAAAGTTGACGCATTTAGCGTTAATTGCGAAAAAACGGCCCGAGAGAATTTTTTTTAAAAAGCGCAATGGAATCTTAAACCAACTTAAAGCAATTTTATCAAATAAAAAAGGGGTCACCGTTCTTTTTTTCGTGCCACCGAAACTATTTTGAAGTGGAAAAACATGAGAAACGTTGACGTAAAATACAAGATTGGCGTGACGTAACGAGCCGTTACTGACGTTTTCTGACGTTTCTTGTAAAAATTAATTACTAGCGTTGTAGCTTTATTATGCAGAAATCACTTTAGATCGGTCTTTCAATGGTTGATATACTTTGTAGTCGATACTTAAATCTTAAATTTGAATGGACACCGTATTTGAATAAAATGATAGCAATTGATCGGTGTTACAAACTAGTTCGACACAATTTTATTTACTTGTAACACGGATCTGAACTGTGGTGTAATGTTACATTAATAAACACTATACAGAAAACATTCGACGTAAAAGTGAAGAAGAAATATCATTTTACTTGCTGCATTTAGCCCATCGTAAATACAGTATAAGAATAGGCGGAATAGGCGCGGATATGCACAGGACAACAGTGTGTATGGCGGGATTTCGGTCGAGCGATGCTTGCCAGTATGAACGTTTTATATAGATTATTAACATACACTTTGATACAGTGTTTTATAAATTACCCTTACTTACAAAATCGACGCAGTCAATGCTGGCATGAAAGATATCTAGTTCTTTTCCGGAGATATATAAAATGAACAACAACAAACTTCCAAATACAGTAGCACGCAAGAGAAGATTATATGATGAAACGCGAACAACATTATCATTACCAGACGAGCGATTCAATAGGGTTACATACGATATAACAGTTTAAGTATCTTTATTATACATGTACGTAGAGACAAACCGTGTATTACAACAGCATTTAAGCCATCACTTTCATTATTATGAAATGCTGTCTCAGTTTTAAGAATTTTTCTTTTTATAAAGAACAGTCCAGAAAATACTTCTCATTATTCCCAGATATAAAACTACATTCTTTTGTTTGTTTCTGCAAAATCAAAATGAAAAATGCGGTATGAAGAAGAATTTTTGAAAATTGTCTTCGCCCTTCCATTGATTCTATGTGTCTGTAGTTTCCCTTCAGTGGAGACGTAGTGGCACAGGCGGGCGCGTTCGCCTCAGGATCGGAATGTGCTGGTTTCGATCCCCACCAGTGCCACGGCGGTTGTGTCCATATGCAAGACACAAATATTTACACATTGGCTCTCTCTCTTCGTGATTTATTTCATCTGGAATGAGTCTCCAGAACGATAATCTAAGTTGTAAGAACTCGTTCCGCAATCGAGAATGAATAAATTAGTATAAATTAATAGTTTCCCTTCAGTTTCCATAGGGACTGTACTTTTAGTTTCCCAATGCCAGTATTCTTATCAAGAATTGATAAAAACATTATACGCCTCTTTTTAAGAACCTAACCCAAAAATACAGGGAAATAAATGAATGAAATAGTGTGGTTTGGCAAAGTGGGACCAGCTATATTCAATAAAACATCGCTTTTACCGCACGTTTCCCTGGCATCTACACTACTGTTACCCATGTAAAGTGGATGTGTCATGCACAACATCCAGTCACATGCTTCCCAGGTCATGATGTTAATTTATATTTATATATGTTGTGTACACCCTTCTTTATAGTTTGCTCCAAACCGGTAGGGGACTTCATCTTGCATGGCAAGCAATACCTCATGATATTTCGTGATGGGAACTTGTTAAACGTACTTAGAAGAACAAAACTCGAATCATCCATAATTCAATTTAGACTATCAAGACTATATAAATGATAATTAACCTATTCTCGATTGCGAAACAAGTTCTTACAACGTAGATTAATAGCACTCGAGACTCATCTCAGATGAAATCAATCTCGAAGAGACAGAGACAGGGGAGGGGGGGGGGGCAATGACAAAATATATGTGGCTTGCTTCAGGATACAACCGCCGTGTCATTTGTTTGGATTGAGCCCTGGAACCGCTTATCCAGAGGCAAACGCGCTACCAATGCGCCATACAGGACCCTTATGTGCAAATGAAAAAGGACTAAAATCGGTGGTGTAGGTATTTCTCAAACAAAAGTTGGTCATTTTGTATGATGGTAATATCACGTTAATTACATCGCTTTTCAGTCAATGTTAACATTTAAGCGAGAATAGAATATTCTTCAGTTTGTTTATATCTACTTTAGACTCTAGACAAAGCGACTATTAAATAAATCTGAAATTATAATGCAGAAACGAGGCTTATCAAATTTAAATATATTCAATTCCCATGATAGTGTCATGGGAATAAACTATTGCCTGAAATTACACTATAACAAATGCTAACTATATTGATTTAGCCCGCTCATCAAAGAGTAAATAGAAACTGCCGTCAGGAACTTTACCGAAACAATCCTCTGGTATATGCAGTGGGTAGACAGAACATAAATGATGTATCAAAGTATACGAAAACATGTATATGAATACCATATGTTTGTTTAATTTAAATTATGATAAAGCAAAATGCTCATTGTAAATTTCGATAATAATTGTAAGTGTCGATGCCATGGCTTTTATTTGTTCACTTGACTAAGGTCAAAAGTAAGCACGATTAAACGATTGTGCAAGTTACATCGTTAAATGATTTCTTCTGTTGAATAGTTTTAACATGGTACTATAAAGCAGGTGGAGGATGTGACCGATCCTTATTTTGCCCTTGACAGGGCAAATAAAAGGTGTTTTTGTTACCTCAAGAAAAAAATACAAATTCAATTTGAATAACATCTGTTTATCAAAGTCGTTTCATTGTTGTGAAGAAATAACAGTTTCCTACAATGTTTGGCATCAATTTGTGCAATATATGCACTAATCATTCCGTGTACATGAGACTAAAGCAGGTGCAAAAGCTAATTGGTCAGACGGGGAAGAACAAACAAAGCATTTCGTATACAAGAAAGCAACTAATTAAAGTGCTTCGATTTTAGTTGAATATTAGTTATACCTATATGTAGATATATGTAAATAACTTCAAAACATAACCGGGAACTTCAGTTTTAGTTCAAATATTGCTATTGAAAAGTGATAGAAAATCTTACATATTCAGGAAAATTAAAGGCGATAGTGTAATAAGTAGTGTTTAATAGTTATATAACATTTTGAAAACAAAAAATATACGTAACTGCGAATACAACAATATTAAATTGTAGGCTAAATCAGTTGGTTAACAGTGACTATTTTACCTTTAGAGCATACGTCTGTACATTATGTAGCTTTACTTGTAGGGCGTAATCTGATGCTAGAACGTCGATCACAGAGAATGAAGAACAAGAAAATATTCCATAGCAACTTTAAGTCTTAATAAAAGAAGACAAATTCCAGATTCGAACAGCGTTTCGATCTTTAATGATAGTCTTTATCAGATGAAACATAAAATAAGAAGTGAATAACAGTGTTATGAATAATATAACGTAATGACGCCATGACATCACTGCAATGACGTACAAATTGGCGTTCAAATTTTGCATGAAGTTTACATACTATTATGTGAAAAAATAACATAATGTCATACAACAAAAAAAAAATAGCTAGCATTAATATTATCTTACATGGAAGCAACTAAAATGTAATTTGCAGTAATAAACATTGAACTGTTCAATTATGTTATATTCGTTAGTCAAACGTATCATTTTGCAGTTATTAGATTCAATAACAAAAGTGTTACTTATTCCGTCTTAACTGTTCACAACATAGCATCTGTGAATTGTATTTCTATACAGTTTAAGTGGTTATCACATTATATTTGCATTATATCACTTTCCTGTTAATAACTAAGGATTCAATAACAGTTGTATTGTGGTTTACAAAAACTGTAGAAAACTATCGTAAAAAAACAACATGTTTACATACATACGATGTACCATAAACATTTTGATAATTTGCATTGCACATTTTGTTGCTCGTGTATCGATTTCAATGCAAATGGTCTCAGTTTCTATACATGGTTTAGAATGCTAAATATTTACTCTATTAAAACGTTTTCCATGTTTCCATCAAAACAGAAGAACGGCTATTATTATTAACCAATCGCTTTATAAGGTGCTTGTTCCGTATCTCGTAGCGTATTCGAAGTATTGCTTTTGTTGTTGTTCCAATCTTGAACATTGCATTTATATAGTTAACGTTTTAGCTGCAGTGCTCCGTGTCAGATATATCACTTCGCAGTAAAATGAATGCAATTAAGCAGACATAAGCTAGTCATATATTATAGTATGGAAATGCACTATTATATCTAGCATTAATGGTAAAATATTGGAACAGATCTAAAACCGCCTTGATATTTCTCAATACAATAACTTTCTTAGCCCTGCTATTACTGACCTTGTCACATTAAATATAACAATATTCAGACAAAGCATTTAAAATTAATTGGTACTTGTTGAGATAGTAGAACATCGACTATAATAGTTTCCAAATATTCTTTCTATAAATCCCCGAAATTCATCAGAAGATTTACAGTAAAAAAAGTATATGCTTACACCTCGCCAAATGTGTTTTTCTCTGTGTTGTCCACCTACTAAGATAGATATGCTCAGATGAAAACGTCAAAGCTTTATTTTTCATTTATAATTTGGAGCAGGCATTGTGGTTCGGATTTTATGTAAGACAATGCAGTAAACTCCGTATAGAACGACTTCATCCGGACATAAGGAAAAATATACTGATTGATGTTCCGTAGTAAATGTCATATAAAATCCATCTTCGATGACGTTCTTATAGAATCATTAAAAGTGATTTAGATTTGACAGAGTTATATAAAAGATACAGTATGTACATGTCTAATTGTGCGGGATAGGGAAGAAAGCTAATGAATGAAACATTTGAATTTGTCAAAGCTTCTTATCCTCTTTTGCTGGGGTAAATAAACGCTCATATATCTGTAGAGTCAGATGAAGGTTCCTTTCTGTGAATTACAACTTGTTGTGAAATTGTAGATACCAGTTTATATCATTCTCTTACATGTGAGTGATGAAGGTTGAATGTCCTTTATGCAAGCGGATGCGTGTAGTCAGAATATTTTCACAATTTCAAACGTTTTTTCCTGTCAATGTCACAAAAACCAATTTCCAGACTTTTATGGCTTTAAACTACAACACGTTCAAATCAGCGATCACCATATGTTGTCTCACTTGTCTGAGTATCAGATTTACAGAGAAATGGACGACGATTAAACAAAGATATTAACTTCTCTCCGATGGTAAACTTGTCAATCGGTTTATATTTGTGAATGAAGCGATACTCATCATGGTCTTCAGGCGTTATGATGCGAATTTAGAATTTTGAATCTTTATTTCCAAAACGATTTCCTGAAATGTGAAACAATTGGGAATCGAAGCATTTGATTTCAATGTTTCACACTTCAGTATAGAAGTACAGAGAGGACTGTTGAAATGCTTAGACAAAAAAACCCCCATGTTTTATCATTGGTCTTTGTTGATAAGAAAAGAGACTCAACAGAAAAAACTTAAGCTGCATTTTAGAAAGAAATATTTGAAAGTTGAGTCGTGCTGCATCGAAAGTATATTTTGCCTCATGACCGAAGGGTCAAGAGTTTAATGCCCACCAATTTGTGATTATGATGTCCTTCTTCATGGCACTTGTTTCTACATTGCCTCAATCTCTCTTGGTATATAAGTTGATTTCATCTAGAGTAAAACTCGAGAGAGGTTTATTTAGTTTGTAAGAATATTTTAGCCACGGGAAACAAATAAAATGTAACATGGTGTCCACAAATGGTCATGTAAACTTTGGTTCACAAATGTTGGAATTTAAATGAGAGGAAACACATTTTTGGTACAGATTGCTTAAACCAATTCTAATGTTCATATACAAAACAAACATCAACTAATACCTGCAATTGTAATGCATAAACACGCCTATGAAATCTAAAGATATTCAATTCCAATAAAAGTGTCAGGAAATTAATTTATGCATGATGTTAAGTGTTTGAAATAAAACTAACTACTGTAATAACGGTAAAAAGGAAATGCTTAGATACAAAATAGATATTTTGGACTTAATCTGGAATAAGATTTACACAAGAAATGGTCAATTTAAAAGTACAAACACATTTGTAATTTAGATGTTCTTTTACACTGTGAAATTTATGCTTGCACAATTTTTAACAAAATTGGACTAGCATCTGCAAATGTTTTCATTTGTAGAAGAGATGGTTTCAGTTTAAAATATTTGGCTTATGAAATAACAGTAAATCATTTAGTGCTTTCTTTAGGACAGAATATCTAGTACATAGCTGCGAAAACAAAACACCAGGAGCTTCTGTTCCACGTTACGTATTGCTTATAATTAATAAAGTGTTGAAACAAAAAAAATGATGCGGAAAACCAAGTAGTATATATTATAATGACTGAACGTTGTATATAAAGAATCTGTAAATGGAAGAGGAATATATAATAATAACAATTTGAAAACTGGCTTATGCATGTATAAAGATCACAATCGATTGTAAAGAGAACAAGACCCTATTGCGAAGCAACATAATTTGACGTTCCATCATAATACATTCAATTGTGCAATTTAATATTTGATCATAATCGGTAAAATGTTCAAACGTATCATTCATTATATTTGATTAAATCACGAAAATATTTTCTATTCCTTCTTCAATGTCACATAAAATTTGATAATCTGCAAGATTTCCCTTGGCTAGGCGTTTGAATGGTACGATTGTATGGTTTGATCGACGGTTTTCAATGAATGCTCACGATGATAAAATTGAGAAAATGGATATATTAGTTTGCTTTGACCATTTTTCCTCTGTTACTCTGCATATGGAGTGTTACAACAAATCAAAGTAAAACACGTGTATTTATCTACGGTGCATTTGCCCTTTTGTTTACGCAAAGCCGTATATGACATTTCCGGGAAAATTCCGAAACCTTCAGACTGAGGAAATGAAAATTGCCGTATAATAAAATCGATGTTTCTGTGTTTATAAAATATGGAATACTTTTCTTGTGTAAATTGTATTTGGTGTTCGAGTAGCCATTCTACTAGCTTTACTTGATTTTTATTGTAAAATTGAAGCAAAGCAGAAATATGTATCTAAAATTCGATGAAGGAGCTTTGATAAATATGAGTCATGCGATAACCTTTAAATGTAGAGTTTAACACAGAAATATGTTATTTTTAATAAAAAATGAAAGCTGGTATGTAGAAATTCAAAATAAATCACAGTACATGTACAATTTTTTTTCTATGCATTATGAAGAAAGTTAAAAAGACCTGGGTAGTCATTTTGTCGATTCACTGAGATTTCAACATAATACACATACTTTTCTTTGTGTTCAAACACTTTCTGTAAATTTTAACCTGCTAATCTTCATTATTTAGTGGTTGCATAAGGTAATGTACTTGCCATTGAAATAACTGTCACTTAATTTTCGCTTAGTAATGGACCTTTAATAGACAAATAGAATTTTTTTTGCAGCACTATTAGCTTTGTGGTATTACTGTCGCCGGTGCCTATATACTTTTAGTCATGCTGTTGTATTATATTCCGTTCATTACACCGTAGCTTTACGTTGACGTCTATATATTTTTGTCGGAATTTTTAAATTAAGTATGTTTCTTTTGTGTTATTTTTATTTCTATGCTGCACATACATATTCATTCAATCATACATTTATAAACTTTCTTTATTTTGCACTAGTGCGGGCTTCATTTCATTTAATTACTAGCTTCATGCATGCCCACTCAGAATGAATATTTAGACATCAATAAATTATCTACATAGTGCATTTGTTTACGAAATAGGTAATTCGAAATGATAACATTGTTAATCAACAATATTGTGGCATTCAGAACTCCCTTGAAAATTATGTTTTTGCACCCAGAATGAAGGTTTGATTGTCGCTAGCCTGTATTTCTCTTTGTATTCAATAAATAATTTGAAAAGCGAATTTGTGTACTTTACAGCACCATTCTGAACCTGAATTTACAAGCATCACTTTCAAACACATGATATAGTAAATACAACCAACTTGCTTATTTGTAAAATTTACCGTAAACGAATGTGATAAACACAGCGGATATTACTAAAAAAATCCAATGTCTGTTACTACCAGTATTTAACACAGTGATAAAATCAACTTATATACCAAGAAAAAACGGCATGAACTTAGTACAGGAGTTATACCAGATCACCGTATTGCAGTTAAAAAGAATTGTGTTTATATAATTATCTTATAATTATGTACAATGCAATATTCCTGAGAATGAAAATGCAATTACTTTATGACGACAACAACTGTTGCAGTTGATAAAAAGTAAACGATTCACGAGACAAATGAAACAGGATTAGGCAAAACCTGTTGTTGGTCAATCAGCCAAATTTCTCTGGTATATAAAAAGTTTGCTTCATTCTGCTGAGATATGATGTCGACTAAAAGTCGTTTGTTATTTTAAAACGTCTCTAGCAGGAAGAAAAGGGATTATTTCATCATCAGCTCTCTCGATCGTTTGCTTTTTGAAAGCATTAACTGTTGGACTTTCAAACAATTTTGAATTCAGTCGAGAAAACTTTGAGTGAAATGTACACCTCATTAAACTAATGACGAAACCAGCTACCGACTGTCTAAATAGTCATTTGATTTGTTGTCAATATAGAAATCTTCACAGTGCATTTCAACAACACAGATGAAAGGTCAAACTTATTCATAATGCTATGTTGTTAATTTCATTCTTAAAAAAACAACACCTGTTGTAAATGTAAAAGACTGAGTTAAGAATCGAGATTTGAGCAAATATATAATCAACATACAAATGTCCCCGATCTTGAAATAAAACTCATATAAGAATTAGTTGTTGACGAGTGTTTGTGGTACACGTCTGTCTAACATAGCAAATTGTCAACTGATCGTTACATAAGTAAAGAAAAACGAAGTTGCATAAGGAATATGCTGTGGATGAATAATTGACCGTTATATTCGTGTAATGTAATGTAATGTAATGTAATATGGATAGTACTCGTGATGAGCGCAACTTTCGTCTAGGGAGCATGTTTCTCCCTTTGTATAACTTAATAACTTAAATCTATGTAAAATGTGAACCAAGAATTCTAGGTGTCTAGCGCCCCAAGTTTGTCTTGAGTAACAGTTAGTCTATATTATGCACAACTCTCATTTCTTGACAAGATTCACAGATTCAATAAAAGCTGTCATTGTAAAACCGCAGCATTACAAAGTATAATAAATTTTAAAACAATTTTAATCGAAAAAATGTGTACAAGTTCATACAAACCAATAGCCAAAAAGCAACTCTACACAAAATGAATTACTTCATGGTAAAGCAGAGGAATTGACATGCAAACAAAACTGGCTAGGACTTGACATACAAACTAAATGACAAACACTCGCAAAAAGCAGTACATTGCATAGTAAAACGATATAATATATAAACAACAAGAAAGCAAAAGGCTTTCGTAGACAGACTAACCGGTCTATTATACCATTCATTCTACATTTTTGAAAACACCATGAAATAAAATATTACACTCACTGATACAAATAGTCTACTGAATACTTCTTAAATGGAGACAGAAATATGAAGGATATGTAACTTATATCCAGACCAATCCATTACAAACAGTATTTGTTTGCTTGCCAAGACAACCCTGGGAATGGATATTGCTATATAGCGATTTAATCCTTTATTACGAAGATATTTCTGTATCATAACTTAAGGCTTTGTTAGAAATCAAAACAGTCTACCACTGAGTACAAATGAAATTATTCAAATCGTTTGGGCATGTGTGGGTTGTAGCAATTATACCAAGAAAGATAAGGATGGACATCAAAGTCCTGATTTGTCGTGTATGATTATAAGTTAATATAAAGCTTGCCTGTCCTGTGTTTTGTTGAAATCTATTATAAAGCAAATATAATTTGAATGTCTGAAATTTGTAGAGCAAGATATGTTATCTCAAGGCTGTTGTATAAATAAATTAAATTTAAACAAATTGCGAAGTGTACAAAGCTGATTTGCACATATAAATCAGCCAAAAGAAATAATTTATTAAAATATAGACTACTAAAATAAAAATTAATAGCACGTACCATTTCGAATATATGCCATAAAGTTTCATAAAAAAATAGGATATAAATGAACATCTGCTTTGAACTGGTTTTGGGATTATTTGTTTTAACATCAAGGCTTCTTCAACACAGTTGTTTTACAGATATTTTTACAATTGTTTTGAAAGAAATGATTTAAAAATGCTTGAAAATATACATGTACCATGTAATTTCAAATGTTCTTTTTTGCATATTTTGTGCAGTTCATCTATGTAGATGCAAATGATCTCTGTTGAAATGTAATACTTCGAATGGTATTAATTGTTTTATTTCCTCCACTAAATCACTTTGTATGTTTACCTTAAAATAGAACTGCGAGTTGACTAATACTATCACTTTCTAATGTTCGGTATTTTGTATTGTATGTGATGTTCCTTGACTAAAACTATCACTTTTTAATGTCGGTATTTTGTATTGTGTGTGATGTTCCTTGACTAAAACTATCACTTTCTAATGTTCGGTATTTTGTACTATATGTGAAGTTCCTTACTTGTTTGGCTTAGCAAAGGAGTTGCATGTATACTAATTAATATTACAGTTGCAGTGTTCCTCTTCTGACATCTTTCTTTGTTCATAATGAAAAGTTCTTTGCGTGCTTGTTTCATTTCTGGTTAATGCAGTGTTCCTCCTCTGACATCTTTGTTCATTGCTGAAAGGTTCTTTATGTGATGGTTTCATTTGTGGTAGTTGCAGTGTTCCTCCTCTGACATCTTTGTTCATTGTTGAAAGGTTATTTGTGTGCTGGTTTCATTTGTGGTAGTTGCAGTGTTCCTCCTCTGACATCTTTGTTCATAGTTGAAAGGTTCTTTGTGTGCTGGTTTCATTTCTGGTAGTTGTAGTGTTCCTCCTCTGACACCTTTGTTCATAGTTGAAAGGTTCTTTGTGTGCTGGTTACAGTTCTGGAAGTTGCAGTGTTCCTCCTCTGACATCTTTGTTCATAGTTGAAAGGTTCTTTGTGTGCTGGTTTCATTTCTGCTGTTGCAGTGTTTTGGATAAATTTTCTTATTTTACATATATGTGAAGAAAAAAAGAGATGGAAGATTGTACTAAATTACAATTCGAGCGAAATTTTGAAAAAAATATTACTTTTGACCTACTTATTTTATTTGAGCATTGTTGTAAGTACTTGGAAATTATTAACTCAAAATTAAAAAAATATCCAATACACGTTTAGACAAAGAAACTGAATGCAGCGTCGTAAAGAAGAAGAACAAATGCGGATCAGTTAACCGTATACATCAAAACAGCGTAACTCTTTATATATTGCAATACAGTCTGTCTGTAAATGAACAATGTGGAGAGCGTGTGAAATGAATAAAAGATGCACATGGAAAATTGTAACGGAGATATATAAATCATATCAATTTAGCCGTCTATTTATTCCCCATAGTATCAAGATGATCGCTAAGTTTTTGCCACAGGTCTCCAAGAAACTCGGTAATTTCTTCGTAAGAAGAAGATTTTGCTTTAAAAGTATACAATAAAGGTACTTGTATAAGGTCCTGCATAATTTCAAAATTTTCCGACATTTTAAGTGATATCAAATATATAAATATATGGCTTCGTTTGTTATATCCGTCGGTCAGTCAAAGTAATCATCAGCGAGAAATTGATTCATGTATATTTAAGGTTCCATTTCATCATTTTAACGCTTTATTGCGAACTTAAGACACTGCAAAAGCAAAAAAAAACAAAAGACAAAATAAATAATTTTGGCTTTCAATTTTGAGGCTGTGGCTGTTTTATTATAGATATATATTTATGAGTATAATTATAAAGTGCTAAGGGAGCTTTAACTATTTGCTGAATTTTTTTCTACCAATACATGAACAGTGATTTATAAATGAACGTTTAATTTCAAAGACGATAAGAACAGTATGATCACACTTTCATTACCGCGTAACAGCTATCATTTGCATTAATACATCCGTATATTTACACCATTGCAAAGAATGGTGTAACCTATACTCTTGATAACGCATGTCAACACCTTTTTTCAAATTTGACAGGACAAGCGGTGGTGTAGAGGTTAAGGTGTTTGCCACTCATCCCGGAGGTTGCGGGTTCGAACCACACTTGGGTCACGACCGTACCTCCACATATTACACCAGTACTGGTTTTTTCCAGGAGGCGGACTCAAGAGCAACTCGATAAGCCGCAACCTTTCTTCACAATCGAGCTAAAATTAATTAGTATAAACTAACAGTATTTATTCACAGAGACAAATCAAAACGGTAAAGTTTCCTTACTTGCTGAGCAGCTGATATGCATTAAAAATACCGCAAGCATAGGTTCTACTACTCTATCAGGAAAATTGAGAACAATGCAAATATCATTAGAAGAGTATTTAAATTGTGATATAAAGAAAATTATATCGGTATAAGAAGAGTAAATTTAAATGTCATCCCGTAAATAAATATATTTAATAGCACGCATGTACTTGTAAATTTGTCAACTGACTCACAAGCCTAACCATTTCTATTATTGCACGGAATAAAAATGATTTTAATAATGTCCCCAGTTGCTAATATTTCCTGTTCGTAATCAAAACCTATTTCCTCTCTTGCGTAATTATATCAGCTTCGACTGCAGATGCCTGTGTTAGCCACACACCAAGCTTCCTGATACTCAAATAATTCTGAAATAAAAACTCTATAAATAAATATCATCATTACATGCTGTATTGGGCCTGGAGCTTGGTCATTTAAATCACTGTTTTTTATTTAGTCAGTGAATTTTCAATCAGATCTCCATTAAATAATTAATAGTACTGTCCAAATTGACATGTAGACAAGTCCAGTTGAGTAAATAAGAAGGGTAAATATTAATCATACGTTTAGTGATATGACTGACATATCATTTATAACTCTCCCCGAAAGACAGAAATATATACATCTCTTGATAACTACAAATAATACAGTCATGTATTTTATATGGAATAAGTAATGTGATCTCGCAGATTCAGTAAAAAAGACTTCGAAGGTTGGAATATATTTAAGTTATTCCAATAATTTAAAAGGGACAATTTTAACCGTTACAACATCAGTTGTCGAAGCACATTTGAATTGTTGGACAACTCAACACTACAGCTTCTACTCCTACATCAAAAATTTAAAAAATGTATCAGAAAGACATATCTCTAGTGGTTCTTTTCTGAAAAATTCTTTGTTAATGGTTAGCATTGTCTGTTAACAAATCGTGTTCAATATTTCAATCTAACATAAATGTGTTCAAGAGATGTGTATACTACAGACGCATCAGTCCTTGAAAACATCATTTTTGTTGTAAAGTAAACCTTTCATTTCATGATCAAATGTAACTTTTCTAACATTGTATTTTATAATAACAATGTAACAGCAAAAACTCAAAGATGACCATGCCTGGGTTTTGCATTAATTTCACATAGTCCTTCTCAGATGTTTTATTCATGATAACTGCCCAGACAGTATATTTGGCTATTAATATATGGATATATGATCACAAAAACATTAACAAATGAGATTTCCCAGACCAGATACATCAATATCATCATATTGATATTCAGTACGACTCCTGATATAGCGAAATTCCGGATATAACGAACACATTTTCTCTGCCCGAGTTGTTTCCTTTTTTTCTTTCATAGGAAAATGTTATATGACAAACTTCGATATAAGGAACAATTTAAACGGTCCCAAGGAGTACGTTATAAACGGAGTTTACTGTAGGCTGTTCGAATTCATGCATGAATATATACAACCGAAGTCAGCAGTGTTTCGTATTGTTGTCTTCAACGTGAAACCATGTAACATCATTCAATAGTAATGCTTCCAAGGGTTCAAAGTCACTGGAAAAAACAAACCAACAACAAAATGGTCATTAATCTGAATAAACTACTAATATACATTAACAGTTAGTGCATGATATATATCAAGTCACCTAGCTGTTACAGATAATCGTTATATAAGTATATAAATCTAGACGATAACGGAGTTCTGGGAATATAATGTGCAAGGCAGGCCATAACTTAATACCAACTACAAAACAATAGGTCAAATTCAATACTAATATTCTTGTCAAATGTAACACTCTGGTACTTATTCTAACAAGACACAGTGGTCTTTTCATAAGCACACACTATCGTTAATTACAATCCAGTCAGTATGATCGCCTACTGGCTATGGTACATCCAGACAATAGAAACAAAAGTTGAAGTAAACCTGTGCTTGGGAAGCTCTAGGGAAAACACAATCTTTACCAAACACTACTATTTCAGTATAGATGATATGACCTTCGACGCGCGAAAATGTACCTTCGGACATTTGTTACATTATTCGACAATAATTCATAAAAAAAACCCATAAAATTTATATTTTTGTCACCCTCTTTAAATGCAAAACCAATGTTAAAAACTGATAACCACTATATTTTCCTCAACAGAAACATAATATTGGCTTCAAAATCCTCCAAGACCATTATTATGGCAACAGCGATTTAAAATGATTTTTTTTATTTTGGCTATACCTTATGAAAAAGGCATATCGTGGAAAAAAGACATGATATACATGTAGTTCATCAGATATGATATATATTGAAAGAGTATATAATGTTGCAACCAAAAATAAATGATGCTGTTAGGAAATGACTACCGGAATAATTTACTGTCCATGTACATTGAAGTGAGTTTTGACGTCAAATTGTGGTATGTGACGTCATTTTTAGAGTGAAAAATGACGCCTTAGGTATACTTTTTCAAACAGTTGTAGTTTTGTATGTACTGGACTCAGGTTACTGAAATTTTCTAATATTGATATTGAAATATTGTTTATTCAAAATATACAAGAAAGCTAGTTTCCAAGTATTTTGTCCGAAGACCCATTTTCCCGTGTCGCTGGTCATATTGCTTTGCAAATATTGTCACATATTAGATGTTCACTTAAGTGTTCGTGTAACATAAACAGGAACCAGCTGATGCAGAAACAATTAAAGAAACCGTTAGTTTTTATAAATTAATCTAAATTATCCGTAGCGCAAGCATCTGTTTATGTCGCCCACTAATATTATTTCAACAGTGCAAAGGCAAACAAAGCATATGGATGTCATTAAAAAGCAAATGAATGTTCAAATATATTACGGAAATACTTTAATATTACCACTGAATTTTAATATATCAAACATTGTGTAGATGAAAGATATGATATGTTAAATAGAACTTACTCTGACGTAATTGAATACTTATAAAACAGATCTGAACATTTTAGGTAATTCCGTAACCTGACCCAATCGACAACATTTAATTAAATTTTAATCCGGTCAATTATATGTAACAGTATGGTCTCAAGACGACTAATTAAATGCAATTAACATAAACATAAGTATTAGTTATAATAAAATTGTTTATGTATACGAGTTAAGACAAGTTGTTGCTACTACATAATTATAAATATATGCTAGTATTATTTATATTCATTACATTCCTATGCTCAAAGCTCCCGAAGCCCTTCGTGTGTAAAAATACATGTTACTCTTATATTCCCCAGACAGATGTTTTACTGGCGAAAATGACCATTGTTATTACGGAACATATTCCTAGCGATACTTTTTTAAGTCGAAAGTACATCCTTTGAATATAGCGCAGTATTTTAAATGATATTGCAAAAATAATAAAAGCATTCTGACATGTTTTAAGGAAAGAAGCTAAAACAAAAGTGAAAGAAAGGTATACGTCAATATAGTTGTATAATAAATGGAACACAATTATGTGATCATTATATCCGTAAATTCGTTAGAATAACTAGTAAATAAATAGTAGGTACTGAGAATTGATACCAGTGTAGTATCAGGCTTGAGAAGAAACAGACTAATTCAGCAGATCTACGTCGCATACAATAATAATTTTGAAAACAGTGTTTGTAATAAGTTAATAAGAATTATAAGAATAAGTAGCTAGAGAAAAAACAGTTAATGACCTTAACATGTAACATATTTACATTGTGTACACAATAATAAAAACCAATTAGTGCATATATTATGCTAGACTATAACCATATATAGCAGAGACACATTTGCTTTCATTGTGATAATTGCAGACTTTAAGAGAGTCCTGGGAATATAACGGAAATATAAAATCTCGGACAATATCGTAACCAGATAGCAAGAGGACAATGTATCTCACACTGTTGTAAACAAATGTAACATATTTGTAAATAATCTACACAGACATATAATCTTGTAATGAAATACAATGTTGTAAACTACGATGCAATCAGCATTACCGGCTAGCTGCACACCAAGACAATACACAATGCATTTACTGTAATAAGAGTGTAATGTCAAGTAAACTGTCAACCGTCTTAGTCAATTGTTTTGGCCTCAAGTGACGTCAGAGATATTTATTTATTTTCCTCCAATATTGAAGAGCATATCATACTATGTACAAATTAAGAATTGAATTGGTATAGTAAGCAATCAACAACCAGTATAACAACAGTAACCTGTTTTTGGAGTTTTAGAAGTCTATGTTAGACTGGTATATTGCTCATGATGCGATGATGTTTTGTGATGAAGCGTAGATACCACCACTCTTTATACTAATAGTTGTTACACGATTGTTATTAAACAGTATTCGGTATAGAGTTCTGCGTTGATCAATATTTGTTAAACACAAACTAATAAGGCTATAGATTTTAGTTTTATTCGCCGTTCCATACTCATTGTCTTCAATATTCTATTACATTTAACAATTTTACTACACGTTCCGTAAGACACAGGTACTGCTCATTTCATAATTTAGCAGCCAAATATTTACAAATTGTCAGTTTACAATATCAGTCAATACAAACTGGTCGTACCTGTAATGCTACTATTTACAAATATTGCCTACGTGCAAACATAAATGCATGCAAACAGTTCTTCAAATGATGATATCAATTACATTTATACTAGAATTATTTTATTGTAACACATAAACATAATATTGGTCATGTTTTTATGAAATCTAATGCTTCAGAGAAATTATCTAATGAAATTGATTGATAAATAAACTATGGACCAACAATATTATTGAAAGTAATTTGCACCCTGTAAGTGTTTACTAGAAGACAATTCTTGATATTCAGAATGTGCAAATATCATATTTCTTTGTGACATAATCGATATCATTGCAAATGATTTCATTTACGCGGATATCATTAATTATCAAATATTTGTTCATCTAAAACGTTTTGCATGTTCATATTAATTGACTAAGTAAACACATCTGTTCAACATAAAGCCTAAGAGGGAAGCCAAAATAAATCCTAATGACATAATATGTACACGTTAAAATAGAAAACAAAATTTTGTCAGGGACCGATATCATAGCAAATCAAAAACAACGCTAGCTTGTTTTTATAAATTTTAAGATACACCATTGATAATTGGTCAATTATAATACATCCCAACGTAAATACGTGTATGTTTTTTACTTGAGTGACTTAAACGCAGATAACAATGTTTTCTTTTTCTCACATGGTGCATATATATTTTTTTTAAATTTAAGCAAATACTTACATTATAATAGAAACAGTAGCATAGATTCCTCCGTGTATGACTCAGGGCTTTTTCCCATCAGAGGATATTTCATAACTCAAGTGGCCATTTACTTTATGATAAGAAAAACTACTATTTAAGTATATAACTGAAATGAATTTAACAGGTTTTTATATAGTTGGGATATTTACGCATCTCATTTTCTTTGGTCATCAAGGTTTACATAATTTGACCTAGTTCCAAAATATATTTTATTCATTATGATTGACCAGCAGTATTCGTATATTATTGTAAATACATTTAAACGCATGGACATTCGCAAGTGAACATTCCCAGGGCACTACTATCAATATAGTTAGATATGTATAAACGATTCGACTTAATTGAACCTGCGTCGGGATGACCTTCAAGCGACATTATAGTTCTGCAAAATAAATATTCTACTAATAGCACTTCTAAATATGCTGTCAGTTTATATCCGAAAGACAAAATCTGAATTGAACGATGGCAAGACTTCCAAAAGTCTTTCAAAAACATGTACTAATTATTCGCCTGACAATAGCTAAAATTACATTCATTAAAACATTTTTACCAGATTACGCAGGATTGGAAGTAAACATATAAATTTCAAATTTCAACCTATTCAGAAATAAAAAAACAAGGTATGGTCATAATTGAAAATTAAAGATAGTTCATTAAATGTAATAGCTGAAATGTATTTTCCAATAGAGAATCAAAGTTTAAATAAGGCTTACAGCTCCTGTATCAAAAATTGCTGCATTTTATAAGCTATTTAATGACCACCTTACACGTTTTTACATTTGTCTCCAATTAATTGTATGCATGGTGAAGGGTGTCACTTTCAATCTTGAAAAACAAGGTATATATTCTTCGACAAAAAATGCATAGTCTTTATTTATCATGTACATTCAATTTAGTTCTTAGCCGATGCATGCCATTTAATTCTATGTTGTTTTTTTTACGTACAATATAAATATAGCACTATTATTCAATCACTTAACCTTTTTTCAAACTGAAAAATAGTTTTATAATGTATAAGTGTATGACTTTTAGATGCACATCCTAAAAAACCGCAATCAAATATCTTTCCCTTTTATAATCTTTCCTTAAACAACTTTAATAAATGACCTATTTGTATACAGAACCAGTATAGCCGGTCAATAAAGAATGCATGAATATTCAGCCATTTGTCATCATATCATGACAGCTGCATATTATATTGTTGAAGAATTTGGATACTGTTTCTGTTCCTATGCCAAAATATATACAAATTGCACAGCCTTATTGTGTTTAGATGTAATTATAGTCACTATTTTCTCTCTGTTAAGGTTTTTGTAAATCTTAAAGTGTTTTAATTTAAATATTTGATGGACAGCCGGCAACAAAGAGGTTGGGCCATCGTTTTATGAATATGTAATGTGTATACTATTGTTGGTAACAATTGCTGTTGGGCAAAACCTTGTGTATGCAGTCTTTAAAACTTACCGCATGATACAATGTTCCTTGACATCAATGCCATTAAATATGCTAAAGACATTATCGACAACAAATGCCCGGCACAATAACTTTTCTAAATCAGGGGAGCACGTTGTAGATATCGTTGTAAAAATCGCACTTTCTGGACAGCTTTTGTCTGAACCACAACAAAACCTATCGCAATAAATCATGCCATATTGCGCACATCTTTTGTCTGCCTATAGCTGCTTTGCATAAAGAAATGGAAATTGCATATTGCACATTTCAGCACAAATATAACTAATACCGTTGTTTGCATTTAGACACATAAAACTACCATAAAGCAAGTAAAGCATATCTTGTTGCTATACTGGTAATGCTTTACCAAAATGTTCAACTAATGCCCTTGAATTGCAACATTTTAATGTTTGATTCAGTTAATTCTATCAACTGCATTCTGTGACCTTTCTAGTGTTTACATTCATTTAGTTTAATTTAATCTGAATGATATTTACTACCCATAATTTGTTAGGGATCGCCAGGATTGCCACTGACACAAGGAATAAGGATGACTTTATGCTTATGAACGGTTACCTTTTGTTCCATATCAAAAAGTGTAACAACATATATTGATAAGCCTAGCCAAACTTAAATTTCAACTACAGTTGAATACAATTTTGGCCTGTAAAATTAATGTATAGTTCCTACGTAATACACCTGCTGGTAGTAAAGAAATTAAAATTATGGATGTATTCAGTGCCATTCATGAACAGACTAAGTAGCAAAGCAAATTACACTTTGGTGCTGTATTGTATCAGTTGTTTGAGAATGAATTTCTGATCGTTTGTACCATCAAGGTACTGCACGTGCATAACCCATGTAAAATACTTATGATGCTGCATTTGCTTTATTTATAATAAGTAAAACGGATTGTCGGCGCATTACATGAAAGCACACCATGCTCCGTTATGCTGAGTCATGTTCAGTGTAGATGCTTTTTGTGTTTATCGGTTTTGTTGTTCTGCCATATCGTGTCATGTAATAGATAAATTTATGCCGCTGTATGAATTAAAGCAGTTCAAACCAATCATGCTGATAGGTGTGACATGAGTGCGTAAAACAAAACAATGTAATGTATTTCCTACTTTGAATAGAAGTAACATTGTATCCATTGAATTGTCCAGTATATTTTAGTTGAAATGTCTAAAAATTTTATCAATTAAGATTTCTCTCTATGCTTTATGTAAAACTTGAAAATTGGCAGTTGAATTTTTCTCAAAGTATCCTGCCGTAAGTATCTTATTGGAATTAAAGTACTCAAAGTACAAACTGTTATCAACAGTACCTTGATACAAAGCCAATGCAGATATCTCCGATCTGTCATGGTATTATGATAACTATACTGATAATGTTACATTTGGTCGTGCCGGAGTAGTATATATTATATTTACTCAAAGTAGACGTCTCTATAGATAATTCATAACTTCAATATGCAGTCGCAGTATATGACACTTAATAGTTTATTCAGCATTGTATCATTACGGAAGTTGCATGCGGTTCGTGTGTGCTCTGAACAAAAATATAACTCTTGTTTACAGCGGACATTGTATATCAAGCACGGGTACTTGGATGGAATAGTCTCACGTTTTATTTTCTATCCCCCATACTATCTATACCTGTAGGACGGTTCGGAAATACGTATATTTATAACAAGTTCAAAATTGTATCAATTCAATCGTTATAGGGGGAGAGGATGTTTTATATATTTGAAATCAATCTGACAGAAAGACGACGACCTCTCATTAAGTGACATGTATATTGCAATGTTAAAGACAAACGCTCGAGTTAAGTGACATGTATATTGCATTGTTAAAGACAAACGCTCAAGTTAATTTGAGGTTTTTTCCTCATTTCATGTAAATGATACTTTGTACAAACTTAAATATAGTGCGCAAGTAAACAATAAAATGGATAATTCAGTATGGTTTTGAAGAATACGACTTAAGACACCAGTCTCTCGTGTGATTCGGAACTATACAACCAACTCAAAAGATACGACCCTGCAGACCAACCGACTGTTATAATATTCCGTTTGTATAATAGTTTGAAATCAGATTTACCATTAACAAAGTCAAGAAAAAAGTGTCTCGAGTGTAATACTGAATATGTTGTTAATTGATCATACATTGTATGAACAATGCTCGCATTTAAATATTTCAAGCTCCTAACTAAGGAAGTTGAATGATTTCAGTTAGCAATGAAATAAAAAGACAGTCAAATAGCTCTTAGTTTGTATTGTTCGACACATACTTCTATTGAAGTTGTAATACTGATTTACCATCTATAGAAATGCAATAACTTCAGCATAACAATCTATTTCACATGTCTTGCGGAAAGCTTTAGTGTATACTATAGGTCTAAACTGTTTTGGTCGAGTGAAGACTAGGTCCTCCAACTCGCCTAGGGACACAAGTTATTTGGTCTGACCAAGGATCGAGCCCTGGTCCTTTGGATTGTGTAGTCTTCACAATAACCACAAGATAGCTGAGGTCTTTCTCTTTAAATAGTATATATGGTTGAATGTTAGTTCTCAGAATTGATATATTATATGCTTATTTTAACTTGCACGCAAGAACGAGTCTCTTTCATCAGATACCGTACTGTTACTGTATAGAATATATATTACTCTTAAAGACGCGAATACGTCTTCAGAACTTTGTGTTTTTAGATTATCACAATAATCTGTCGAGATATATCTATATGAAGTAATAACAGAATTTTAGTAAAAAACTATATTGCACTTTTATTAATTTATCTGCTTTACACAATCTTCTTACCAATCAAGCCTTAATGAACAGCGTACCACACCCCTATCAAATTTGTCATTATCCAGGTATGTTCAATTTCGAGAAATGTACTCTTGCGCGTGTCATCCATCCGGAAGCACAAGACACAGGAAAGAAATCTTAATTTTATAGCGAAGATACTACTGATTTACTTTAATGGTTGACATTTTCAAACTAACTCCGGTTCGACAGCAAATACTCATTTATATGCAGATTGACCCAGAAAAAATATATTTTGAATATTACAGAAGTCCTTATAAACAATTTATTCATAATGACAGACCAGAAAGTAGGTTTACATATTATCACAAACACATATTGATCTAAACGTATTAACATTAACAAGTGGAAATTCCCAAAGCACTACTATCAATAACATGAGATAGATATATACTGTTAGAATAAAAGAAACAAAAGCTTTCATGACCTGAAATCGGTATTGCAGTTGTGCCAACAAACGGTCTTTTAAAAGCACTTAGAGGTAACCAGAAATGTACATGTAAGTTTTATAACAGAAAACAGAAATATGTCTAGAACAATTGGCAAAGCGTTTTTATCCATACGTATTTAAAATTAGAGGAAAATTGCTACAAAGATACCTCAAGAGCATTCAGGTAAGCACCTGACACTGGAATATCAAAAAATAAAAAGATCTTCAAATAAAATCAAATGAAAAGAATGTGCGTGTGGATCATCACTCTTAACCATTTTTAAGAAGAAGACATTCTATACCTTTATCGCATTTTTATCACAAGTTAGACAAGTCGGGCAACGTGGAAATCTTTACGATACTAACTGTATTTTACAGTTTTAAGTTTAAGTTATGTAATAGTAGCTTCCCTTGATTAAATTTTCATTTTATGTAAATGTTTTATGTTGGTGGCTGACGTGATTTGCTCCAATTTAAGACACCGTTAGTTGAAAACACTTAAAAACGACAAAATTTGTCACCGCAGAAATAAAAGGCCATACAGTACATGAATGTGTATATGATGGGAAACAAGTCATATGATGTGTTTGAAATTTTGCCTAATTTTATACCGACAAGGGTAAATAAAATAAACAAAAAAGCTAACTATTATTATATCAGTGGTTCCTCGCGACATACAACATGATAAGAAAATCTGTCTTTGTTATTTTCACCTTGTAAATATCTCAATTCCTTCACAGTATTTGTCTGTCCCACAACAAAACCTTCTGAGACTCGTTTAACTATAACAATCATTGTTAGATATTGAACATATACGGCTGGTTAAAACCTACTTCTCATGGAGAAATACACATGCATATTGCACATTTCAGCACAAAACCTTTAGAGAATCGTTTTACTATATCATGCCATATTGATCATATATATGTCTACTAAAACCGAATTTACATGGAAAATGGGCATGCATATTGCACATTTCAGCGCGAAATAGCTACTGCAGTTTTTTACCCTCAGGCACCTAAAACGCTTATTAATCAAGTTAAGTATACCAAATTGCTGGAATGCTTCACCAAAGCGTTCCGACCAATGTCTTTGAACAATAATATTCTAATATTAGTTTAAGCTAATTCTGTATCAACAACATTCTGAGAATTCTTTTTGCTTTGTGATTTATTGTCATTTATCGTGATTTATCGTTACTTTATTGTATTTAAAGCTTCAGAAAAGCAGCTTCAATTCCGTTTTGATAAAATGAGTGTCGGTGAATATTTGGGAATGTATGTTATGTTATACCATGTTATGTGAAGTGTTTTGTTTATTTTATTGTCATGTCAAGTCATGGAGATATATAATACCACAGCATTGTACTAATTAAAGCAAATAATCGCAGTCGCTTTGATATGTGTAATATATGTGTCTTCTGAGAAATAAACAAACACAATACGGTTTGTAAAAAAAAATACAGGGTGCCACGTACCAAAAACGCAGCCTCCCCAAAGGGGGGGGGGGGGGGGGGGGGGGGGGGGGGGACGAACGGGGGGGGGGCCACAGCACCCAGAAGAGCACACCACCAACACACACACCGCACGCAGCACGCACGGGGGGGGGGGGGGGGGGGGGGGGGGGGGGGGGGCACGGGGGGGGGGGGGGGGGGGGGGGGGCGCGCGCCCACACACACCACACACACACAAACATATACACACACAAATTTGCACTAACCAAGATTGATTTGTTTATCAGTTCATTTTTGAACAATTATTTATTTTCTAAGGGGAGCGGTGGTGTAGAGGTTAATATGTCTGCCGCTCATCCCGGAGGTTGCGTTTTCGAGTCCCATTGTGGTCACGACCGTACCTCCTCATATGACACCAGTACTTGTTTTTCCAGGAAGCGGACTCGAGCGTGACCCTATAAGCTGCAAGCTTTCTTCACAATCGAGCTTCAATAAATTAGTATAAACTAAACTAAATACAAGATATTTTCTTGACTTAATAAATGCTCTGCATGCTATTCATAACACATTACTATTGGCTTTTCATCTTGTGTACAGTTAGAAAAAGTATAAAGTGGAGTTACATTTTACCATAATATCCCACAATGAATATCTCATCTGAATACAAATACTCGATACATATTATTATCAACAATAATTTGATACAAAGTCCATGAAAAGTTCACCCATTCATCATTGCAGTATGACAGTTGTACGTTTAATATTACATGGTTTCGTGCCAAAATATTTTATATTTGCAATAGGGAGTAGTTTCTGCACAGTTTTATACAATATGAACAAATATACGAAATGTCTATAACAAATGTGTTTTTCAATATTGTCTTAAGTAGAAATGTAGAAACATGTCTTACATTGCCATATAAATGCATTACATTGACATATACGTATAATGTATATGTATCAGTAGTGTAAAACAATGTATAGAATTGATCAGAATTGAATGTTATTGTACGGCGGTTACATGCCCTTTATCTCTTGTTGTTAATAGCTGACATTTCCTATTAAAAAGCGGACATTGGTATACAGTGTACGACATATTAGGTAACATTTAAGTTTCGTAGATTTAAATGGATTGTGAGAGATATTACATATTTAAAAAATATTGTCACAAACACGACCGCTCCTAAACTTGGGTACTGCTCACTCCCCAGGGGTCGATTTAATTAGTTGGCGTCTTTTGGTACAGTCAACCAGCAAAACTACGTATACGTGCAAGCTAAAACATATCTCACAAATAGAAAAAAACGGCTTATTTAATATTTTTATATGATAATTAATAAAACAACTGCTTCAGCCTAAGAACAATGTATAACGTATAAGATCCCAGTCTTGTCCTTCATCTGAAAACGCACAATGTTTGTCAGCATTAATTTTAACCATGCCTACTCCATCAAGTATCATATAAGATTTACATCACTGATTTGAAGCAGTTTTCATTGATCATACTTCACGGCGCACATTTGTCTGCAGAAATGGCTTTTGCCTTTGTTGGATATCAATGTATTGCACAGTTCGGCAACAAATTAAATTTTTCATCATCCTAAATTTGTGAATTTATCATTCTGTCGTATTGAATACGCCAGCACACTCGCAAAAACTAATCATTATTTTTTATATGTAATCTTGTATTTCAGTAGTTCTGTAACCGTTGATACGTTTTAATTATACATCGATAAAATATGCTTTATTGTGTGTCAAAATAAAAAAAAACGCAGATATAAAACAGAACCATGTCTCCCTGAAATCTTGGAAATAAAAGTGAAAAGTGCAATCGTCAACAGTGCTGGGTACGAGACAAAATAGCAGAACTTGCATTGACATTAAATGATGTAACAATATTGTGTTAATCTAATAAATCGCGTTTTCTTTTTCAAAATAGACCTTGCTACTTAGACTGAAGTCTGACATCGTATAAACTTTATGAAGTGTTATGGTTAATTAAGATCTCCTTAGACCACTAACCCCCACCGACCCCCACTAACCCCCATCAACCCCCACTAAACCCCACCAACCCCCACGTACCCCCACTTACCCCCACTAACCCCCACTCACCCCAACCAACCCCGTCCTACTCACGAATCTATATTGTGCATATTAACGATATGACAATGTCTTCTCTTCACCACAACAGAAACACGGCTCTGATCTCATTTTGATAGCATGTTATTTATGTTTAAACAGGACATTAAATAACTATGACTTAGTTTACTAAGAACATGATAATTTTTCAAGGACAAACGGTTTTTTATCATTGGTCAAAGCTGTAACGTGATACTCGCTACGTAAGAAATAAGGTATCATACTAGGCAATGCATAATTCATAATGGTTCCTCAGTCGATACATTACACAGGAAGCTTAACTGCCACTAACTCCCATGCAATTCATATCAATATCATTAAATAAGAATAAACAAGACGGCTTCTGGGAGCAAGTTTATCGCTTTGCTATCTATTATACAATTGTGCAAAATAAGCACTTTTATTATCTATACCAAAAAAAGAATACGTAGTATCGTTATATTTGACAAAGGGGAAATATTCAAACAGATAAATAATGCAAAACGGTTGGATATCTTGACTTAAGTGCCTTTTAAGGATATATAACATCAACGTACTGCATATCTGTTTGCAGGGGAGTTTGAGTGATGTCAGCTTGCCAAAAACTGTTGTAAACTGCAACGTTTTTAAGCCGTTTAAAATTAAATAATTGATCATTACAGTATTTAAGATATCTGTAATTAATAATTAAATTGGAAACAATAACAATGGTATACGCAACACTCTTAAAGAAATACATTATATACAAATTATGGAATCGATATTATATCATTTGAAAGCTATACACTATACAAAGTCATATCATTAAAAAAAAAAAACTTTATCACTTAGGCGGGTGCAGAAATTATTTCACTTTTTCATCGACTGTCTGATAAGTAGTCTATCTTTCCCGCACATTTTGTCATGTCAGACTTCACTCGCTATGTAGGCAACACATTAGTCCCTTTGTACATTATCGTATTTTGAACTTCTATTTACTGTATCACACTTCAACAATTCCTCTGAAACCCTTATATAAAACCAAGAACGAAACTCCGGGGGAAATTGGTATTTTATCTACACCTTTAATTTACCTTTCATCTACAAACAGCTTTTACTTGAACTTTAATACTTTAAGGGGTTACACTCACAAATGTTAAGAGTACAATGTAATTATCTCTCGATATATTTGTCAGTGACAGACATGTCGAACATTTATTAATATGTACTATATAGTTACAGAGCAAATGAAAAAAACCCAAACATATGCATTTTAAAGTCCTATTAGCAACTTAACTTGAAATACCCATATATCTAATAATAACTTTACGGATTAAATGATGATAGAACTGTGGTCTATCAACATTGCTGAGGTAAACACTTCGTTTACATATGTGTTGCTTCTCCGATGAGCAAAACCAATATTGGCAAACAATACAGCGCTATATTAATTTTGTACCATGCGCATCCGATTTTTAAAAACATTGTTAGGAATGTTTTTCGAAAACAAATAACGGTCAATTTCGACGGCAAGATATCTTTCTTGGTAATGTAAGAGCTACACGTATTTCATATCACAAGTGACTTTGAATATAGCATGGGACATTATTCCATGTGTTTGCCGAAAACAAAGCAATTAATGAAATAAACATCGTAAGATTAACCTTAAAAATTGCAAATATAAAGGCGTACATACAGGTTTATTATATAGAGGTCTCATCCACAAATACAAGCTAATACAATTGCTCTTATGGGAAGATCTTTATAAAATTTGCTTCAAATCAAATCAATGTTAGTATTAATCGGTATATCCACCCATGGTATTTCATATGTTATTCATGTATTAAGTGTGTTTTAAATTTTTGTGTTTTACATTCAAAGGGTTGCATAATCAGGAATAGAAAAAAATGACATGAACAAAAAACTTCATAGTACACATGTACATCTTTATTTCAATATTTCAGTAAACTTTAAGAGATGACAACTAACGAACAATGATGGCTATGTTGTCATTACGCCGGATTAAGAATAAGCCATACATGCAAATAACTAACGACGGACGACACAATATATAAAACATATTTTAAGATACATATATTACATATCTATATTACACTGTATAATAGCCTGATCAAAACAAATTTACAGAGAATATGATGTTAAACGGAAAATTTAGTTAAAGCGGCTGATATTTGCAATTTTTCAGATGATGTTCATGGGATGTAATCTACAAGATGGAATACATTATTTTATACTGATTGTGAGGGCCGCTTGTATATCATATGGAGTTAAAACCAGCAGTGCCTGGAATTAAGCAATAAAATGAGTCATATATAAGGAGAGTTTACATGACGTGACTTGATTTGATTCTCAGTTCCTTGATTTTGAAATAGACGTTTTCCGCTGACCTGAAAATGAATTCCGAACCCGTCCAAAGGAAGCATTCATACCAGGGTGTTCCGCCACCCGCGTATTCAACCGTAGTAGGCCTGGATGGCACGACTAACTTGGTAAAAGTTGGAGTATCATGTAGTGACAGCGCTTTATATCAAGAGATGGAGTACTCCCCGAGAAAGCCTCCGAGAATGCCGAATGTTTCCGGGAGGTCTGTCGAAGATTACCGAAAAATACCGAAAACTCAACAGCAATATAGCATAAAAAGTGCCGAACTGAGACGAAAAAGTGAAGCATCGGGCAATTTATACAGAGACACTCAGATGTCTGATACAAAATATAGACGTAAGAGTGACGTCACTTTACGTCACAAGCGCGCGTCTCAAGCAGACTATCGTAATAACAGGAAGTACGCTCCTAAAGATACGACAGTAATGGCTCATCAGCGTCGTAGTGTTGTTCATGTTTCTGGTGGAAGTAAGAGTAAACAAAACGTAGGTTACAATACGTTACCTGGTGGTAACAGACGTGCAATAACCAGTCAACCTGTGTCCGGTACTTTACCAGGGCCATCTGAAAATCCAGATTGGCCAGTAATAAGTGAAAACGAGTGTGAAAGTAATGGAGATAATTTTGTGATACATAAACCTGGTAACGGAAATTACGGAATTTCTTCTGTTGCAGAGGGGGTGAAAGGATTTGTGAAATTTCTGTACGTTCCATTCCAATGCTGTAAACGAAAGGTAGGTCAATTGTGTTGTCTTGTGTTGTATGATTATCACTATAAAGTATATGACTCTGTTTTGTGCAAGAAAAAGGTACATGTATATAGCAAATAGTTGCTTTGTCGGTTTATAAGAGACCAATTAATTTGTTCTTGTGACATATATAGTATATACCGTCTCCCTTGGTCTTATACCGGTCTCCCTTGGTCTAGTGGTTAAGGCATCTGCCTTGGGAGCGGGAGTGGTCGAAGGTTCGAATCCCAGCAGGGGTCCGTTCTGATATGGCCGGTTGGTGAGCCGCCAGCTAGTTAAATAATGGTTACCGTATGCCTACCTGCCTGGTGCCTGGCATTAAAAGGATAGGATTCGGGAGGTAAATGTGCTCAAAAAGAAGGTGTCTCATAAGTCAGAAATGACAGGCCCTTTCAGTTGGGCCGACACTAAAATAAACAAACACTTTACCTTTTTATACTGTAGTTGGTAAAACAATGGATCAATACATTGTGTATGTATGTAGAAATTATGATGGACTATACCTTTCATTTTAAAGCTTCTTTACGTCTCGAAATCGCCCATACTTCTTAGGTATTCGTTAACGTGTGATACTTATTTAAAATTGATAGTAAACAATGACTGTATTAGTTCAGAGTACACATACCTACATGTAACATAGCTACCCATCATGTACAAATAGGAATGGAACGTTTCTGAAAGTACAAAATATAGTTTGAAGTAGACATCGGTCTCTTTAATTTAGTTTTTGTAGATTGGTGTCATTTGTTATGATCTTTATGTATGCAGTATTGTGTTAGAAGTAAATTATGTGTACTTACTAAACCTAAAATTGTACTGAATAAACAAGCTAGCAGCCGTGTTAGAGAGACGGATCTTACATTTTCAACAAAGATTGAGAAACAGACATATTGTATGGTATATTGAGAAACAGACATACCTTATGGTATATTGAGAAACAGACATACTGTATGGTATATTGAGAAACAGACATATTGTATGGTATATTGAGAAACAGACATACCTTATGGTATATTGAGAAACAGACATACTGTATGGTACATTGAGTAACAGACATACTCTATGGTATATTGAGAAACAGACATATTGTATGGTATATTGAGAAACAGACATACTGTATGGTATATTGAGAAACAGACATATTGTATGGTATATTGAGAAACAGACATTCTTTATGGTATATTGAGAAACATACATACTGTATGGTATATTGAGAAACAGACATACTGTATGGTATATTGAAAAACAGACATACTGTATGGTATATTGAGAAACAGACATACTGTATGGTATATTGAGAAACAGACATACTGTATGGTATATTGAAAAACAGACATACTGTATGGTATATTGAAAAACAGACATACTGTATGGTATATTGAGAAACAGACATACTGTATGGTATATTGAGAAACAGACATACTGTATGGTATATTGAAAAACAGACATACTGTATGGTATATTGAGAAACAGACATACTGTATGGTATATTGAGAAACAGACATACTGTATGGTATATTGAGAAACAGACATACTGTATGGTATATTGAAAAACAGACATACTGTATGGTATATTGAGAAACAGACATACTGTATGGTATATTGAGAAACAGACATACTGTATGGTATATTGAGAAAGATGTTTCATAATTCACATCATAAAAACAGACGTCATTAAAATACACAATTCTATCATGCTTACAGTGAAACAATGAACACAGGATAACAGTAATTAGAAACAGTTCCTTGGACACATACCAGGGAAATATTCTGCTTAGGTCGGCATATCATGTTTCCAAAATCATTTCTGACAAATTTGCTTTTACAAGAAATGTGTCTGCTTACTCTCCTAACATGGGACTTCTTAATCAATACAATATGAATCTATAATAATGTCAGAGTTCCATAGAACTGATTTCTGTAGAATTAATTGGTTTCATTTGGTGTCAATCATACAGTGCTATATATGTGTCAATGTAAATGGTATTATTGCAAGTACAGAATTACTCGTTAATTCTAAGTAACAGATTACAAATGTACACTTTGAATTCAAATTACATCCTTGAAAATTTACGCATCCGATTGCTATAAATCGTATGTACTCCTATATCAAAATTGTCCATTCATGCAAAACAGATTATGTTATGAAATGAAGAAAGAAATGTCTTCCGAAACTGCTTGCATTAATTATGAATAATGATATAAGTGATATATATATAAGTTGAGTTATTTTTTTATACAGGTGTTAGTCAAAAAAGTGTATTTGTTCATTTTCATTTTGTTATTATAAAAACTGGTTATTTATCACTTACAAAACATTATTACAGACCTAGAAAACAAAACTGAATACTATCAGTTGATGTTTTCTGCTTTTTCACATTTGACTAGGCAGAAAACCAAATACAAAACAAGGAAAAAGTGGGAATGCCACGAACCATGTTTTCACAATTTCACCAGTTAGTGAATACAGACCGGTGTCACTGCAAGATGGTAACGAGTGAACATGAATATGAATGGGTGCAGTATACATGCATGACTGATACAGATATTTTGCAAACATGAAGGTGTATTTAAGGCTTTTTAAGATACAGACAACCAAATATAGAAACTGGACAAGAGTATACAGCCAGATCATAGTTGTATTGTGGATGATTTGGGTCTACACTGGTTGCAAAGGCTGGGTATATAAAAGTCTACATTTACTTTTACATCAAGTGTTTGTCAACATAGCAAGGGCACCACTTGTCTTCATATAAGTTATATGCGAAATTTAATCACAAAATGTCATGCTCTGATCAAATTATTGAGCATAAACTGGTCTCTATGCAAGCTATCTACATACCAAGTTTCATTGCAAAAGGTCACTCCTAACTCGAGTTATTGAGCGGAAATCATTTTCCTAATTCTAGTTACAGTGACATTGACCCTATTGACCCAAAATGAAAGCCCAATCTTCCTCTCCCCGCAAGCTACCTACACACCGACTTACATAGCAACTGGCAGATCATGACGAGTTACTGAGCGGAAAGCATTTTTCTATTTTGGTAACAGTGACCTTGACCCTAGTGATCCCAAGTGCAATCCCAATCTTTTTCTCCATGCAAGCTACCTACACACCAAGTTTCATTGCAATTTGTCACTGGATTCTTAGTCGCGGCGTTCATAGTTTAGCATTCTTGGTATAAGATGTAGTTTTAGGGACTGTCTCGTTGTTCAGCGAAACAATGTAAATACTTTTTCAGCTCTAGGGTCGATAGTCAAGTTTGGTTTGAAGTGATTAGTTGTTTGATTAATTGCTTGATTGACAGACTAATTTCATGATGAAACTCTAAAATTTAAATAATTTAAATATGTTATTATCTACAGAGAACGTCTGCCTCCCGAGTGAAACAAAGAACGCTTTAGAATTATGTCATCTAAATACCTGCTTTTATTTACGTAACGTGTAAACATTATCATCTCGTTCTGAATTTGCAAAACTTTCCAAATTTTCTTGATGCTGAACTATTCTTTTCTTGGCTTAAATGGTAGCCCGTGTGCTTTTTAAAAGATCACTATGTTGGAGAAAATTAAGTATGTCAAATGAACGCCAAGCGATCAACGAAATAAATTTACCTTTTAAATGCAGAATACTATTAACGTTTTTGTTGTTGTTGTTGAATTTATGTTGCTTAAGTATGAATATACAACATGAATATAATAGCTGGTGTCCGTCATCTAATGTAGATGATTTGATATGGTCATTGTGTTCAATGTTTAAGGAATACATCTAAACTGACTCTTGGCCAAGTCTATCCAGCAATGGACATTCCGGCCTGATTCTAGCGGAAATGACAAATCAAATTAACGATTGAGTCTTAATTGGAATAGAGTCAAGAAGGCTTGTTTCTTACTAAGATTAAAATCTAATTTTAAATCTTTCAATTATCTGCAAGACAATGTCATACCTTTAAAGAAAAAAAGGCAAATATGAATAAAACAAGTTTCAGGCATGTTTCAGAATTCTAAGAAGATGCAAAGGAGAATATTCTTTCCATTGCATAGATATTGGATAGAAGTATATCCATGCAGCATCGTGTTATACCAAAATTACATTACAGTGGAGAAATCAAAATGCAGCGTCTACGGTGAAATCAACAAAGCCCCCCAGACCCCTGGAAGTGGCGAGTAAACGAATGCCTGACTTTTTTCGAAGACTTCGTCAGTTTTAAGTTATTTGCATACATAGATGCTTTTATATATAGTCTTTTCTGCGGGAGAGCCTCACAGTAATAAGAAAGGTACCTATTCATCACATTTGTGTCCTACGTGACAGCAATACAAACAGATTGAGAAGTATTAGAGTCGCAAGTGCAATGTTCTAATTTATATGTCTATGAGCGTTTTATCTTTATTAATTATAGAATGAAAACATAATCGAATACTTACTCGACGTCAGCGTTTACGTAGGCGTCAGTGTTTTTGAAAACAATTAAAATTATGCATTCAACACGTCAAACAGAGTTTTGTCAGCTTTTTCTGCATCACATGCCATAAGGCCCTTCACTTTAAGATTCAACTAGGCAGAATAACGCACCTCTATTCTTGAATCAACTGGACTATCATTTTATAATTTCTATATGAATTGCATATAACTTATCTTTAGTTGTCATTGTTTCAGTAAGAACAGAGTTCTACATAACACCAGACTTCCATACAAATACTGATGTGTGGTTGAACTACAATTAAGTCGCCTTATTAACAACAGTAGCATAACATTAACATAGAACTGACACTTTCAGCTAGATTAACAGTAATAAATACACCATCAAATACTATATATAATATCAAATACTTTATGGGGTCATGTGAAACATTAAAATATTTTCAGTATTCTTCGCTAATACTTTGTAAGTAGATATAACATCATTATTAGCATGACTGCAAACAATGTCACGTGATCGCTGATGCTGCCTGTCTGAAAATAGACTGCAATTCATACTTTCGGTGTATACAGTATAAACTGTCCGATTTGTTTTATGAATTAAATGATATACGGTATGCAAGACTGACTGCATATATTTCTTGTTTATTTTGCCTTTTGACACTAAAACACTAATTTAAAAATGTTAAGGTCGGTACCCGAAACACATATTTTTGGTGGCCTTACTACGACGTTTACGTCATTATTGATAGGTTTTAGACGACAGTTTGTCATTGCGCCTTGTAGTTTATATAAAAAATACCAAAATTCATATGCTAGCAATACAATGCTGAATAAATTTTGAAAGATTAAATGTTGTCTTAAAGATTTATTTAATTACGGCAGATATACGGAATGAAAATATCACTTTAATTTGGTGCTCACAGGTTACGAACGCAGAGAGCTCACAGGTTTACACATACGTATGATGTAACGCTACAATGCCGTATAACTGATTGCTTACCGTTTACAAGTAAAACAGTTCAAAAGTTCAAAATGTTTTTACAGTGCTTTACAAATGTTTATTCATTGATGTATGATCAAAAGGAACGAAGTTTAAGACATATATATTCATAATAAAATAAGTTCGACAAAAACGTGGCGTCCTTGAGTTTGAAGACTTTATCAATCAAAATTAACACGACTGTCGTACCTTGCACGAATGTTTCTTAACAAATCTGTCTCTACAAAAACTACTCAATAACAGTTTCTGAAATTAAGTGTCAAATTAAACTTCTTAATAAAAAATTCCCTGCTACTTACTATTACTATTCTATCAAAGTTTGTAAAATGAGTGTACTTTAATTCAGAATAAAATATGCATTTCCTTGATCTCATGGCAACAAAATTTGGTTCTATGCAAGGAAAGATAACTTAGGGTCGAATGACTAGTGGTTCCAAGTAAATATAGAATAATAAACATAATATTGGCAAATTGCAATTTATAAAGAAAAACATCAGGAGTTTAGTATTTGATGTGTGACTTGTCTCTGCGAAGACAAACTCTATAGACACGCGTTTACGACAAGCATTAAATTTGATCATGCATGTTTTATCGATTTAAGTTAATGTTATTAAAGAACCTTTATTGGCTCTATCGGGAATATGATTTTTTTTTTGGATAAAAGCGTATCAAATGCGAAAAATAAATCAAAATTTAAAAATAAAATAATTTTACATAAAAACTTGAAGTGAAGCAACAAAATCCGGCAAAATCTTTTTCAGTCTGACAACAATACTAATATTCGTAAAATTTTAGCACAAAAAAGATTTACTGTTTCTATAATAAAATCGATGAACTCAATATTCTTTTGTTTTGCAGCACCTATATTAATATTCTTATCCCATAATATGAACGCGTACACTGTTAATTATATTAAAATACGCAGGGGTGATTTTCAACAGCGGTACATAGTTCCGGTTATCTGGCGTGATATACTGTCTGTAGTATATAAAAACAAAAATAAAATAACAAAATGTTTTTACTGCGATGCTAAATGTTTACGAGTTGTAAAATAAAAATACAATGTACACAGTATTTATAAATCTTTTTGTAACTTGAAGTTTTCAGTTCTGGAAACAAGAGGGTCATGATTTCATTGGCATACTTTCCTTTATATGAGTTCAGCAACATCTGCTTGACAGCTTTAATCCGACCGGTGTGTCAAACTGTGTCAGAACCGTCTTGGTGCCTCAGGATCAGAGGGTTCCAGGTTCGGAGGGGGTTCCGGGTTCGGAGGGTTCCGGGTTCGATCCCCACCTGTGCCAAGTAGTGGTAGTATCTTTAGGCAAGACATAATAATTCCACATTGCCCCATCTCTCTCACTCTCTTCGAGGTTGATTATATCTAAAGTGAGTCTCGATCGCGATTAATATAAGTTGTAAGAACTGTTTTTGAAATTGGCAGATAATAAAATAGTATAAATTATTGTGACATACAAATTTCATTGTATATATAGCGTAAACCTTGATAACCTTGAAAAGTTCCGGTTTTATCCTCTCTAGTATGATAAAGTGAAACATGAAAAATGCCCCGTACTTGTCTTTTGACTTATCTCCTGAACAGTTCACAAATAGTTTTACTGTATTTTTTTTATAAAGTAGAGCAATACATTCTGCGCACAACTGCAAAGTCAGCATTACAGATGATTATTTTTAATTTTATTGCATACTCGTTCTTCATGTGAAATATAGATCAAGTTATACAAAAACAGTTCTTCCTTCAGTTTTGACGGAATATTTTAACACCATACGTATAACGGCTCTATCAATCATCTGCAAGCACAATTCAGCACTGTACAAATTTGTCATTACAACAAAAAATGCTTAATTAACGTTACTTGAACAGTTTTAAACCAATCTAAAAACCCGATTAACTGACCGAAATATTCTATAAATTTATATTTTGTAAGTGTGACCTTATTCAGAATAATACTTGCAGTTCCTTGCTTTCACGTCATATATGTCAAAAATACGCTTTTATATTATATTATATTAAAGGAAAGATGACATACATGTAGGGTTGACCGAAGAAAAAATCAAATAACTCAAAGTTCTATTGAGAAAATTAAAATTCTTATTTTCAAGACAATGCCGAAAATAAGACCATTTTCGAAAGTATTTCCTAGTCCACAGTTCGGATAACATTTCAATATTTGACCAATATTTAAAGGATTTGATCACAAAATGTTTGTTTATCTATTTTATGATTATGTACCGTTTTTGACTATAACGTTAGGCGAGCGCATGCGCAGTTACTATTGATCATGAACAGTGACAATGATATGTCTACGAGGAAAACACATCGTTTTGTGCCGACCTTTAATGGATTTTAATTGTTATAGGGAGTGGATTGCATTTTATGAAGAACAGCAGTAGTTTGTAAAGTAAATTCTTAAAGGTGTAAAACTTAAAGTTATGCCTTAAATGTCATTTTATCCTGTCAAAAATCAGAAACAAGCCAGCGCCTCTAGTTGAACTGTTATTTTCGCTGTTTGATTTTGTTGAAAATCTATTAATAGGACAGCATAAAAGTCAATCTATGGAAATATATCGTAAAGTCGCTTCATTCATTTCAATGTTTTCTATAAAAACAAAAATAATATCAAACAGGGAATGCCATGTACCAAAAACGCAGCCTCCCCAAAACGAGCCCCACAGCACCCAGAAGTGCACACCACCAACACACACACACACACACACACGCACACACACACAACATACACACACAATCATGTACACACACACATATACACTACCAACACACACTAGCATACAAAGCAAACACACGAGGACAAAACGAACAATTAAAGGAACACAGTGTTAAGACACGTTAAAATCTTGCGTTGCCATTGGCGTCTATGTGCTTTTCCTGATACCAAATTGAAGAGTTTACCTTTGCGGAGACGAACAGTTATGCCATAATTGATATAAAGCTTCCACATAAAGAAACAAAGCAAGATGGCAGTTAAACACATGAATAAATAAAATAACAAGTGAAATATATTCAAGTCAAATTAATCATTAATTCAAAATTGTTGCTCGTCGCTTTTTGAAAGCTTATCAGGTGGAATTTACAAATCATAGAAGATGGGAGGCACCTTGGTATTGGGGAAAAGCGCCGGACGCCTAACAAGGAGGTCGAGGGTTCGAATCACGGCAGCGGCATTACAACCCCTTAATACGCCAGCACTAGACATATATCCAAGAAACAGTCATGGAGAGTAGTTAAAAGAAGTTGCAAGAATTTGCTGAATCATAAAAGTATTAAAAGTCGTTATGTTTATCAAAAGGCGATATTTGTATAAAGTTTAAAAACAGTGCGAGACATGGAACATCATTTATTATTTTGGAGAACATTGAATTTACCTACATTTGTTGTTCCTTACCTTTAAACAATGTTTTCTTATAATGTTTGATATAGTGCAAACCTGTAGGATCATTTATTATTTTGAGAACATTGAACTTACCTACATTTGTTGTGCTGCAGACCATAACCTTGAGTATATATAGTTTTACACCAGACGACATGAATTCAACTTCCCAGAATTAATGTATGATGATTCTTCATTTAATATACAAATCAGCCAATTACTTTTTAATTCTTTCGCAGTTTAATCATAATTAATGTTTGTTTTAATGCATATTCAACTTTATTTAAATGAATTAATGCAGTTTTTTAAAATATATAATTATTGACCTTGACTGATAAATTTGTTAAATGCATCGTAAATTGTCACCGTTATGATTTTTGTTATCCTCTAAAGTTAAAATAACACAACTGCTGTGAAATTAATGAAACTGTTTCAGTGAAAAAACAAAGGAATATGTTCTTTTTATGATGTCAAAATCTGATTACAAATTCTACCAAAAAGCAAGGAAATGCAGAAATCCATTTGAGTTTCATAAGTCAATTAGGAAGTTAAGAGTACACTTGGATGACAAAATTATTTATGATATGACCTTGCATTGCGCTTGGTCTATTGTTAATCCCGGTATATCAGTGGTTAATCACCTCATGTGGTAGATTATCATGTAAACAAAAGCGCATGCTTCGATAACATTATGTTAAAGGTTGTTGTTATTGTTCAAGTTTAATTCCCGTTTCAACCAACCGTATTTCGGTCATTTTAAATAGACTTGCAGTAAGTTTATCTAACAATCACTCCTGGGAAGAACTAGTACTAGACCCCTACCCTCCGAGAAAACTTTCGCACATAATAATACAAAGCATAACTGAGCCAATATGAGAAAAGCAGGGCCAATATGAGAAAACAGGGCCAATATGGAATTCAACCATTCTGATTGGTTTAAAAGAGAAGGCCAATACGGAGAAGTCACTTCCGTTAGATTTTTAAATGACGCCATTTTGTTTTAAGACTCATGCTGATATCGAAAAGTGACTCTAAATATTTATTTTTGAAATAAACATAGGGTTATGGTTATTCATTTTCTTAGTTAGATCATTTTCTATCCATCCATAACAGTTTTGAAGTAAAATTCGTGAAAAAGTTGATTTTCGTTTTTTCACTCCCCTCCTGTATATTTATTACTTCTTACTTGTGTGAAAATGCGATTCAAACGGTGAGAAAATAAATCTACCATGTCCATTGAGTTGTGGATAAGGAAATCCCACCCTCGGGTTGAGATACGTCCAAAAAAACTGGGCAGAGCCTCATTTTTGTGACGTATCTCAACCCTTGGGTGGGATTCCCTTATCCACAACTCATGAACATGTTAGATTCTCTTTATATTCTTGTTTATTTAGCCAATATTGTAAAGTTGAAATAAAATTATCATTAATCAAGTGATTTCATATTGGCCTTGTTATTTGTCCTCGGGCAGTCGTATTGGCCCTCGGCCTTCGGCCTTGGCCAATACGACCACCCTCGGACAAATAACAAGGCCAATATGAAATCACTTGATTTAATAACATTATAATACAAATGTGTAATAAGTAAATAATAACTTACGGGCATTTACAGAATAGATAGGCAACATTTCTTGAAAGCAAGAGTCCTTTTAAGTTTAAAGTGTTCATAACGAAAACTAATTGCAATCATGTTCAGTGTTAGCTGAATTAAAAACAATGACAAAAATTATTGTTCTAGTGTAAACACACACTACAAAATTTGTTCTGGAATTAAAACTTAAAATCGAGTTAAGAGCGTATACAAATATTGACCAAGGGGTTGAAGTGACGCGACCTCGGTAAATATAACATACCCCAGGTGCATAGACTTGGATATTTATCGAAATCGTCTGACACTTTATGTATATTATACCACGGCAATTTTTTTGCGACAATGATGTTACATTATTTAGCAATTTGTAACAGAAAGTACAATTTTACAACAAAGGCATAACATTGATATTTGACATAAGCAAACAAAATTACTGTTGTAACGGACACTAACAGACGTAATTCTTGCAGTCAGTTTGGTGACTGAATAATATTGAACATACTCATTCTCCGTGTTCGATTGTTTAGATTCTCCAGAAACCACTGTAACCTCTCATAGATGGAGGGTCATTGGTTCGAGTCCTGCTACCGAATTAGCTCTACCTGTTTCATATCATGTGTGCAATTGATCTAATACAGAGTGTAATATTGTAAAGTTGAATAATAATGTATGGTATTTTAACTTGTATAGAATACAACTACAAATGATTATAAGGACATATGAGGTACTTAAAACATGACTCTATCATGTAAAAGCATTATGTTTTAAAAGTAATTACAATTATAATTTAACTTATACTAATTTCTTTTATTTTCGATTGCGAAACAAGTTCTAACAACTTAGATAAATCGCTCTCGTGACTCATTCCAGATGAAATCAACCTCGAAGAGAGACAGGCAATGTGGAAATATCTGTGTCTTGCCTAAGGACACAACAATCATAATAATAATATTAACCGAGTACAGAAACTCCAGAGACTATTTGATACATTTTATATAACTTTTGTTGGCTAGACAGTTATTACATCTCTTCATAAAGCTGAATGCTGATCTTCAGATTAAAGCCCCAGGATCACTTTGAATTTACTGATATTGTAAAATGAATTTAATGTTATGACAATGATATAGAACGATGTTCTTCTCACTCTAAAACAATGTATTTCCATTCAAGTCGTTTCTGCACGAAAAAGAGTTGTCAGAAAGCTTTTCTTATATTTTGCAGTATCATTGAAAAATACTGCGCTATATTTTTAACATGTACTTATCGATTTAAAAGAGCAAAGTTAGGACACATTCTTGGTAAAATAAGAGCTACTTGTAATTGTGCTCTTGGGACTTTAATGAAATACACTCGAATAGTATTTAAAAGGTTTCTGTATACCTTTCTGATTTATGTACTTGCTGTTGATACCTCCATTGATCAATCTCTACTATATTCTTGCCAGTAATAGTAAATTCATTTTTCATGTCAGCAGGGACAAATACACTTGTCAGATGTCGTAGGCAACCTAACGACTCGGAACATACTCATTGATTTGAAGCTTAAGTTACTCACGTGATCTCATTGGGCGCTTAATATGGGTAACAATACAACACGTCCCTGTTGATTTGGTTTTCTAGATACTAAAAATTGCAATTTTGTCACTTAATATGCACAACCAAAATATAGTTTTATATATAGTTTCTCATATCTTGGAGTCTTGAAGGTCGCTTTTTTGTGCTATATATTCTGACGGATTGGCGTTATGTATTTTGCATTGAGAATTAAAATCTATTTATGTATTACTTGCAATATTAGGTAATCTTTTTCCCAATTCGTTTGAGAAGAGAAGTTGTTTTTGCTTGCAATGAAACAAATACATTTAAGAGGTCTGCATAAAACAGCAGCTATATAATTGCTAAATAAACTTTCAAATGTAAATAAGTTCAAACTTTACATTAAAAGAAAGAAACCATTACCATATACTGCGCCAACAATTTACAAGATGTTCGAACAGCTCAGTTAGTTTCCTGAATACAAATTGTACTAACATTAAAGCTTTATAAATCTAAGCGCCTCTCATCCTATTTAATTTCTATGTAAATGTTATTTACAATGTCATTTTATAAGATAAAACTCTGAATCAATTTGACAATCTGCTTCGTTCATACTAAAACGCTGATAGAAAGACATTTTCTACCTCAGTCAGTCACTACAATTTTCCGTTTAAAGTTAGTAGCAAGAATTCCTTTTAAGTATGAAACTCCAAAATGCTTTAGATCTGTATCCCGAGACGCGATGCCCTGCTAAGTCGAGCTCTTAAAGCTTGGCTCGTTATGCTAAGACTTTGAAGATGTTATTGAGTATTTCAGCGGTTATATATTTTGTGTACATATCTGTGGCGATAACCCCAAAAAATCAACTATGAGTTTGTATTTGCTTGTACTAGGATTTATTGGACATTCTCTGTCTCATGTATGTCGTAATCTTTAGGTAAAGCGTTACAATTTTACGAGTATTGTTCAATAGTTGAGCTACATGTATACTCAGTCCTTCTATATTTGTTTTCTCAGTGAATCTGGTTGCATACGGGGTTCTTTTTCTTGACGATTTCTGGAGATGCATATAATTATCTCGATATATTGAATTACGATTCAAGGGGCCCCTGTTAAATGGACAATACATTCATCACCGAACACTCAATATCACAGTCCATCAGGGCCCGGTTGTTCGAAACCTTAACCGACTTTTAAGCTTGATAACTTTTTGACTGAAAAAAGGTTCTTGGTAGAAAACACTGGTGGAATATTTTGATTTTGCTTTGAAGAATTTTTAGTCCTAATTCTCTTGAATGTAAGGATTTGATGTAATGAGTCTTTGAAACTGTAAAAATATAACAATCAAACTGTTAGCTTAATCGTCGATTAAAGTATCGAACAACTAGGGACTGGTAGTAAAAGGCATTCATTTTCAATAAATATCTGGTATGATCAACAATTAAGTAATTGCTTTGCAATCGAATTAGGACAAAAAATGATATATTTGAAAATAGAATTACAAATACTCTAACTTCCTTCGAATGTAGACTGTTCTATAAGACTTAATTCAAGAGGTAAAACCTATAAACTATTTACAAGGTGTATTTCTTAAGTACATACTAGGCCTATTAGAAATCACAAGGATATGCAATAAAAGAGAAAGCAATGTCAATTTGAAGTGTTTTATATCAGTTATTTCTTAGGCTCATTTCTGATTCTAACCTTATTTACAAATGCACAAATTTCATGAAAAATTGATATCAACCGACATGTTAGATAGATTCCGTAGGCAAGCGATGCAGCTTGATATAATCTTGTTTCCGTATTCACACGCAGTAAATCGTAATAGTCCATGGTGAAAACTTTGGCCATTTCACTGTTGCCGTACAAAATATCTGTAAATACATAACGTTAAATTTACTTTAAAATTTCAAGTTCGATTAGACTGATTATAGAAGCTCTAAGGACATGCAAAACACATGGTAACGATGATCACGTCTATAAAATCTATGAACAAGACTTGAAGCGATTATCGATCTTGAGGGTTAGGATAAATCATATGCATAATACATTGGCCTCGATATGTTCAACGACAAAAACTGACTCAAAGCTTTTGCATTTAAATTTACATAACTTTATTCTTGTAAAATATTATTTCTAGAGACATTTTACTGTACATACATTTATTCTTGTAAAATATTCTTTCTAGAGACATTTAAATGTACATAACTTTATTCTTGTAAAATATTATTTCTAGAGATATTTTACTGTACATCCATTTATTCTTGTAAAATATTCTTTCTAGAGACATTTAAATGTACATAACTTTATTCTTGTAAAATATTGTTTCTAGAGACATTTAAATGTACATAACTTTATTCTTGTAAAATATTCTTTCTAGAGATATTTTACTGTATATAACTTTATTCTTGTAAAATATTGTTTCTAGAGACATTTAAATGTACATAACTTTATTCTTGTAAAATATTGTTTCTAGAGACATTTAAATGTACATAACTTTATTCTTGTAAAATATTATTTCTAGAGATATTTTACTGTATATAACTTTATTCTTGTAAAATATTGTTTCTAGAGACATTTAAATGTACATAACTTTATTCTTGTAAAATATTATTTCTAGAGATATTTTACTGTATATAACTTTATTCTTGTAAAATATTGTTTCTAGAGACATTTAAATGTACATAACTTTATTCTTGTAAAATATTCTCTCTAGATAAACATTTAATGTTAAAAGAAACACACAAACTAAGACCCCGTTTATCATACTTGCTATATATTTATAATAATGCTATGAAACTATACTTACTTTAAATGGAGGATTTGGAATCCATGCCGTGAATACCAACCTATATATAAGGTATAGCGTCCCAATAAAAAGTTGAAATTATGAAAATATTGTTTAACGTACAATGTATCTGTAAGACGTTATATAAAAAACAGTTGTGTTTAAAGGAATTAGACCGATCTCGTTTTTACTATATGTATACAGATATATAATTTCATTACATATATATATATAAATATCACAATCTGAGAACTGTTGTTTAAATAAAAGCCGGTCTGTTTAAAAATATACATATAATAGCATGCAATCACAGCATGTCACCAATATATATCCGTCCTGACATACGATAGAGGGCGATGAAAACGATACATGTTTTTCAGTTAAGGCAAACGTAAGCTTACTATTTTCGTTGCTATGGATTTAGCAATGAGTAATATTAAAATAGCGATGATTTAATACACGAACCTCGTAAAATATTAGAAATTCATGGTAATAAAAACTTTCATGTTAATACAGAGTAGTAAAGAAGTATTCATAATAAAATCAATAATTAATTCAGGTCGGAGTACGGTAGAGTAACTTCAAAAAGAAACATTGTATTCGTGATTATGAAGTGAAGACATATTCCAGTTGCAATTAAAGAAAGTGTTATAATACTAGAAGTGCTTCTTTTATTAGATTAAACTGATAATATATTTTGAATTTTGCAAAAAAAAAAAACAGGAAGCGATAGATAATATATGTTTACCATTTTATTTAACATTATTATTAATTATATGATGAGATACAGTATGCCCTTTGCAAACATTAATCACTTATCTTTATTTTCCTCGCGGGGTGGGGGAGGGGGCAGTGGGGGGTGGGGGGGGCAGCGGCGGAGATCAATAGAATTTTAGACAGCCTTTTCCCCCGAGAGATGGGAATTCGACATGTGCTGTTGGCACATGTGACGGGAATGTGACTTCCGTTCTGCACGTCCGGGACGGATCCCTGGAATAAGAACATTTCCGAGCCTTGAGATTTCGACAAGTCACTTTTAGGACGGGATTTAGACGGTAAATGTTGCAGTTTGTCCAAAAGCCTGGTTTTGGCCGCCTCTTACCCCCTCCTCCCCCCTCCCCCGGGAACATTATGATAAGTGCATTATACATTACTCTGAGCTAAATCTTATAGAGCAAGTAATTTATCAACATCACTCATCATTTTACTCAATTTGAATCAAGACCGACTGTGTTAAATTATGACCATTAACAATTTTCAAGAAATCAAGACAAAAATCAAAACTTTAATTTTTGCTTTAGTTAGGGTTTTGGAATTTTAAGAAGAAATGTAATCCCTTTATGCAATTAAGCTCATTATTATACAAATATTAGTGCGAGAGATAATACAAAATGAATTCAAACATTGAATCGAAGAACATATCGACGGTAGGACTGCCAACTGCAAGTTTTACCCAGGCTGGACCGGCATAAACTTGCGAACTGGCGACCAAAAGTGTCACCAATAAGATATATGCGATCTTTCCCATCATCAGAAGAGATTGTATCAAACGTTTAAACGTTAGCCAGAACGTTTCTACGGAGTAACTATTTTGCCTTTAATTCATTTATATAAAGGAGTAGGGAAAAAATTTATGTGTAATTATTCCTCAAATCAATTCTGTTGCTACGTGATGGCAATATAAATGAAACAAATTGGCGACTTGAAGATATCTCGATGCACATAATAATATTATGCTGTATTACACTTGTTTCAAATACCACTTAAGGTAGCGCACCATTTTCCTTTGTGGGTGGGATGCATGTTTTATAAGTTTTCATTTTTTAAATATTAAACTTTTTTCTTTTGGTTGGATTGCCATAATATTGTAATATACTTTCACGAGAAGTTTATGTAAAGAAAACAGAAACTAGTGAATTATAATGAAAAATGGAAGTATTTTTAAATATTATCAAAAAACTCTTGTTTCGTTTTACGGTATCAAATACATACTTTGAAAAATGTCTGTAAAACATGAGGGGTATCTTACAGTAAATTTCAGAATTTTTTATTTCTTTTAAATGGCTTGGTATACAAACACTTTTACCACAAGAGTTTGTTAATAGTGGTGTTAACTGTGCTTTAGTTCCTTTATTTCCACTGATTCAGTCACACTGTCTTTGTTCCCGAACGAGCAAGAAAATGTTTCAAAATGTATCCGTTCTATTATATATAAATGTAAATGCAAAATATGTGGTAAAAATTTATTTCGTTATAAACGTAAAACGTGTAACAACAGTGATGTGTATTTTATCAATTATTTATACGATGGTATCGCTAGTTTGATGTGTCGGTTAAAGTCATGTCAAAAAGGTGCAACTAAGAGCATCGGGATCGATAAACATGACGGTTTACTAGTAAAGCAAGTGTATTTACAGTCACATCAAAATTATATGAAAAATACAGGGAAAACGACCTGACCGAAATATGGGGTTACTTTTCGAGTGTCGTAACGACCAAAATGTGCACTTTTTACGAATAATTATTTGCCAGCATTCCACGCAAACTGAAGTGTCCAATAGTATATCGAAAAACATCTAAGGTTCTAGTTAATGACAAGCCACGTAATATATTTTTATCGACTGTTGCTTTAAATTTGAAGTTTGTTTAAATGAAATCATTCTGACATCTGGAAATAGTGCAAAAATTAGTCAGTCCTGTAGCAAAATTAATAAGCTTTCAAGTGATATGCTTTACATGTTTTCACTGATATTTCCAATATACGTCCGTGATGTGATATTTGAAGTATTTGTATAATCTAATTACAGAGTTCCTTTGCTTTTGTCATAAATCTTCAGATTCAGTAAAGATTGGAAATACAGTATTTTAGTAGTAAAGCTAAATTTTTAAGTAATAAATACCATTCCGAAACTTTTATAAATGCTAGTCTTTGACTTGATATACATAGAGAATATCTTCTACACACGTTACAACATATTCAAATGAAGATAAATTATAGTTTATTAAAGCATATTTTAATACAAAATAAGATGTAGCTGGTTATATGAAACAAACATAATTGGATGCATAAATGTGTTAATTTTGCACTAAATGATGACATGATACAGTCCTTTTAAACATAAAATAACTTTTATTCGTTGTTTTATTTCTCACTGTAGTTAAATGTGTACTTTTTACTTGAATTATAATCATTTTCATTTTTATAAAATAAATCTGTTGAATTTGTCAGTTATAACTATGATGAAGCATGTAAGTAATTTGAAATAATCAAACATAAATCTTAAAATCTATTATTAATTGCACAATACAATTTAAAATCAGCCATCTGCCAAAAAATTAGTTAAACATATCACATTTGAAAGAAATGTGTAACAGCTCTTAAATGAAATACATCAAAAACAGCAAACTGAACATTAATTTTAATTCCTAAAAGGAATAGACATTTAATGAAATAATTGGATGAACATTAGTTAGAACGGTATTTGACATATTTTATTTCACATTCTTAATTATAGAGGGACAAGGGATAATGGAAAGTGTTCATTCCCAAGATAACTTAAAATTATTACAGCGTTATTTCTGTGTACCAATATGTCACACTAACTGAGCCAATAATGTTTTTTCTTCCCAGCACAGGAATGAGAACATGTTCTAGAAATTTGCAAAAGGACGGTTTTTGCCAGGTCAAAGTCGGCTACTCATTTGAACACATTTTGGGGAGATTGATAAGCAGTCAAGACGAATGTAATGATTCTACTTAGACATAAGATAATAAGATACCCATTTTACTTACTAGCCAATCAACTTAATTCACACAAGGTCAATTGTCTTGATTTAAGTTTGCCATCAGAAAATGCCATAGCTACAGCACACAACTTATACAAAACATGATTGGTCAAATGGTCTATATAATTTAATGAAATTTCATGTAGTGTTATCGACATTGAAAAATTCCCTTCTTGTTACAAGATCATGCTGTATTGAACTCGATAACCTCCTTTTCAGTACATCGTTGCATATCAAACTAAGTCTAACTGATCAAATGTTGTCTCTGGAGTTTTCCTACAGCATTAATGCCTAGACTCTTTCCAATACATAAACGAAATTGTGGAGGAAACTCAATCAAACACCTACCTATTCACCGATGATCTTGTCTTCTACAGATTTATCCTAAATGACAAAGATAGTTCCTGATTACAAGCAGATTACAATGGGTAAAGATACAGTGCTCACAAATACAATATGCAATTACAGCCAAAATATAAAATATCGAGTAGACGGCGAGTTCATGTTAGCCCTTACACCCTAATAGGTATCCCACAGCTTAGTCTAGCAAGGTAATTTGGTAATTATAGTCTAGTGCTTTTATTTTGTACATGTTTTACCTGAGTAGTTACTCAAACAATGTTAAGGAATCGTGTTTTTCCTCTTCGCAAGGATGATTGTAGTGTTTGAATTCTCACAAAGAAGCGGAACTAGAGATCATTTATGATAGAACAGCAAGTTTACTAGGTTGCATGACATCTTGATCAAGTTTGGAGTTATGTCGTTGCAGCAAAAGGAGGGCACTGATAAAAAGCATCTATAAAGAAAGAGAAATGGTCAAACTTAAATAAAGAAGAGTAGACAAGAATTGCTCAGCTTTATCGTACATTCTTCAATTACATAAAGCCAAGGTCTTTAATAGCTAAGATGCAAATTTTAATTAAATGCTCATCACACAGACACAATCATCGTTGTAACTTTTGTAACGAATACTTCAAATAATTGTAGTGTAACGAACTTTGATTTCATGCCCCTTTCATGTTTTCACACACTACCAAGTTAATAGTATGTGTACAATAGTGAAATATGTAGTACAATGTACTACGGTACTTTTCTTAGACATATATCGAGAACACTATCTGCATTTCGTGGAAAGAAAGAAATAATATACCCATTTTGTCTGGTAATTTCGTATTTTACCTTGCTGTTAAAGACACGCCGGCGCATCCATTACGAAGTAAACTAAAAGTTCACTTCCTTAGTCAGCAATGTATTGGTAAAAAGTGAAAGAAGAATTGACATGCAATACACAGTCTTCTTTCGGATTGGAACAAGTTATAATGTTTTGTGTACATTATTTTTGATAAAATAACAATTCCGTATAAACAGGTGGATGGAGTATTACCATGTAATACTGTGGCCCAAAACAAATATGTAGGGATGAACTCCATGAAAATCCCGCATGTGGTTTATAAGATAAAGTGACATTACCAAACGTGACGTTGATCTTTGTTATCTTGACGAGATACCCAAATGTGATGAAAATCCTTCATAGGGTTAACGCAATATAGTCTGGTTACATTTGGCCCTTAAGTGTGATCTTGACCTTGAGTCAAGCACGGTTAAAAAAAGAAAATCCTTCAATGATTTGGGAGATATAAAAACATGACTATGACTCTAAATGTGACCTTGACATTAAGTAGGCGTGAGACATGAATATTGCGTGTTTTCTGCATGATATGTAACTTTTCAAAAATCACGTCAACGGGTTGAGGAAATATAGTATATGTTTGTGTATTATGAACTTTGACCCTGCATTGTTACCTTGATATTGAGAAAGCAAGATACTGGCAAAAGTAGGGAGGAGTTTTATGCATGTAGAAGTTACAGCTCAGTCATAAAATACTAGACGGTAACCCTCAACTATAGGTTTGAGCCCCAAGTACGGCGCTTACGTTAAAGGTATCAGTTAATGCCTGTTGAATTAACAGCCTGGACTCGAAAAAGTAATACAAAAGCCAGTAGGACAGGTTTGAGCCCGAAGTGTGACCCTGAACTTAAATGAAGTTTGTCGGGTGTGGTGCACGGCACACCCACTTTTTAGGTCTGGGGATTTTAAAACCAGTCTATTGATGTAAGATTTACAGCTTGGACACGAAAAAAACTGATATATAACCTTATATACAGACTTTGAGTCTGCAGACTCGCACAAAGCTAGTATCCAAACCCGTCTGTCTCTTTCTCACATTAATTTGATGATTTGTTTGCCAAAGGTCGTTGTCTCAAATAGCTTACTTAAACGATCTTAAAGGATATTCTGAAGAATTTGCCTAAATGTATCTGTTTGAAAAAGTACCTTTGAGATTGCCTTGAATGAAAATAAACACGCTCCTGAACATTTGAAGAACATATTTATTAAAATTCTCAGTCCATTCTGTGAATGATATAAACAAGTAATATTGAAAACAGAATTACAAGCGCAGATTGTTCTTTTTTATTTCAATTTTATGTGTCATTTTCACGAATAAAATATATACATGTACAGGTGTAAAACATCAATATCAAATCGACATGCGCTTCTATAGAGTAACAATTAGAGTAGTGACCTTATTTTAAACTCATAAGCACTGCGGACTGTCTAACGTAATCCATATGTTTCCATTCTTGTACCAATACACGGTTGCTCTACACATCCGTTCCTGCAACAGAATGTAATAAATCCATTACTTATCAGTAAAACTCGAAAATACACACATGTAACTAAATATTATATTTTTTAAAATATAGTTCATATTCAAGCGAAAGAATTGAGGTTACCCAACGACGAAAATAAATGATAAAACAAGACATTTGAAGAGGAGCGAATGAGGTAATACAACGACGGAAATAAGAGAAAAAAACAAGAATATTTAAAGAGTAAATATGAGGTAAAATAATGACAAAATTATGAGATAAAATTAGACTGTCTGAAGAGTAAAGAATGAGGTAAAACAACGAATGTTGTTAAAACAAGAATATCGGAGCAGTAAAAATGAGAAAACTGACGACGAAAATAAGATATAAAACATCTGAAAAGAAATGGAGCCTTACGTTCATTATTGTTGTACATGTACGAAGGTTAATTTGGATTTTAACCTGACATTATAATTATGAAAATTAAATGGAATTTTACAAAATAATTTATGAAGAAGTACCAGTTATGCAGATCTGATACATCTTAATGCGAAATGACGGGCCAGTTTTCATAACAGTATGATGAAAATAAAAATACAAATCTGTATGATACTCACATCTGGAAATGATGCCAAGAATTGCACGACATACCTGATGTGTCGCCCGACCCAATTGTTATAAAACTGAAATATAAAAAACTCATATATTTTATTTGTATTTGTAAAAATATGAAATGTATGAGTTGGTATAATTAAAATTATATTATCAAATATATTACCTTTCCCAATGCCCACAGTGGAACCACAGGAATCCCTCCGGCATGATTTGCTGCCATCAAGTAGACAGTATGAGGGTACAAATCATATGGGTTGAGTATATCAAACGCTGGACCGGCGGCCACTTGCCTACTTAGAACAAAAAGTGTCAGAAGTACATAAACAGTCCTTTCCATCATAATAACCTCTTGTTTCTCACGTTATACGTTAGAACGTTACTACTCTGTAGGCTTTTAACTGTATTGTACATATATATATATAGTATTTCGAAAAATAAAAACTATGAAAAAAGACTGATCCATCATATTTGTTTCTATTTATTACGTGACGGCAATACCAACAAAGCAATTAACCGGTATTTGCATCATATGCACTTTGAATTCTCTTATTAGAGTTACACATTCTGAGTCTTGAATCATAACGACTACCTGTATTATTGACTCTATTGACCTGACATCTTTTGGCCTTGTTCGTGGTTCAAACAATCTATACACTTTACGCTTTTTAGTCATTTTTTCTATAGGTACCTTCTTCGACGAATTGCTTATTTCATCAGATGTCAAACGTATTCGTCAAAGTCCTACTGACAGTTCAATTTAACAGACAATCTGCAAAATATTGCCTATGCGTAGTTAAGTCACAAGACACAACTGATTTGAAAATGTATTCCTATTTCGTTCATTTTCAATAGATAAAAAAGCTTAAAATAGAAAAAAAGAAGAATCTGATGAGAAGCTATACTGTAACCAAATGAAAGAAAAAGCAATAAGTCCTTTGGAGACATTACATTTTAAAGATTAAAACAAAAGGATAGTGTGAATGAACTAGGTTACTTACCTATCAACCTACCCACAGTTGATACAGGACATGATGCTGCAAAGTTTAAGGCTTGAAATGCGAGGGGATTGTATGAATTGATTTGAGTACATTTTGATCTAGCTGTTAGACCAGCAGCTACTTGCCTACTAGCGAAAAATTAGAACAGTGAGAAAATATAAAGTACTAAAATAATTTTGTCACATAGTCAGTGTTGAATCATCGAAAACACGTTTCCGCCATTATATTATTAAAGAGGACTTTTGAAAAATCTTCTCCTCAGAAACTATCCAATTTAAAAAGTAGTACGTAGAAATGTTTCTTAGTTAACCCCCTACCAAATGCAATAAAGCATTTGCCGCCAGTGACGGTTTTAGGGTATATTATTATATATAATTTCATTTATTATATATCTATAATTATTTTGCCAAAAATACAGCCTATATTCAACCATCAAATACGGCCTGACAGAAAAAAATTCCGTATTGTATGTACGTGGAATACAAAAAGCGCGGCAATATTTGTAAGAGTGCATTCAATTGGCTCTAAAATGCACATGACGTTAATAACGTCGCTTTTGACTGGGTCGTTACTATTTGTTTATACGATGACGTCAATAAAATGACGTCGCATGCTCCGTATATTTCGCGCTAAAAAGGATTTTTCTTCAATTTCATGCTTAGAATATCATTTTAATTTAGTTTATTCGCGCAGACAAGTGTCAATAGGTATATAATAAAAGGGTTATTAGTATAGTAATGTGATCCATAAGCCGGATTGGCTCTCGTCGAGGTCGGATCAAACTCGTGCTACGCACTCGTATGATCCGACGCACGACTCGAGCAAATCCGGCATGCTGGATCACGCTACTATACTAATAACCCTATTATATTTTATTACTAGACTCTTATCCGCCTCATCTACAACTGACATATTATATCAATTTTTTTGCAATGGACAAATGTGCGTACAATAATAAACACAAGCGTTTTGGAGAAAGAAGATATATCGAAAAGAAATGTTTTGCACAAAATGCCAACATATGGATCTTCTATTATATCAATCGTGAGACACGTAAACAATTGTAAAACAACTGTTACTGAAGGTTTAACGGTACCACAAATCACGTTTTATCGTTTATTATTGCAATGTTTAGCTGAAACTTTTAGAGTTGTTGACAATTATTATACCCCCACAAAACGAAGTTTGAGGGGGGGGGGGGGGGGGGGGTATATAGGAGTGAGCTTGTCGGTTGGTCGGTCGGTCGGTCGGTCGCTCTGTTGGTTTTATGGTTTCCGGATGATAACTCATGAACGACTTGACCGATTTAAATAATTTTTGGTACACAGCTGTAACATCATGAAATACAGGTCAAGTTTGACTTTGGGGTCAGTAGGCCAAAGGTCAAGGTCACAGTGACCTTGAACAGTAAAACGGTTTCCAGATGGTAACTCATGAACGACTTGACCGATTTAAATAATTTTTGGTACACAGGTGCATCATCAGAAAATACAGGTCAAGTTCGACTTTGGGGTCAGTAGGTCAAAGGTCAAGGTCACAGTGACCCTGAACAGTAAAACGGTTTCCGGATGATAACTCATGAAAGACTTGACCGATTTAAATAATTTTTGGTACACAGGTGTTACATCATGAAATACAGGTCAAGTTTGACTTTGAGGTCTGTAGGTCAAGGTCACAGTGACTCGGAATAGTAAAATGGTTTCGGATGATAACTCATGAACGACTTGACCGATTTATATTATTTTTGGTACACAGCTGTAACATCATGAAATACAGGTCAAGTTCGACTTTGGGGTCAGTAGGCCAAAGGTCAAGGTCACGGTGACCCTGAACAGTACAACTGTTTCCGGATGATAACTCATGAAAGGCTTGACCTATTTGAATAATATACAGGTCAGGTTTGACTTTGAGGCCTGTAGGTTAAGGTCACATGACTCGGAACAGTTAAACGGTTTCCGGATGATAACTTAAGAACGCTTGGGGCTAGGATAATGAAATTTGATAGGGAGGTTAGTGATATTAACATGTTTGAAATAAACCTATTAAATTGATTTATATAATAAAATTTTACAAACTTTTAGCGTATGACAGGCATACCCCAATTTAAATAACATCAACGCAGTTTGTATTCAAATAGTTTAAACGTTTGCTACCAAGCCTGAAAGTTTCAGTTATAAATTCCAGCAAACATCGGTAAATACGTGTTGCAGTTCTGTTAAACCTTCATTAACACGTGTTTCATCAATTGTGGTGGATAGTGATTTATTACAAAACGTCGCTATATTGGCAAACCGTGCGTAAACGAGACATTTCTCGATATATGTTTTTTTGAAAAACTTATTTATTTATTATTTTTACATACATTTAGCTCCTTTTTTACGTTTTGATATAATAATCTGCTCATAGTTGTGAATGTCTCTTTAAATTACTAAACCTCTAACTGATTAAGGGTCCGCCAAGACCAAACATGTTGGTCTTTTCTAACGGAGAATTGGACTTTCGTTTTGGCCCTTCCAAGGATTTTGGTAGGTATTTTGCCCGTCTATTATTATAAATAGCTAAAGTACTGCTTGAAATGGCGTTGGAACCTAAGTGAAAAAAATACAGATTTATATATCATTAAGTGCAAATAGACCATATACGACAGTCATTCAGAAAGTTCGTGGACAACGTTTAAATTTGATATAAATAACGCTAAAACTTAAAGTGTTTCAGCTACTTACTGTCAAAATTTAAACGAATTCCATTAATGGTAAACCAAACCATACATATATAATACACATGTATAGCATAACGGAGCAGTTTGGAAATAACTACTACGACGTCGAGCCGATAAACTCACTGAAAGAGTCACAAGTTCTCGAAGTATTATCCGTCTGCCTGAATACACATCCTGTTTCTGGAATACTACTGAATACCAACCGTCTTCAAATCTTACGAGAATCCCGCACACCTTTAACCTGATCTCATTCATGTTAGTGAATATCTTGCCTCGTAACTCCGACTTTAGCCATGGAAAGAGGGCAAAGTCCATGAGGGCTATAATCCAGTACCTCCAATCTTACAAAACCAATTGTGAGCAGCGTTTCCTGTGATCGATGGGTGGGGGTTTCTATGTCATTCTCGGGTCTCTTCTTTCGAAACGCATGCACGAGATCTCTTCGAATAACATGAAAGTGTCAACATTTAAACGGGCATGCAAAATCACGTAGGCATTTTATAAAAAATACAATTTATAATGCAGTTACTTATTAATATTTAATTATATTAAATTTATTAATTTAACTGATGCATTCCGGTGTATTAAAATATATTACGAACCTACCTTAGTAGCTTGCGTTGACCGCACACCCTACTGAACAACATGAGACATGAGTATCCCTAAGATGATAAACATGTCTTTAGCGGATTTGTTAACTTTGGACTTTTTCGGCGGGCGTGTTCCGGGTACTTTAATATCATTGATTTTTGTGCTTTTATTCAGGATCTTAATGGTGAATCCATGTCTCGTTGATTTTATGGTCGCACGTTGTTCAGTCCTTTTTTTATTCAGATGCACCACCGGTGCTTTGTAAGTCAACAACGTGTTTGTTTTTCATATAATGACGTCAAAATCTTGTACCAAAGTACTATAGACGTTGTACTGACGTCAGATAAATTTACAAGCCAATTTCGCGCATAGTCACGATCTAACGGTTTAAACTATATAATGCACACGGTATGAGATTTAAGAAGTTTTCAAAGTGCTCCATGGTTACTGACTCGTATTATTATGACAACGTTTTTACGTATAGCCGTCGTTTATTTTCATTTAAAATTTGCTTGTGTGATAATGAAACATGTTGCTACAGATATACAAAGTTATATTTATTTTAGTTAACTTTCGAGCGCTGAAAAATGTTATGTGGAATAAACAGTCTGTGTCTTACAACATTACGACTATTCAAATTATTAAATAAAACATAAAATGTTTCCAACCGCCACTAATGAACTAATGACTAATGCTCTATGCCTTTATTGCCATCTAATAGAATTAAGCATACATTTACATTTCTTTCTGAAAAATAACAATTCAATCACAACTTCAAAATCAAAACGTAGGGTAGAAGGTAACAGACATTCGCCCAAACTTTGGCCAGCGCACACGAGCTCTAATTGTCCGTACCTGTAAATATACATGACGAAATTTTTTTTACATTTACACTTCTGAACGTTAAGAAACAGTCACTTATAATATATTATAATAAATATATGGCCATAAAATACGATTTCACAGATATAGACTGAAATAGCAGCTTATTATACATATATGATAAAAGAAACATAAATGATGTCGGTTGTCATTACAAAATATTGACAATAAAATTAGACTTTTGGGTACTTACAGATGGGGGAAATGGAATGAAGGCCTGGAATATCACTTCGTACAAAGTGTAACGTCCAAACCAACCGTTGAAACTCTGTAATACGAGTAACAAATAGATAAACGACATATTTATGTTTATATAAGTTTATAAAAGATAGGCAAACGTTAAGAATAGAGTATAGTTTCAATGAAATTGTATTAAAACATATCATACAATTATGGTGTAAGCATAGCATATTTTGAAATTATATGTACTTGGAATTGTCGTTTAAAGTTGTTTACGAACACAATTAACATGACATGTTAGATAATTTCTAAGTGAAAAAAAAACACATAATGCTATAAAGTGTAGTTCAGTGTAATAGAAATAAGAACATTCTTGGTTAATACCACTGCACATTGATGACTTGAAAACAGTCATGTTTTATTGGTAATTTGTAACTGTAGAATTTTCTAAAGCTAGCGCAAAAGTTATCTTTTATGTTTGCACCAATGAAAGAATTTCACGAAATTTCAATTTCTCCAATTGATAAACCACATTTACTGACAGAAAAATTTACTGTTGGTTAAAAATGTACTTTTTGTTTAAAATAAAGACAAAAGGAATACACATATATCTTTTTCCAGAGGAAACCATGCCAATGTAAATAGAATATCTTAATCACTTGTTTATATCACGTGTAGTTTAGCTCTTCAAATACAATTTGCTGAAATTTTAAATAAGTATTTGATAATTTATTCTTCATAAAATGACGTTTCACAATTTTATTCTGTCTCACTTTCCGGCTTTTCAAAATTTGATTTATTAATAAAAGTCAGTCCTCCTACCATGTGGTAGCTTATCAATACATTAATTACGTTGTATAAACCATGCTATTAGTTACGGATTATATTAACACCCCGAGAGATTGGCGCAATACGGGTCTAATTCATACGAAGTTAAGAAACATCTATAAAAACTGTTAAAATCACTAAATAAATGAGACTATAACATAACTATTCCACAAATCTAAGCAAAGCATATGTATTATATTAAAGCATTTATATGTATTTCAAACATGAAGTTTGATCAAGTTTTTAATGTGATTATTTCAAAATACAAGCCTCCTTCCTGTGTCATTTCAATCAGTTCAATGAGGTTCAACTATGGTAATATGTCTTCATACGAGCAAGAAACACGTTTATTCGTATTCTACAACGTTCGAAATTTGATTCAAAATTAGCGTATAGACACAATATGACTTTTAATTTGCTCGCTGTCGTATATTCAAGTGACATGCTGAGCAAAGTTCGTTACATCGAGATTTTAGATACTCATTTTTAATATAACAGAACAGATTTATGTATGTCGCAATCAAGAAGTGTATTGCAGTAGGAATTATAAATAAATACATATCCAGTTGTTAATTTGAATACTCATATTGCAGAAGTATGTTCGACGGTCATTTTCCTTCATATCACGAGAATATTAACCAGACAGGTGCGGCTCGCTTAAGAAATTAACTTTTGCCTCATTTTACCTCAAATTTTACTAGCTAGCATTTCTCAAAAATGTTTTAATCTTTGATTATATCGTTTAACTTTCACCCACTATCAGTTTACACATAAATTTATCCACAATCTTTTTAGTCGTAGATAAAACGTCCGTACATAAGCATCATTTCATCGATAAATGTTTCCTTATTTTTTTTTAAAGTAAGAAGACGCTTGGTATATACAGTTTGCCAGTAGCAAATATATTTAAAAAGTCGAAATATTATAACATATCACTTTATTCATACTGAAGATGTACGGTACACCGCAGTATTTTAAATTACAATTTAACAAAAAAACAATACAATCGTAGAAGAATACATACAGAATACTAAATGTATATCGAAAGTAAGAGAAAATTAACATATAAAACAAATCAGTCTGAAATGAGAAAAATAAAATCGATTACCCCGATTTTTCCTGCTAATACAATTTTACGTGACGGGTGAGGGTGCAAATCGGTAGGCAATATTGGCATACCAGTCGTTGACTACATTGAAACCTGATGGACCGGCTTCTATTACTTGCGTACTGGCGACACAAAGTGTCAGAAGTAAAACATATGCGGTCTGTCCCATCGTAAGAAATTGTTTGAAATTGTTTTCACAAAAGTAACGTGACTTCAATGACAGCTGTTATTGTTTTAACGCATATTTATATTGGCTTTGCAGTAATAAAACACTCAATAAAGGCGGGTTCATTCATCACTTTTGTTTCATTTCGTTACGTGACGACCATATTAACAAAACAAAAAGTGATTAAATAGTATTTTTAATAATACACTGTTTTCCTTCTATGTTTATTAGTGTTGTTAATATGGATGGCAACGAATATCCGGATATCCGAGTATTCGTTCAGCTTCCGAATATTCGGATCCGATACAGGTATCCGAGTATTCGGTAAATTTGTCCAACACACGAATTTCAGTTGAAAACTTGAATATTTACGTGTATTTTTATGACAATTTTTAATTTTCAATTACAGCCGATAAAGTGTGAATTTAAAATACCCGGTTGCCGTGACTTTCTGTAGTCAATCTTTAGCGATAGACAAAAGAGATAATGCAAACAAAAGTGTTTCAATTTCTATGCGTGAATAGTTGAACTAACATTTAGATTAAAGGCATTTATTATGCAAGTTTTTTAATCTTGATTACGCCGATACATGATGGAAAGGCGCTAATTTAAGCAATTGCATCTTTGTGTACTGCGCCGCGTGTAACAAACAAGTTTACTAGATAATTCTATATTTTTTTTAATTTAAATGAAAAACCTTTCAGGTTGTTCTTTATTGCAGCTCTCTCCCAGTCCTATTGAGATTGCTGCAGATCTATTAGTACTGGAAATAAATTTCCAAGACAGCAGCAGAAAAATAAAGTAAATGTCCGTTAAATATGAACAATAAAAAATATACACAAGATATTTCGTCCCTGCCTACTACACTTCTCAATAAATAAGACTTCTGCAGTTCGATAATAACTCGTAAAATATAAATGTCCGGTGTTTTACCTAGGGAAGGACCAGTAATTGACACTTATCACCCGTGTAACGACTCGGTCATGGAGAAAACGACACCGAAAGTAGAACCGTCTTTACAGAGTTAGGTCCCGTAATAACAACGTATACGAGATTTATTTTATCCTTATTTTATGACATGAATGATTGAATCTTATAGTCACTTATTGTCTGTCTTAAAAGATATAAAAGTAATGTTATAACGCGAAAATATGTGACAAATTGATCAAAAACGTATCAAATTTAAGTACATTAAACGACCGAATATCCTCACCACAACGGATTGTTATCTACCTCCTAGGCCAAACTTGCGCGTGTAGCTGAAAATCTGTTACACAGATTTATATTTATAATTTTATAGCCATATTATTTTATTTAGGATATACCGACGTTGTTTACCTTTACCACACCCTTTATCTGTACCCCCTTCTTTTCAGATTTGTCTAAACCTGTAGGGGACTCGGTACTGCATCATCAACTTGTCAATGCCATTGTATCGATTTCTATTGTTTGGGCATATGTGATAATGCTCGACTTAAAAGATGTTAAAAGTGAACAAATGTATTAAACTATTGACTACTGACAGGCAAAGTCTAGCATTTGTCAGACGGATTTAATACATGTGCATCGACTGTAGAGGTATTTGGCTTCATGTTTGAAGTTGAAATACAAAAGTTACGGATGTATTATTTTTATTGACCTTTCCTCAATACCATTGATGGGCTTTGTCTATTTTCACTTCAGTTAAATGCCTACTCGCAGGTAAGAGATACACTGACTCCTTGGCTAAAATCTACACAATAAAACGTTAAAAAGTCAGACAATTAGCCATGTGTTCTATAGTTCACCATTGTTTCCAGAAGGGTGGAATTAATTCAGCCAATATTGATTTTATCCTTGATTTCTTGTAAAATCCAAACACATGTTACGTAGAATAGGAAATAAATAAAATCGCGCGATACATAAAAGTAGATAGTGTGTGGATCCATTTAAACTCTTACCAACACTAAACAATTTTCGAAAGGAAACTTGTGTTCAAAATCCAAGCTATATTCATTTAAAAGTCACAGTTTTCAAAAACGCTAGAAACACGATTACTGCACATTTTGATTAGGGGGTGTTAATTTTATCTCATTTTTGGTACAAACTTTAAGATTATTAACAAACAGTCCAAACGAGACTTTTCTTTATGACCTGTTTTCGAATGTCAATCAAAAATTAAAGTTTAATATAACTGTTCTATTAACATAAAAATGCAATGCATGAACGTCACTATTTACTTTTACTTTTTCAGTTATTGTATCGTATTAAATATCAACTTTTATTGCATTTCCTTTTCTTTGGGAAGATCATTTTATCATGAGAAACACATTTAAATGATATGCAGCCATGTTAATCGATAGGTTGAGATTTCTCATATATGCAAACGATTTTTAATACTGCAAGAAAACTAATATTTGGAATTAATTTAGATTCTAATCATTATCTAAGCATATTCTCAGAAGAATATGAATTTGATGTAATTAACCAATGTTAAATAATCACCTAACCAATAACAGAACGTGTACGTATGAAAATTTCTACATAAATTTAGTCCATTCATCTAAATAATCAATCACGCTGCACATTAAAAACATTTACCGCAGCTGTATCAGGTTGTCACACAATAATTGATTACGTAAAATTATGGAACCTGTGCCTTCATGATAATTAATGACTTGTCGAAAATGCATCGTTTTTATCAATTGCAGTGTATGATTCACTAATGGTAAGATTGTCAAAATAGGTTTTACTACCAAGTAAATTACTTCCGTAAATGCAGTGGAACAGTCAGGAAATTTGGATATTTAATATATGGTTTACTACAAATGGCTCTAGATTTGCGCAATGGTTTGCCGTTTTGAGCTTGGTTGTAGTATTGTTGCAATCTATAAGTTAACAAACTGTGTTTGCATAAGGCTCACTCATCGAGGTAAGGCAAACATATCGGAATTAGTATACTCCATTATAAAGTTCAGAAACAATCGTTCCCATAAGTAATAAGTATTTCCTTGTATAAGCGTTGTGAGCAAGTATCTTCTTGGCTGAACTGCAAATAACAAAAGTATTTAAAAAGGGGTCAGCCGTACGTTGTGTAATTAGGTCACAAGTAATAATCTAAGACAAACTGGATAAAACCCAGTTTTCAATCATAATTTATGTTTATGTATTCAAAGCATTTTAATGTGTTCGTTTAAATAGAGAAACATTTTTCGTAATACATTTTCAAACATTTCTTCATGCAATACATTTAAATTTATGATGACATGTTCTTTATTCATAACACAACGTAGATTTTGTGTTCACACAAAAACAGATTAATCCTAATTTCGGTGTAAGGTTTAACTATAATATACCATAAGTCATTAAATAAAATTTGTAGGTTTTATATTATTTAGTGAATTGAAATAAGTCCTTTTTGTCATATTGCAGATATAACCTTATCAAATGTTTCAATTGCAACTGGCACTTTAATTGTTCCAATATTACAAATTTTAATATTCTTTGGTCGAATTCTTGTATTAAGCAAGGTTTATGTTCAAGTAAAGTTAAAACGACGGAACAAGTGAATACAGTAAGATATACAATAATAATAATACTTGTACAGTTATTAATGTAACATATTAGTCGATTTTTCTGCCGCGTTTTCCTAATTACGATGCCCCCGTAACACTATTCTGCATACGGGAAGAATAAACTTTCTTTCTAATTTGTTATATAACTTGTGAGTATTAAATGGTTTTGTTTAATTTTCCGGAAGTTTGACTTATGATTGATTTTTTCATCATATTTGGCATAATATAATATAAATGAAATACAGAAAATGAAATGTAAAATTTAAAGATAATTAGCGTGTAATCGTAAAGCAAATGCTTAAGTCTACATGTTGTTTTAATCTGGAGGACTCTGGTGGATGCAAAAGTCTACTGTTATTTTTACTATGTAATGCTCCTTATATGCAGATTCGTTTAATCTTGCTACATTGGCGACTTAATTTGAAATACAATCGGTAGAAAATACTTTCGGTGATTGAAGTTTTCTCTTATAATATATTCAGTACTCCCTGATAGTCCAGATGATATACTTTTTAGCTCACCTGGCACAAAGTGCCAGAGTGAGATATTAGGATCGCTCACCGTCCGGCGTCCGTCGTATGTCGTACGTCCGTTAACATTTTCCGTCAAACGACATTTCCTCTGAAACCACTAAGAAAAATTGCAGGGCAGTGGTTGATGTTTCAGGAGGTAGAACTTAGTTTGGTGGGGGAAAACCTAGTGGGCCTCTACCAAATTTTACGAGTCAAAATAGGCTTATATAGGAAAAACTTTAAAAATCTTCTTCTCTGAAACCACAAGGCCTAAATCTAAGATATTTAGCATGTGACATAGCCTAGTGAACCTCTACCAAGATTATTCAAATTATGATCCTCGGGTCAAAATTGAACCCGCCCGGGGGTCAATTGTTTTTATATAGGTTTATGTAGGAAAAACTTAAAAAATCTTCTTCTCTGAACCACAAGGCCTAGAGCTAATATATAGGTAGCATGTGGAGTATTGCCTAGTGGACCTCTACTAAGATTGTTCAAATTATTACCCCGGCTTTCCAAGGCCTAGAGCTTAGATATATAGCATGTGGCATAACCTAGTTGACATCTTCCAAGAATGTACAAATTATGTCCCCCATACCCTTTCTGCTATTTATGACCTTGTGTTATAGCCAATGGTAGGAAGGTGAGCGATATAGGGCCAGCTTGGCCCTCTTGTTTATTTGTGTGAGCCATTCCTGGTCCAATTTACGCTTCACAAAATAAAATTGTATCTGAATATGTGAGTTACCGTTGCTCTGCGTTGTTCTATTGAATTGATTTAAACATGCACAATTGTTGTAGGTCATGCAAATATGTAGTCAAATAACGCAAAGCAAGTGTTTGTGCTCATTAGTGCAAAATATTACATAAAACCTCTGCCTCGTCATCCATTTGAATAGTTTTAGATAACCCATGCACTGAAAAGGTTTTATATTAAACATTTTATACCCATTGCCAGCTTGAGTAAACAGTACTGACCGTTGCTTTTGAACAGCTAACTAAATAAGCTTAATTTGAGCTTTCGAATTTGAACCAAAAAAATCATGATTTCATCCAATCACCTAAAGACATAGGTACGCTTTATTTGTTGTTAAAACTGTTCACATATGTAATGACTGCATATTATTGAACGAAAAAGGTCGATTTACATAGGTGAGACTATTGTTCTACGAGTGTATGATATTTCAGTTTCATGGTTTTCGTACGATTTTAATACAAAACTACAAATATATGACAGGAATTTTGAACAAACAGATAAGTACTGCAGAACATTACAGAAGTACTTTAACGTAACACCATAACACAATCGTTCTTGATGCGCTGCTTACCAAATGCAGATTTGATTATTCTTCAAAGCTTGAATAATTTAATTTCAAACGGGAAGCAAGAAGATCACCAATGGTTCAGTTTTTAAAACTATCATTAGAATCCTCATATATTGTAGTTTGTGCACATATGTGAATATATGTTGTGCTAGAAAAATCAATACACTTAATAGTTATTTCAAAAGGCGAACTATATAAAATAGATTGTTTTCTCCTTTAGTCGAGGTCTACTGTGCGTACATAGAGAGTTACAGTGACAGTTTTGTATTGAACAGGGAAGCAAGAAAGATGATATTTGATTATTTTTATGTAACACCATATTAAGGAAAAAAACTTTACTTTATATCTCTATAGTAAAAACAAAATAAGACAGACTCAGAAATCGATAACGCCATTTGCATATTTGCAAGGGAGACAATTCCATCAATAAGCCAACGATTTGCTCGGGATTTCTGGAATGATTCGATAAATTTGTGTTAAACCTAATATTTGAAATAATACGCAACGTTGAACTGTACCATTTTGAAAGTTTATGATGTTAACATGAAAAGTTTACCAATTTCACCGCATCTGAAGGTATAGTAAAAACGTGTTCGGAAATCGTTTACAAGGTCGATGACTCCACTTTCTATTTTACATTTTTACTTATCAGTGACAGCATACATGTACCAAATTTCATAAAGTTGTGAATGTTAGCGCCTTGACTTGAATAGGAGCATTACCGGTAACGTGAGTATATTTTGTAACAACATTCATATGCTAGTGATGAAATTAACTTATTTCAAAAGTTTAGTTTTGTCTTGTAAATTGATCAAAATTATGGCAAAGTATACAGAAAGATTACTTATTTGCAGTGCTCAGAGTTTTACGCATAAATATGATGTAACGCAAAAACAATTCGAAATGCAAGTCAGCATTTTCAAGACGATTTTTGACTGTGTTATCAAAACAGTTTAATCATTCATGTATGAGTAAGAAGTATGATTCTTAATTATGAAGAAACGATCGCAACAAATTAAGTAAGAGAAAAACATTACGTCCTTGAGTTTGAGAAAAAAAAATGAAAAGAAATGTTAACGCCATAGTTATGAAGGCTCTATCAATCACAATCAAACGATATACCGTACCTTGCACAAACCAGCTCTGCACAAATTTATCACAACAAAAATTGATTGATAAAAGTTTCGTACAAAAGTGTAAGACCAAATTTGAAATCATAATACAGTTCAGTTAAAAGATCGAGATACTCTATCAAATCACGTAAGTATGCCCTTATATAGAATAAAAACATGCAGCCCCGGTATTTCTGTTTGTATGTTTGATTAAAAAAATCATTTCGGTAGAGGGTCACAAAAAGCAGTTATTCTATAAAAATATATGACTATATAAATCGCCTCCGACAATTAAATTTTTTCCTTATAAACCACATAATAAAATATGGCCCGGTCATTCCAGTTTTCCTTCTTATGCTTTCTAACAAGATAGTAAAAGAACGGAGAATTATATCACATGTTTGAAATCTCGTTACCACTGTATTCTTGTCAATTGCTAATGAATAACTGTAATTTTAAACTTGGAGAACAATATATTTGTAACAGGATTTTTAAAATCATCAAAAATATTTGAGAACGATGTCATTTTGAATGCGTAATGAATCAATAGAAAAAATGAATCAATTACAATCAATTATACCCTACAAAATTAGATTTGGGTCTCCACATAGACAACACTGTATATTTATCACTAGTTATGAGAAAAAGTATTTATAATTACAGGTACCTGCTTTTCAACATTTTACTTTTTCCCTAAATTTTCCAGGTTCCGCACAATATCATACTTTTTTAAACATTATTCTTTAGAACAAGATATTATTCATTTATACGGTAAAAGGAATAAATAATTCTAGCCGCCTATCTCGACATCAGGTTTTAATGTAGCATACAATATTTAACAGTACATGTTATGACGTCATCTTGTTATGCTTTGTAATATTTTATTAAATGGGGCGGGGGGGGTATGGGGGTGGGGGTGGTGTTTGTTTATAAACAATATTTTTGTCAAAAAAAGACAAACGTTATTTGAAATTTGTTTCAACACCACCTTACATTTGTACGGGAAACTCAATTTGTGGCCACATGCTAACTGCAAGCATTTAATTTACCATGATTACACTTATTTTGTGAACACGTGGATACTAAAAGCAGTTAAATTACCATGTTAACCTTTTTACGGGTAAACCCATTTTGTGGACACATGGAAACTGCAGGCTACTACTTTGACCATATATATTTCAAGGGCTAAAGTGAAGGTGATTGAAGAACCTTTATCATCGTCTATATAACTTTCATATTTCTTTTTTAATTATCTCGTGCGCACGACATAGTATCTCGTGCGCACGACTTATAACTCGTGCGCACGACATAGTAACTCGTGCGCACGACTTAATATCTCGTGCGCACGACATAGTATCTCGTGCGCACGACTTAGTAACTCGTGCGCACGACTAAGTAACTCGTGCGCACGACTTAGTAACTCGTGCGCACGACATAGTAACTCGTGCGCACGACTTAATTATCTCGTGCGCACGACATAGTATCTCGTGCGCACGACTTAGTATGTCGTGCGCACGACTTAGTATGTCGTGCGCACGAGATATATAAAAACATACACATGTCACCTCTGTGCCACCGTACATACCTCCTTAACTACGCATATAGAATTTATCATCAAAATGTAATTTAGATAAAATTTATCGTCTTCCTACTTAGTACTTAATATGGGGGATATGCAAATGCAGCTCTAAATCGCACACCATACAAAATGTAACGTCGAAGCAAACTGTTAAATATCTGGAATAAAACATAGAACAATCCATATTTATTTATATTGATTTATTCAATTTTGGTAGCGAAATAAGTTCTTACAACTTATATTAATCGCATTCGAGACCCACTTCAGAAAGCAAGGTGGAATTATCTGTGTCTTACCTCAGGACACTACCACTACTTGGGCACTGTTTGGGATCGAACCAGGGACCCT